>JARUPW010000068.1:501140-681888 GCA_029817735.1 Melastoma sanguineum | reverse complement strand
GGGGGATCTGAGCTGGGAATATTAGCTTGCTTTTTGCCTTTAAATTTTTTCCGTCATTTCGAAGTAGATTATTTGGATTGGTTTCAAAAGGGTGTCGATGCAGATAAAATGACTCTTAGAGGTGATGGGCAAGTGAATGTTAAACAAAAAAAACCAGCAAAAATTGAACAATTGAGGAAAACCCTTGCTTTGTAGGTATATCTGGTGATATTGTTTTGGTTGGTTGATATGAGCATCCGCTTTTCTGCATTGGGATGTGGAATTACCAACTGAAATGAGTTATTCTGGGTTTATTGAGTTCTGATCTCTTGAAATCACTAATGATTTAAATCATGGATTCATATCATTGATGTTTCCAGCTAGTTGAAATTAGTTTGGCACGTTAACTTATCAAATTGTTTGAGCATTTAATTTTGAATGAGGAATGTAAATATTCACGAAAAATAGCTGTCAGTTTTTAGATCATATATATATTATATATATATCAAGAATGTTGTAGGGTTGCAGTGGAAGAGGAAATGCTGAATTTTTTTCATACTAAGCGTACGGAGGAACAAAGCTTCAGCAATCATCCAGGTAGAGGAACCGAAAGTTGTGCATGACTTTCCTTATAGGCTTCTTCATTTCTCTTTCTTCATGGCACTCGGCATCTGTTGCATGAGGCCTAAGAGATAACCCGATGATACATGGGTTTCCTATTGTTTCTGCATTGTGGAGTCCCTTTCGGATGTAGGTAACTAGCTGTTTCCAGTTGATGCGTGTTTACACATAAACTTAGTTTAGATTCAGGAGTTTGTCCCACATCCGTCAAAATATAGGTTAGGTTTTAGGCTCTATGATGTACTTATCAATGTTTTGCCGTTGTTCCTGTGATTGGTTTGCTGTCGAAGTTGCCCCTATTCATGTTGTTGCCCCTGTCGTTTGTAATATGGTTGATGCAAAACCTATGCGTGTCTATGCATTTTAACAATTTGGTATTTGTCCATTGCCTTTACACTTGAAGTCTAGAATCAAAACTAAATGCAGCCTAAGTTCATAAGAAACTGAAGCTCATTCATTGAAGTTGTTCTCCCACAAAGCGGCCAGAAAGAATCGTCTTTCTCCTCCCGGCACCTGATGAGCTAATTCTGCTCCCCCTTCTCAGTCCTCTCGTTGTTTTTGGCTTCGTTCTTCGCATAACCCCATTTTCTCTACTAGTTTGAGTTTTTGTGTCTGCGGTGGCAGTGGCGGCGGGAGTGTCCTGATCCCGTCGAGTTTGAGATTCGAGTCGTGGTTTTTGGTTGGGTGTTTAGTTAGTGAATGTTGTTGCATTGAAGCTGGGTCGGTGTGGGACTCACGAGTTAGGGTTCTCTCAGTGTCAAGATTGGATCTCTGCATGTGTTTCCATTAATTGTGTTGTGGGATTGCCCTTTTTTTGATATTGTTGCTGGTTTTTTTTTTTTTTGGGGGGGGGGGGGGCTGTTGATTCGTGTGGTTTATCGATTTCTCAAGTTTTTTCGGTTATTTTGATATTATTAGAACATTGGTTTATCATGTTGTTTCGTGTGGTTTATCGATTTCTCATGTTGTTTCGGTAATTTTGATATTATTAGAACATTGGTCCTTTTATGAGATAAGTGTCATCCTTTGGAAATTTCGAGTTTTCGTGAAAAAACTCGGCTATAATTGGGAAAATTTTGTAATATTTGTTTTGACCTTGCAGTGTATTGCAGTTGGGCCTTCTTGCTGATGTGTGCCCGTGCGAGTATGATGAATATTAGGATTGTCTGCATTTATATATTGGAATGATAGTGGGTACATTTGGTGATTTCAATCTCTTGGAATTAAAGATTGAAGATTGTGGGGTCACGTGGAATTAAAGTTATTTTCTATTTGCAGGATGTTTAACTTATGCAATTGAAGTTTGTTTTTTTATTTCAATATGTTGAATGATGTGGAATTTTGATCTATCTTGGTGGGCCACGGAATATTTTTTTATCTTTACCATCTTAGGCCCATTTAGGCCATAATTCGACCGATTCAACACTTTTGGAACTACCAAATATCAAGCCGAAATACCAAAATTACTTAAGTATTTTGTTATTTGGAATTTATGTATTCAGCTCGATATTTGGAACTAATGACGAAATTTTAAAACTTTGATATTTGAATTTTCGGTATTCGATTTGGTATTTATTTGGAATGTCGAATGCTCACTCCTAACAACATCTGAAGGCTAATATTGTCAAGTTAGTTGGCAAAATTATCCGGTGTGGGCTCAATTATTCCATTTCTTTATCATTTCCTAAAAGAAACCAGAACAAATTGATGATAAATCATATGAGATTTGATTGTTGAAGATTTTTGTGTCATGAGACGAATGCTTAACAATATGGATGAGACCATATCTCCTTGTGCTATATTCTTGACATCTGCCAAGTATATGTGGTTTTCTTCAAACCCAGTTTGTAACTAAAGACTTGGGGAAAACTGTTGGCGCGGAATTGTGTCCCCCACAATACGTATCGAATTTTACAGTGTTTTATTTGGTCGTCGTAAAGTAAATGAATGCAAGCTGAAAATGAATACAATACTAGAATTGAATCAAACAATATTGAATTACAGGTCAACACTTACAGACATGACGTGAACGGAAAAAATAACAAAAGTACTTGAGGATGACTGCGAGGTGCTTCACGACGGTCAGCGACAGATGAACGGCAGCTACGACAGATCCCTTTAGTGGAATCTACCTTGATGGATCGGCGGTTGGATGTAGTGAGGATGGAAGATGGTTTCGGGATGTTGGGTTTAGGACGCTTTCAGGATACTAGCAAAAAAGATAGTAAAATTCGAGTTCTGTATTCGTGTTGTATTTTTTGTTTTATTTGCGTTTAATCCCTTTTATATTCCTAGAATCTCACAGTTGCGATTATTCGGCCAGTATGTGATCTTCCTAGATCATGCGCACGATCTGATTCCTTTTTTGTAGGAGCCATGCACGACGTGCTCCAACCGGTCAGTCTAGATTTGCCACGTGTCTTGCTCTCCTGACGTAACCAGACGTGGTTTGATGTATATCTCCTCGAGACATTACAATCTCTTGAGTAGTGAGAGGCTATTTAAGCCTCAAACTGTATGGGATTTATCAATGACATACTCGAGAAATGCTTCTCGAGTAGCGTTAATCTTAAGCCCTTGTTCATGAGGCACTTCTCTAGTAGTGCTCACACGAATTTCTCGAGTACCGTTAATATTGGGTCCATGTTCACCTCAAGTGATGCTCACATGGAGTCTTACCTCTTCGGCCCATTGAGGACAAGGCTCAAAATTTATGTGTCAACATTAAGCCCCTCTTGTTAAACATAACTCGTTTACTTCAACAAATCGTAATTCTTTTGACTCGATTAAGTCCTGAATCAAATTTCTAAAATTTATACACTCTTGAGTTGCGTGAGTGAATGTTCCATGCCATTTATAGTGCTTTCTACGTTTCTCTCGATTGTTTTGTGACAGCTTATGTACATGCCTAATTTTATACGCCCTTTCTAATACAACCAATCAAAAATTTTATCATCTGTTCTATATCAAAAGAGAATTTTCTTCCTTCTTCGGACTTTTGAGAAATTCGAGCTTTAGAATTTTTCTTCACTAAAGGCTCCCACACTGTTGGCTCTCCTTTTATAAATTCGGCTACATCAACTTCAGCCCAAGGTTCTACTTAACAATTTCTAACTCAGTGAAATTCTTGTAATAAGAGATTATGGTACTTAGTCTCTTGTCTCGAGAGATAATAGAAATCTCAAAAACGCTCTCCCTGGAGTTTCTTCCTTATCTCTAATGACAAGGCGTTCTATGCTACCTCAAGTTGATCCCTTTCAGCTAAGGCTGTTGTACACTTTAGTAGATTTTTCCTAAATTTCACTAAGAATAGAATAGGACTTTCCCTAGGAAGTTGTTTCATCTTTAGGATCTCTGCTAGTGAAGTCACTGAATCCAGCCTATCAAACTCCTTGAGGAATTGGGTTTGCATCTCGATTCAACTCAGAATGGAGTTTGGGGGAAGTCTTGAATACTAGCCAAACGCATCTCCAGTTAAAGAATTAGGAAACAATTTGAGCTTTAACATGTCGTTATTCGACATTTCCACCATCTGATAAGTAAACCTAGCTATATGTTCGACTGGAGTCATTTCGCCTTCCCCCGAAAACAAGGTAAAGTTGGGGATCCTATATCCTCGAGGTATCTCTATTCCTCGTTCTATATACTCAAGAATTGGACTCCTATACTGGCGCACTTCTTCAGTCCTCGCAACTGGAACCATTTGAGCTACGACTCGAGCGATTTGCCCACTTAGGTCGAGTACAGGATTAGGGTTTATTTTTGTATTGACCCCTTTTTCCTTAGGTTTATAGTAGAAACTCTCCGTTTCCTTACGACGACCTAGGGAAGAATAAGCTGGAACCACATTCTGTTCGAGTTTTATGAACGTGCGGTTTAAATTCTTGTTAAACTCAGGCATCGGACTTTTTGAACTACCTACATCAATTCCATTAGAATTCATAGGATATGGTTCAATGCGCTCGTTATACGAACATCCACCATTAACCTTATACTTTGCAACAACCCTAGCACCTCCCATAAATGATTTATCTCCTAGAGGCTCAGCCTTTTTCTTAGATCTATCACCCTTAAGGAGACTTATGACATCTACTAATTCTTCGAGTTTCTCATCCATTCGCATTTCCAATTTCCTATGATTTTCTGCGAGTTCCAGTTTTAACTCTCTTATAGCACTACCAAACTTTTGTTTGCTTGTAAAATCATTAGGTGAATAACCAAGCCAGGGATTATTCAAGGGTCCTACCTCAATTTGATTTTCATTGGGATCCCCTATTTCATTAGGGTCTACCTCTATAGCATTCTTTTGGGCACGAGGCATCTTTCAAGAATTTTTGTGGATATTTAATTCTTCGACTCCCACTATGGTCGCCAAAAACGTGTTGGGACGGAATTATGTTCCCTACAACACGTATCGAATTTTACAGTGTTTTGTGTGCTCTCTGTAAAGTAAATGAATGTGAGCTGGAAAGGAATACAATACTGGAATTGAATCAAACAGTACTGAATTACACGTCAACACTTACACACATGATGTGAATGGAAAAACCAACAAAAGGACCGGAGGACGACTGCGAGGTGCTTCACGACGGTTGGTGGCAGATGAACGGCGGCTACGACAGATCCTTTTAGTGTAATATACCTTGGTGGATCGAGGGTCGGATGTAGTGAGGATGGAAGATGGTTTCAGGACGCTGGGTTCAAGACGCTTTCAGGATACTGGGGAAAAAGAGAGTAAAATCTGAATTTTATGTTTAAGTTGTGTTCTTTGTTTTAGTTGCGTTTAATCCTTTTTATATTCCCAGAATCTCAGTTGCGATTATTCAGCTAGTATGTGATCTTCCAAGATCATGCACACGATATGATTCATATTTTGTAGGAGCCATGCACGTCGTGCTTCAACCGGCCCTTTTGGATTTGCCACATATCCTGCTCTCCTGACGTAACCAGACGTGATTTGATGTGTATCTCCTCAAGACATTACAGTCTCTCGAGTAGTAAGAGGCTATTCAAGCCTCGAGCTGTATGGGATTTATCAATGACATACTCGAGAAATGCTTCTCGAGTGGCGTTAATCTTGAGACCTTGTTTATGAGGCACTTTTCGAGTAGTGCTCACACGGATTTCTCGAGTAGCATTAATATTGGTCCATGTTCATCTCAAGTGGTGCTCACGGAGTCTTACCTCTTCGGCCCATTGAGGACGAGGCCCAAAATTCATGTGTCAACAAAATCGAAATATTTTCTTGGTGTGGAAATATTGCATACAAGAATAGTGTTATATTGATTGCAAACTATTGTAATTGAACCCAGCCCAGAGCTTTGGGATGCTTCATCAAGTATTGCTACCAAAATATCAGTATATGGCCTCAATTATTGGTTATATTTCCTTTGTGTTAACAAGTTAAAAATTTTTCATTTGTGGGATGGCCCTAACTACAAGTTATGTTTTATTTTTTGCTTTAGCATAATGACGTCAGTGTATGTGACTACGTGGACTAACGGAAGTGCCAACGTAGACAATGACGTGTTTTTAAAAAAAAGAGAAATGAAAGATACAGCTAATTAAAGGAAAGAATTAAAGGAATCCGTCTTGGACGAACCCTAGCATTCTTCCCTAAATCGAAGCAAACGCGGGGGGCAGCGGGGAGCACAGCAAACTCCAGGGACATCGGGGCTCGGAGGAAACACATGGGGCGGCGAGGCTTGGAGCAAACACTTGGGGCAGCAGAGGACGAGCAAGGCAGGAGATTTATTGTCAAAAACATTGGGGATTCTGGCCTGTATCTCTCCCCACAGAGCGGTTCTAGTCGAATGAGGGGAGGAAGTGGTTCGCCTACAGACTACCCGTGTTTGTATGAATGTATGGCAGTCCAACAACCCCGTTTAATTAAGTTATTTTCAGAGATGTAAGCTTGATTATAAAAGTATTTTATTTATTTCAGTAGGAGGGTTTATGTTCATGATTTGCGATTTTCTTCTAATTGCATTACAACATGCTCTGTTGGAGGGTTTAGGTCTGTGATTTGCAATGAGCCAAAGCGAGATCTTCCAGACGAGTGATAGCTCTATCAGATCAACCTTAGCTATTCTTAGGCGTCGATGTAAGCACGGATAGAGGGCGACATTTTACACTTCTTGGAGTAAATAGAATGCCAGTCGACGATTCCTTCGTTGTTCGTTATGGAAGGTAATTAGGCGGATGTACTTGCAACGGTCATTCCCTACTTTCTTTGTTTTCCGTTTTGGGGACATATAGATTACCTTGTTGATTCAGTAATCTATTATGTTGGCATGATGGGAGGATGATTGTGTAATTTCGAGTGGTATGATGAGGATTTCCCATGTAGACAGAAGGAACTCATTTCACAGCTTATTGAGACAAAGAAATTGTTAGAAGGCAAAGTTCAGGTGATGAAAAAAGAGAGGAAGATATGGAAAAGAAATTATGAAGCTGGAGGAGAAGGTTGCTAAATACAAGAAGCTAAAATATGAAGAGAAGAAAAGGAATTGCACTCTAGTTGTGATTTTAACTCTAATCTATTTAGCTTGACTATTTAGATAGATGATGCTGTTAACAAATGCATTAGGATGATGTAACTCTTCGTGGTTCTGATGTATCCGTCCATTGATAGTTGCAATTACCATTATGATGTTTTGAAATGGCATTATGATGCAGCCCTCTATTGATAGTGCAAATATAACAAAATACAAGCAATCTCCATAACTTATCAGCTGCATAGTGTGGAAATAACAAAATACAAGTAGTCTCCACCACTTGTTTGATACATAGTTTGGATACAACAAAATACAAGGTCAGCTACATAAGTTACACGACTTGTCCACATTCATCTCCATCTTGTCCATTGTGTCCACCTTGCAAGTCTTCCTGATGTGTCCCATATTTCCAAACCATGCATTTCTTTCGGGTCCCCCTTCCTATTTCTACGAAGTACCAATACAATAATGTAAGAACTTAGTGTATAGATGCAATCATGTACGATGATCGAGTATTACAAGAACTCTATGATTGGGGCACACTTGTTTGCTGTGAACCAGAAGCTTCATCTCGGACGGATTGTTGTAAAGATGAAACATCACCTCGACAATTTTTTTTATTATGACCCTAATGTCCACAACCTAAACATTGGATTCTAACGCCTTTATTTGATATCCTATTAGAACTTTCTTTTGTTTCTTCCTCTTTGCTCTTTTTTCGATTTTGTTTCATAGCTTTGCTTAGCACTTCTTGTATGCTGGTTGTTTGATTGCTTCCCCCTCAACTGATGGCTAGAATTTCGAACCTTCAAGAGGCTCCAAAACATGCACATATGCTTGCCTAAATGCTTCCAACTTGTAACACGAATATATAGTCTTCAACATCACATTTCATGAAGTGAATGCAAGCTACCACATGAGGGCAAGGCAGTCCAAGCAACTCCCAAAATCTACAACTACATGTACCACCAAGCAAATCAACTAAGAATCTCTCTTGATCTGCATTCACCATGGACACCTCAAATTTCTCAGAAATTGATGGTTTCATAACATACTTCGAAGAATTCTCTCTTATGGTCACAAATTGTTTTCTAAAATTAGGACATAATATATCAGAAGTCATAAGACTGACGTTCCTCTTCTCAACTTACTTCACCATTAGTAGTCGTCTAATGCACTCTAACATATGAATCAAAAGCAGTGTCCTGGCAGCAATGACGTAAGAATTCAAAGTCTCGCACATATTATTGTTAGACATACCACATTTGCTTGAAGTGTTGAAAAATGCTTTGCAAAAGTGTTGTGGGCCCCCTTTGACGAAGTCATTTGCTACTTCTAAAGATCCGAGAACACCATCTCTTCCAACTCGCATCTCCCTTAATGCTACATTAAAATGAACCTCATTTGAGCTCTTTACTATCTTGTAGAAGCAACTCTTTAAGAACAGACAACGATGCTTCATTTTCCAGCTTTGGTATATATGCCTTGCACAGTTCTTACGTTCGGCTTCTGGTGCAAGATTAACACTTGTATTAAGAAGCCCCTACAATAATCTGAAACACGAGTAACATAACAACCCAACACAAATAAATAGGTAACTACGAAAGCACATTACCTTTTGTGGATCGCTTATAAAGGTCCACCCATCCGTATCCAATGCCAAGTTCTTTGAATAACAATTCCATGAACCATGTCCATGATGTTATATTCTCATCTTCTATTACAACCCATGCAATAGGATACATTCCATCATTTCCATTCCTATCAACGACCATCAACAAAATCCCTCTAATTTTATGCTTTATAAATGTTCCATCAAAACCAATGAAACGTCTACAATCTGATAGGAACCCCTTAACAAGTGGTTAAAAATAGACAAATAACCTATTGAATATGGTATAATAGCCAGTGGATAGAGTTAAATTACAGCACAGCTCAAAGCAACTATATGGGTATCTTCTTCTCAAGGCAGCCAAATAAGAACGAAGTACCTTGAAATGATATTCAATGATACTAGTTGCCAACCTCTCAGCCAACCAACCAGTATGATACATTTTCATTAGTGGTACCTCTAGGGTGAACCTTTGCATTACCTCTTGTTGTATTTCCTTAGTCGAAGAACCAGCTCTACTAATATGACCTTGCATAAATTGTTCAGCTAGCCATTTTGTTGTTGCTTGACCGTTATGCATGCTATGACAACATTTATACTCATTACAAACATATTTAATAACAAATGTCTTATCTTTATTCATCCACGAGCCATACAACCTCTAAGGACATCCTTTCTCACACACAACCTCTTATATATTTTCAGAACTCATTTTTCATTGGAGATTATATCCATTGCATATGGCATATAGTTGTACAACAACATGCAGTTGTCTAGGAGTCTCAAAACTCATATCAGGTTTAAAACATATACACTTGTAATCACAATGTGGGTCATGAACAGAAAACGTACTATTCGGTTTCTTTCTTCTGCCTCTTATTGTGGAAACTTCATCATCAATATCATCATCCGATTTTTTATAGTCACTGCCTATTGCTTTATCACTATCCTCAGTCACTTCAACTATAACCCACCCATGCCCCCAGTCGCGGGCACATCTTCAGCCATGTACTCGCCTGAGAAACCTGCTCATCCGCCATATACTCAACCATATCCTTAGCCATATACTCAGCCACATTCTGAGCATCGTCCACAGCAATGTCCTCGGTCTCCACAACATCATTTGCCATATCCTTAGCAGTGTCTTCTGTCTCAGCAACATGTTCTGTCAAATCCTCTTTATTTGACCTAATTCCCATCGCTACTAGAAACCTATTTGACATTCTCTTCATAGTAAACTCGGAATCCTTGACAAAAACAACCAACGTGAGGTAGCCTAGTAGGTCACAATTAACTCCTTCAAACATAACCATCCTACCTCCATTGTAAGTAACCACCCCACAAAAAGGCAATGACCCACCAATATGCATGCAAACAACGATTCTATTCATCCTTAATTTGTGACACACTACAAATTCAACAATAATAACTTCAGACTTCCAATTTACAGCAACAATACCATAAAAAATCAAAATGCCAAAGAACCAGCCTTTTAGCACCATAACAATATCACCTTCAGACTCCTAAATTAGACTAAGTCACTATATGCAACGAAACCATAAACGACCTCCTACACAAACTGCAAATCTGACCATCTATATGAGAAAAAAAACATATGCTAACCGTGAAAGGGCGGACCAAAACCCTCACCGCTTGCTCTTGAGTAGCCACCCCACCTTTGGTTCCAAACTTCACCCCCAAGTGGATATTAGTTTTCGGTCTTCACAGCCCTCCACTAGCCCAGGTGAGTTGTTCCAACACCTAGTTGTTTGCTCTCTGCTAGCCCCCCACAGTTGATCGCTAGATGATTTTAAGGGTTCGTCCGATTTGGAAATGAATTACTTTAATTCCTTCCTTTAATTAGTTGTTTCTTTCATTTCTGTTTTCTAAATTATATGCCATTAGCTACGTTGGAACTTCCGTTAGTCACCGTAGGCACGGATATTGACGTCATTACGTTAACGCAAAAAATAAAACGAAACCTATAGTTAGGGCCAAATGAAATATGGCAAATAATTAAGGCCATAAGCTGATATTTTGTCTGAATTGCTTGATGATGTGGGCAATATCGGAGTTAAAGTCATAAACTTGAGATTCACACATTTAAATATGACCTTTGTTATAAGTGTGCTAAGTCAATTTATGCAAAAGCCTCGGAAGATACACTAGAGGGTTGTTATGCGTATTCTAACTTACATCAAGAGCTCTTCTCATGGGAAATGCTTGCTTTACAAAAACCATGTCATTTGAAGGTTGAATGATAATTAGATTAAGGGTATGTAGAAGATAAAGGGGATCATCATTCAACGTCTAGTTATTGAATATTAATTAGCAGTAATTTGGTAACTTGGAGAAGTAAAAAACAAAATCGACGTCCGAATTAAGTTGAAAGCGGAGTATCATTCAATAGCTCACACAACTCGTGAGTTATTATGGGTCAGCACTCTTCTGAGTGAACTTGATTTTTCTGTGCCTACTCCTATGCAAATGTAGTATAATAATCAGGCTTATATTCATATTGCCAAAAAATCGATCTTTCATGAGAAGACCAATTACGTGAAGGAAAATTATCCCTTTGTTTAGAACACATTAATAAATGGAATTATTGAGACTCTATTCATTCGATGAGGACAACAAATTGCAGATATCTTCACCAAGGGGTTGATGTCAAAGGTGTTCAACGCATTATATAACAAGCTTGATATGTTTGATTGTGCTCTAGATTGAAAGAAACTGTTAGAATGTATTTAGACATGAATTTAGTTTACATTCATTATGCAAGTTGTCCCACATATGTCAAAACTTAGGTTAGGGTTTAGGCTCTACCCTATATAAACCTTGTATATATCAATTTTTTAGAAATATACATAGATTTTTTACAATGCACATCCTCGAGGTTGACACACTCATGAATAGCTACAATTTGTATGTCGATCAACCCGCACATTGAATGGTAGGATCAGCCGACGCGACAGCTCCCGCGATAGCTACTATTAGCCTCACAATCGACAAATGTTTGTTCTCTGTTGGGGCACAAGTTAAGCTAAAAGATTGCAACGAATCATCATCTTTCGAGGACTTCTGAACTTTTGTACACTGAATTTTGGGCCTAAAAGAAAGCATGGAGAAGGTGATTGAAGGACATGGGTAATCATGTCTGTTAAAAAATATACTTCAAGGAACAAGAATGCTAATTGGAATCAATTTGGCTTGAGGATTTTAAGACTCATAGTAACTCAAGTTTGAGGTCAAGGGGTGCAAGGTTCGGGGCTGAATATTTCGCCCTTCGATTTGGGGCAGAGGAAGTTTCGGGGATGGATGCTAGTGAAATTAGGGATTAGGTTCCCTTCGAATTGGGAAAAATTGGCTTGACGGTGTCGCCGACAAAGTTGAAAGCCATGTCGGCCATGTACGTTAACGGAGGTAAAAAATTGATTTAACGGACTAACATTGGGATGTATAGAGATTTTTTAGGAAGTTTGGCTAAATCGAAAAAAATATTTAGGACATATGTGCTAATTAGGTCTTTAATTTATGGAGAACTTATCACTAGAGCACAGGTTTTCTTTTCTTTTCGCGTTTTTTGGATTCGAAATATGTCATCGTTCTTGAAAACGAACAATGTTATCTCAGAAGGTTCTGTCATGGAATCCGTTACAGTGCATTGGACACTCGATCGCTCGTCCAAACACTTACATACGTTATCTTCAGAAACCGAGCCTATTGATATCAATAACCGGAGTTGCCATGAATTTCAGGTTCGCTCCGAAGAGTGAAACCACTAGCCAATTTATAGATGTTTCTTTCTATTGGTATAAATTTAGCTGAATGACTCGGTATCGATTGATATTATCATAATGGAGGACACTCTTGCGAGAATTATTGCAGCGATGTTTGGTGTATATGATTTACTTCTCTAAATCTTTGTTGTATTAGCTGAACGTTCGCTGATTTGATTCGGGCAGAAACCTACTGTTGGAGCTCAGTTTAGGCTGGTCCTCGAGATATTGCAGTTCGCTGAGGGAGTCTCAGTCCGCTCGTTATCCATGTTTACTTTGTTCACACAATTGTCGTTGGGTGCATCGAAATCTCTATGGACCGAAACCTCATATTTCGGTAGAAGGTGAGATAAAACAACACGCTGCATGACGTCAACATGTTCGTGTGATAACATGTCTGGAGTAGAGTTGGAAAAGGACATCGAGCCGTAATTCTGTATACTTGTTGGATCATTCAGGAACACTAAGAGAGGGGTGAATTAGTAATTGTAACTTTTTTGCCATTTCTCAGTGTAAGCGGAAGCGTACTGTATCACAGCAGAGCGTTTCTCAGAATGAGATCTGCTTCGCTGTAACCGTTATGATTTGTTTAAGTAGGTTTTCATACGAGTGTTGCGCGATCGTAATGGACACAATAGTTTATAGTGGTTCGGCCTTAATCGACCTACTTCCACTTTCCACCAACAAGGTGATTCCACTATATAAAATAATGGGTGCAAAGAGCCCTTGCACTAGGCGTTCGGTTTCTCACAAAGTGAGATTTAGAATCCTTTACAATAGATGATCACTCCTGAGCAACGGTCAGCTCCACATACAGTGGACGCCTTCTCGTTTCCAGCAGAATGATGCTCACACTCGCAGTTGGTAGCTCAAAGGATTCCACACAGCACGTTGTCACTAAGACATAAGCCTATCTATCAAAGCACACAGACAACGTTGTGTTAGAGTATAAATCCTCAGACAATAATCCTTACAGTGACAGAAAAACTTCTCAGAGAGCAGCTCGTTTCTGATTCACAACAGTGGATTGCTTCAGCACTTAGTCGTGCAACAGTGGATTTCCACACAGATCTGTCTCTTATCAAGATGAGTCTGTAAATACTCAAGAGGCAACCACAAAGACAACTACAAAGATAACCACTTAGATCACAAAGAAAAATGAAAGAAAAGGTTTGGTTTCTCACTCAGCGGAACCTGACTTCTCACTCAGCGAAGTCGTGGTATCCGTCCTACACTCAGTTTGGACGTGCACGATTACCACAGCCGTGAGTCACTGCATTGCACACCCAGTGCCTAGGATGAAATTTTCTACTACGGCAGCTTCCACGCAACCTGCTCTACTGTCTGTCAGCAGGAGGTCGAGACTTCTGCACAGCACCCCTGTGCTCGGGAGGACCTCTTTCCACTCCGGCGGCGTTCCCAACTCCTGCTCTACTCTGCAGGCACGAGACTTCTAGCGCGCACCCGCAAGTACGTGTCTAACAACTCAAACTCCGTAGGTTCGAGACTTCCCTACGAAGAGACACGACAAGAACGGCTTCTTGCCGATGGGTTATCAACTGGTTACTGAATTCAGAACAGGTATTCACTTAGCTTCCCTCAGACGATTCGCCAGCCGCTCGTTGAACGCACTGAGGACACCTAGTCCCTCTCACGATGATCAAGGTCTGACCTCAGCCCTTAACACTCTCACACGCAGCTTGCAAGAGATAAGAACTAAGAGACACTTAGCAGCTTCCGTTCTCCCCCGATCTTCAAAGCTTCACTCAGATCACACAGGCTTTGGACAACCACTCAGACTCCCAAAGGCAATCAGATCTGTCGTCCTAGTCTGATATTAAATGGAGAAAGGAAACATGGAAGATGTCCAGATACGTTGGGACAATCTTCATGATTTGTTTCCAAAACTTGTGGACAGATTCCGAGCAACGGTCTGCTCAACGGTCACTGTACCATATAAGGTAAGTCCCCAACAGTAACTTCCCTTACATAAATTGTTTTATTCAAAAACAAATTAATTGTTTCCAAATCTTATAAGATTATCAAATTGATTTATTATAATCAAAACATTTTTATTTGACATTTTAACTTTGTACAGCGTAGCTCTGCTGTAGAATATCAGAATGAATTTCCAAAAACAAACTTGGAAAGCAAATATCATAATATTGAGTTGCCTAAATATATGAATTGAAGATATTTACATAACATTCAACGTATTTAGACAATTAGACATATATCCCAAATTAAATCAGAATATAACGTAATTAGAAAATATTTATTTCCATATATTCATTGAGTAACCGTATTATTACAATAACGGTTTACTGTAAAACAACACCATACTGCTCACGATAGTTGTGGCTCAGCAACACTTTGCTCAAGCTAATCACTAAAGATAAGCTTTCCTCTTACGAATGAAATCAATCAAAAAGATTTTGATTAACTTCCATAATTAGAAGCTTTATAACCATAACTATGGTAAAATATATTCTAAATTAAATTAGAATATTTAAGACATCCAGATAATGACTGAAACATTAAATTATTCTGAATAATTCAAAATATGAATTAATTTTAATAAATTATTCTAAAAAAATAATTATTTCCACTTTAATAAAAGAACAGACACAGTATTACAACGACACCTTACTGTGACGCAGCATCACATTCTTCAAGCTCATCATCAAAGACAAGCGAAGTATTATAGTAACACAGTGCTATGATTCTATTACATAGCTTGTTAAGCTTATCATCAAAACCAAAGTTAACAGGACCGAGAGAAGAAGAAGGCAACTAGAACGGACTGGTTGCCAAACTCATTGGGGGAATCGAACTGGCTTCGAATGCTGTCATTCCATGTTTAGAATGATAATTCGGCAGTTAATGGCCTAACCCAATGAGCCTTATTAATAGAAAGTTAAAATCATGCCGAATGTTAAAAATGAAATAGCGCCACTAAATGGCACAACGGAGTTACAAAACGACGTACCGTCGCAATCGACTTAATGAGCTCCAGAGTTTCCTAGAAGCCGAAACATGAGAAAAAGAAAAGGACTCGTACGAGTATATAAGCGTGGCTCATCCTCGCCGGATTGTAGGGGAGAAACTCAAAATTGCCTATATGGCTACCTTCAGGGCTTCGGTGTTTGTCTTCGTAGCGTTATGCATTTGTTGCTTGAAGCTAGAGGGAAATCCGGACACCTCGTGGATTTCCGGGTGGTGTGACGTCGCGAAGTTCCCTCCGTACAGTGAGTATGACTATATGGCCAGGAAGTTGATCGGCATCCTCCAGGACAACACCTCCGTGAATCATTATAATCAGTATTCCGATCTTATATGGTATAACGAATACCACATCTATGGTCGTGCGGCTTGTAACGGCAAGATCAGCCGAGGCGACTGCTCCGCTTGCCTGCAGAAAGCTACCGAAAGCCTTACCTCTGGGGATTGCATGTACTCTGTCGGGGCACAAGTTAATTTGAAGGATTGCAGGATGAGGTACGAGCCGAAATATTTTGAGGACGAATGAATTTCGATGCCGTGTATCCAGGCTCGACGACGTTCACTTGCGGAAGGAGAACCTGTGTCCAGTATCGACATATAGTTCGAGGTGGAGGTCGACCGGTGAAACAGTTTCTTTGAGTGTCATTTCCTCTGTTTATTTTCCCCTGGTTTTGATGACAAACAAATAATATTAAGAGCGTGTTCAATGTCGATTCTAAATAACTAGATCAAAATGGGGAATAAAAAATAATTTAATCGAATATATTAAAATATTAAAGTAAACGAAAAAGGCTAAACTATTTTATGTGTTTGGAAAAATTCATATAAATCAAAAGAATAAAAGTTCATATAAATCTTCAATTTTATAATTCTTAATTTAAATCGAAATGCTAATCATATCTCTTATTCTAGAATCCTATTTCCAGGGCACGATTTTTTACTTTTTCAAGTAAGGAGGAAGAAAAGGAGAAGACATTTTAAAAAACAATTATTAAAATTGACGACCAATTTTTCATATTTATCGTATTTTTTTTTTGTTTTGAAATAATGAAAAATAACTTATTTTTTTTAAAAAAATTTTGTTTAATATTTCAACAAGAAATAAAATAATAATATATTTCAACAATACTATCTTTCTTTTCCTTTTAAAACTCAAGGCCGCTTCAATTTTCCTCTCACCCCTGGGCAGCAATCATCCAGTGGGGTATATATCCTCCACAAATTAGATGAGGAACACAGCCATCGAGATATAATTCTACTTCGCCACAGGTGATCACATTTCCTAGCTTCAAGAAAGCCTTTGGCCATCGGCAGGACATTCAAAACCAGCAAGTCGGCTCTACCCCTCTCAATTTTCTTTTAACATGTTGTTAGCTTGGTGGAGTCGGGCTCAGATGAAACCTGCTTACTTTTGGAATCACAGGATGGTTCTGAAATAATGAGGATCGTAAGGTTTTAAAAAAATTTGTGTAATATGTTTCCAGTTTTAAAAATCCTCAAAATACTGTTACTATGTTGTGGTTGGGGATCGCGGTACTTAAACTGCAAAAACAAAAAAAATCGTGGTGAGACACTCAATAAATTCGGCAGTATCGTGGTCCTCAATCGCGATATTATGCTAAGTGAGTCAACCTAAAAAAAGTTCCAACAGACAAATAACACAATGGTAGCCGAGCTAGTGTAAGGGGACAAGTGCAACCTTCGAGATGGCATGTGTTCGAATCCTTTGCCTTTGAGAAGGCATGGGTTTGAATGGTTCGATGCCCCATACCACCTTCAAGACCCAAAACAGATGCTGGTTGAACCATGAAAATTATGTCATGAGAATCACTTCACATAATTTCGTTATTCAGGACTCTTAAAATGTCGCAGTGGATGACTTGCGACACTGTCAAATTTATTGAGTACCGTTATTCAGAATGGTGAATTTTTTGTATATAAAGTATCGCGATTCTCAGCCGGGACATATGATCGGCATTTTGGGTATTGTTGAAACCGATACCGTATTTCGCGATTTTTTTTAAACTAATCGTATTTTCATAGATTCCTCCGCATATACAGCCAAAAGCTGTGTGGTGCCATTGTCCTCTCATACATCCCAATTTGCCTTGCCCTGGTGTTATAAAGTGCACTCTAGAGGCTTTAGTTTAACTGCTTGCTAAGTCTTAGAGAAGAGTGTCTGTCTCTCAAGTTTGCTGCTTTCCAGGCCATTCATTGGGAGTGAATAATTAATTCCTTTGCTTCACTGTAATTGAAATGAGACATGGATAGAATTACGTGTCGGGAAAATTCAGCTGGTTTGGTGGTGAAACTTGGATGAAAACCAGCACACGCAAGATTTACGTGATTCGACCAAAATCGGCCTAGGGGAGGTACTCTGAAAATTCCACTAGACAACCGAGATTACAAAAGCACCAAGTGTGTCGCTCACCCACCTATGATACAAGAAAATCATAACCCCGAATCCCATAGAATAACCTCTACCCTGATCCGATGAGTTTCTTGCCACACACTCACTGTGTCATACCACACCTAATAACCTAGACAAAGCCCGATAGTCTTAAATTGTCCTCCAGAAAGAAATCTAATACAATATCATCTAGATATTAGCCCAAAATCATATAATATCTACTAATATCAGATATTATATTTCCATGATATTACGTAATCTCAAAAGATTTCTTCGGACCAAATCCTAATATTACGCCCATAACCCCAAACGCCGTAATGAGAATTCGGAGTGTAATAACAATTAATTCATTTCATTATGCCCCTTGCAAGGGTTTTGTGACCGGGCCATTGTCAAAATGTGACAAGAAGTTTCCAAGTTCACTTATTTATCTATCCTTTTACTACTTAAGATGATTTCCTCAAAATGATCGGTTTTGGGTCAAATGTATTTGATTCCATTCCTTGCATAGAATAGTACATTACTTCATCCCATTCCGTCTCATTGCAAGTGCACATTCCATTCCTCACATCAAACATGCTAAAAACAGAGAGCTTCTCTACTATAAAACAGAAGCTCGTGAGCAAAATATCCGATATTTAAATTCCGAATTCAATATCCGAATTTTTTTTCGAACTTGGACTTTGATAGTTTCAACATTGGACTCGAAATCGGACTTAACAAAAATTTATAATTTAGATTCAGACTCGGATTATTCAAACTTCCGATTAATCAGTTTAATTAATTTTTTAATTTTTCTATTGTTTTTTCTTCCCTAATTCACAAACCTAAACCTAACCCCACCATCCTAGTTCACCCTTCCTCTTCAAACCTAATCGCCAAGGCCCTTCGTGTCTCCCAGGAGCTGCAGTCCCTCGTTGGCGTCCCCGATATACCACGCTCCCACGTCCTCAAGCGTTTCTGGGATTACATCAAGGATAACAACCTATCACATAAGTAGACTAGCTTTGCAATTATTATTGTTATGACATGAGAATTATTATTAATCTTATGTGAATATGAAATTTTAGACTAGTTTTTGAAGCAACAGACGCGGATGATTTTGGACTAATATGACATGGTTCGGGCTTTTGTTTTGATGGTCTCGTCATAATGGGCTTTACTAATGTCTGATAAAACGGGTTTATGCCCGAACCATTCGATCCATCTTGCCCGGCCTGACCAGACCGGACCGGTCTTCGGCCCATTTGAATAAGTCGCTCCGAATTCGGGACATTGCTTTCGCTCCTTTCCGGATTCCTTCCAGGGTTTTCCCTTGTTTTCTCTAGAAACCGCCTTTCTGCCTCCCACTCTCCGCGCCCTCTCCGCTCCATTTCGCCTCTCAGTTGCCCTCCTCCTCCTCCTCCGCCGCCGCCCAGCCATTTCCTCTGAAGATGATGCAGGCGCCGGTCCTCGTTCTCAGTAAGCTCTCCCTCGCCAACTCCTCGCCTTGATCACGATCCACCGTCGGCCTCCGGTCGCTCTGCACGTCTGGCTCTCGAATATTGACCGCGCATGTGACTTCCCGCTGGAGTTTGTGCCGCCGGACGAGTTTCTAGATGTTTAGGGTTTTCGGCGTTTATTACTTTGATTTGTTTACTCTTTTGTTTTTATTTTCTGGTGGCGGTGTGGCAGAGGACTCTTTGAAGCGTGAATCTGGAACGAAGGTTCATCATGCCAACATCCAGGCGTCTAAGGTACATATACATATTTAGAAGATCCGTGATGGAAATAATCGTTGCATATGTTCTTTGTTTAAAGTTCTCCTTTTCATTCCCTCTCATTTTATGGATGAAATACGTTGTTCGCTGGACGGATGATTCGGTCTGACTTTCAGGAGCGTGGTCTTTTAGGAATGTTCATAGCGTTTTAGTTGATAAATAGACTGGATGAATGCCCTTTGTAATTCCATAGCACGTGGTGGAATGTCATACTGAAACTCTGTGGGTGCTGCACAGTTGATTTGTTAGGTTTACGTGAGTCGATGGGTTTGCCATTTGTGGTGAGTTTTGGTATAACGGTGGAGGAGAAGATACTTGTTTTCTGATTATGTTTGTTGTTTTTAATGTTATTTTGTGATATTAGATGGGATACTATTGTCTTTGTGCATCTATCTTTTTGTCTAGTTTGGTTGTTTAGTGGCTAACTCTATGATTTTCAGGCTGTTGCTAGATGGGATACTGTTGTCTTTGTGCATCTATCTATTTGTCTAGTTTGGTTGTTTAATGGCTAACTCTATGATTTTCAGGCTGTTGCTGATATTATCCGAACAACATTGGGCCCAAGATCGATGTTGAAGATGCTACTTGATGCCAGTGGAGGTGAAGATTTTATCTCAACGTGATTACTTTTCATTTATTATAGCCTTTGGTTCGAGCAATAGATGGACGCTAGTGTCGTAGGTTTGGCTTGTTTTGAACTTCTTTCATGACCAGGATGTTCTCAGAATGATTTTTCTTGATTTATGTTCTTGCACTGTTTTACAAATTAGTGTTTAACCCATAACTCACCTTATTTTGTATATTACGACTACCTTGGTGTCAATCGTGATTCTTCTATTGAACACAAAAGTTCTTGGTATTACTATTGTTTGCAGGAATTGTGGTGACCAATGATGGGAATGCTATTCTTCGCGAGCTAGATCTGGCACATCCTGCTGCGAAGGTAACAGAAAGGAAACTATGGCGAAATTTTGCCATAAAATACATGATCTTGTGAAAATATTTTTGTTTTTGCGTGAAAGAAGCTTTATTGGCATTTTCAGTATGCTTTTACTTTGTCATCTGAGTATTTGTGCTTTGACTTCTCAGTCCATGATAGAGCTGAGTAGAACACAAGATGAGGAGGTTGGAGATGGAACAACATCTGTTATTGTCCTAAGTAAGTGTTTCTGTTGTTTCTAAGTGCCATTGGATAGCATACTAGTTTTTCTTCTTCTACACAATTATCTGTCTTGAACTGTCAACGTTACCACACAGAGTCTCATGACTTGTGACCTTGGCAATTTTGGCTTATATGAAAGAATGGCTAATCATGGGTAGAATCTTCCTTTTTTGTTCTTGTGATGTAAGTTATAGTGGCAGATGTATTGTGGAATTAGCATGAATTCATGCTCCTGAAGATGGTTCTTTTAATGATGAGCTTGGTTTTCCGGTGTGGCCTCAATAGAAGTTATGCAATTTTTCTCTACAAGAGTTGAACATTGACAAAGAAATTTTTGTCAATTTACCATCAACTTCATCTGTAAGAATTTGGTTTTTGGGTATTCTAATAAGATTAGGTCGAAACTATGTAGGCTGATGATTCTTTTTCATGTTTGAACTTTTTTTTTCCAGTTAGGATATTGAAACACATGGTGATTTTTAAGGTGTATGCAATAAACATGAATAGAATAGGAGATGTGCTATTATTTTGACTCCTGTTTAATGTCATTTTAAAATAATTTGAAGCTGGAGAGATGCTGCATGTCGCTGAAGCTTTCATTGACAAGAACTACCATCCAACAGTTATTTGCCGGGGTGAGGCTGCATATCTGAATGGATCTCTTTTCATATTGACTTTTGCATATTTCAAGCAAGTAGTCTCTACAACTAAAGGAAGTGATCTCCTTATTTATGTTCAAACATACATTTATGGTGCTTGGTCTGTTTCTTTGGCTTGACAGCTTATAATAAAGCCCTGGAGGATGCTATCGCTGTACTGGATAAAATTGCTATGTCTGTGGACGTTAATGACCGTGAGTTCTCTTTTTCTGTTAGTTTTAATATGATGTAGAATTACTTATTCTCTTAGGCATCCATCACAAGTAAAAGTATATGTCTCATAGCCCTTACAGCCAATTTCTTTGATTGATACCTCAGCGGTCATTTTATTTTATGGGATTTGGTTTTTCTCTTGCTTACCCAGTTGCTTACCCAGTGGTTTGACTGACAGGTTCATATATGTTGGGTCTGGTGAAAAGTAGTATCGGCACTAAGTTTACGAGCCAATTTGGTGATCTTATTGCTGTGAGTTTTCTTCACCTTTCAAAATGTGCAAATGACTATTCTTGGTTTCTATTGTTATGTTGGATTGGTATTAATTAATAGTGAGATTTTAATTTGCAATTTTGTTTGCACGTGTGACAATGGTCTTTTTGTTTGCCCATTTTCAGAAGCATATTATGTGTCTGAATGTATTGGTAAAGAAACTCATTGTGTTGAACTACTATGTTGGAAGTGTCGAATGCCTTCTTCTGATCACTCTCTGATGTTTCACTTTTGTTGTCTTCCAGGACTTGGCTATTGATGCTACCACTACAGTCGGTGTGGACATTGGTCAAGGGCTTCGCGAAGTAGATATTAAGAAATATATTAAAGTAGAGAAGGTGCCTGGTGGTCAGTTGGAAGATTCAAAGGTACTGAGAGGAGTTATGTTCAATAAAGACGTCGTTGCTCCGGGTAAAATGAAAAGAAAGATTGTGAACCCACGAATTATTCTTCTCGATTGCCCCCTTGAGTACAAAAAGGGTGAGAATCAGACAAATGCTGAATTGGTCAAGGAAGAAGACTGGGCAGTTCTTTTGAGAATGGAGGAAGAGTACATTGAGAATTTGTGCATGCAGATTCTCAAGTTCAAACCAGATTTGGTGATAACGGAGAAGGGGCTTAGTGACCTGGCATGTCATTATCTTAGCAAGGCCGGTGTTAGTGCCATTAGGAGGTTGAGGAAGACGGATAATAACAGAATTGCCAAGGCCTGCGGTGCTACCATTGTTAATAGACCCGATGAACTGCAGGAATCGGATGTGGGTACAGGTGCTGGGCTCTTTGAAGTTAAGAAGATCGGGGACGAGTTCTTTGCTTTCATTGTTGATTGTCAAGAACCAAAGGCATGTACAGTGCTCCTTAGAGGTGCCAGCAAGGATCTGTTGAATGAAGTAGAAAGAAATCTGCAGGTGTGATTTCTCATTTGTTTGGGTTAAGCTCTTGCCTGTGTGTCTTCTAAAAATAATGTGTTTGGCAGGATGCTATGTCGGTAGCAAGGAATATCATAAAAAATCCAAAGCTTCTCCCTGGCGGTGGTGCCACAGAGTTGACTGTTTCTGCAATGTTGAAGCAGAAGAGCTCTTCAATTGAAGGCATAGAAAAGGTAGGAATTACCTATTTACTGAAGTTCTTATTAGTGGATAACTGTTCTACATCAAAAATTAATTTCTGCCACATCTTAGTTGTATCCTAGTTGCTGATTTTTATCTGATGGATCATGCAGTGGCCATATGAAGCTGCAGCTATAGCTTTTGAAGCGATTCCTCGAACTTTAGCTCAGAATTGTGGAGTGAATGTCATCCGAACCATGACTGCTTTGCAGGGCAAGGTAGCTTTTTATTGGTTCAGTCGATTGCTCTTGTTACAAATAATATTTCTGGAATGGCTTTGGGGGATTGTTTTCAACATCTTCTGAACAATCTGTAGCATGCAAATGGTGAAAATGCATGGATTGGCATAGACGGGAATACGGGTGCCATCACTGATATGAAGGAGCGAAAGGTATTGTCTTGCCTCTTCTGATTTTCTTTTTATCATGGCTCTTTAATTGCATGTCTGAAGATGTAAATTCTCATAATGCACATTCCAGAATTTCATGTTATTACCAATTACAGTTTCTTGCCCTAGAGTTAAGTGAATAATCCTCGAAGCCTGTGCATTAGGAAATCTCACCACTCTCTGAATGTTATAAGATACCTTGATTTGCAGCTCCATTGATTTTTTGTACTTCTGACACTTATTTGGTTAATGTCAGATTTGGGATGCCTACAATGTGAAGGCACAAACATTCAAGACGGCCATTGAGGCGGCTTGCATGCTTCTAAGGATAGACGACATCGTTAGCGGCATCAAGAAGAAGCAGGCACCGGGTGCTGGCCCCACGCCTTCGAAGCCCAAGGTCGAGACCGAAGAAGATGCAGATAACGAGCAAATTCTTCCTGACTAAGCAGCCATACGGTTTTAGTCCGCACGCTTGGTTTTCCCAGGGCCTCTTTCTTAAACTAGGTCAGATTCTTTTCTTTTTCCCTAAACTGTTTTTCCGTCAATTGCTAACGAGGATGATCCAATGGTATTGTCCAATGGGAAGTTTTTGTATGGGAAGGGGCTAGAGCTTTTGTCCACTGCGGCTGTGGGGTTTGATAATGCGTTCTGCTCTTTAGCCCATTGGGTTCATTGTGATGATTTAAATTTTGCCGCGGTTTGAAAATGAAGGTGTCTCTTTGTTTGAAGAATGACCAAGATTGCTTTTGCTGTGACTGGGTGGAAGCTCTCCCCAAGAATGTTTTTTGTGTCTTTTGCCTAGATGTATATTTTGTCTGAATCCGTTATTGAGATCCACGGGACTAGTTTTCTACCCGCAGTGCACGGCCGGTTGTTTCTGAGTTTGGCCTCCAACGAAAATTATCGGTGGTTGACGAATAAGAGGGGCATGATGTGTGCAATGTGGTGAAAACTCGAGAGGGCAATGTGGTGCAATGTCAAGAGCCTCGGACAGTTTTTTTATTATTATTTTCATCTTATTCGCTTTTATTATTTATTATTTTCATCTTATTCGCTTTTATTACTACGCTTTTATTTTAAGATGAATTTAGTAGATCTTTTTGAGTTTTTTAGGAACCAATGAAAGTTAAGTTGAACCCATCCAATTTTTACTGTGGGATGGTTAGCTGACTTGCTTTACTAGCATTGTTCCGTTAGTCTGCAAAATAATTTGTGAGGTTTAAGTTTGAAAATTTTTTAAACAGGATAAGAAAATTGGCTTTTATTTTGATTTATAAGAAAATTGGTCTTCTAAAGATGGATTTTTAAATTTAAAAAATGACTTTATAAAGGTTGAATTTTTTGAAGGAATAAAATTGGTTACACAATGGTCGATTTTTTGGCATTAGGCAAAAAATTTTAAAATTTAATATAATATTTAACGAAATAATTTACTAACTATATGAATACAAAACAATGCAGTTCATCCAACAAAAGGCATAATCAAAATTAGGAAGATATGACACGTGCCTCCTCTTTCTCCCGCCTGATATAATATTAAATAAATATCATCTAATTCTTATTTATGTAAATTGTTTATTGTTTGTTCCATCTCTTGTCCGCGTGGACACAAGTGTGACGGGTGATTCGTGGACCTTCTAATTAGAATCACATATTGGTAGCTTTCGTTGCGTTTTTAGATAATAATTTAAGTGACAGGACAACATTCAAATCAAGTTCGTGAGTTATGGCCAAAAATAAAAAATTCCTACTGATAAAGGAAAAGGAAAAAAAATGAGGGAGGAGGAATGATGCCAAACGAATCCAGACCGTCCAATACGACGATGACGCGGAACCTTGACCGTCCATTCATTGAAGGTTACAACAAAGAATAAACCCATCTTCATTTGGTTTTCCTTCCTCTGACTCGAATCATTTTCCCTCGCGAACGATTAGGGTTTGTTGGGGAAAGGGAAGGGGAGAGGGATCGGCGGTGTTGGGATTCGGAGATGGCTCACGCCGGCGGTGGTGAGGAAGAGGAAGGCGAGTTCTACCTCCGCTACTACGTCGGACACAAGGGGAAGTTTGGCCACGAGTTCCTCGAGTTCGAGTTCCGGCCCGATGGCAAGCTCCGTTACGCCAACAACTCCAACTACAAGAACGACATCATGATACGCAAGGAGGTCTGGCTCACCCCCGCCGTCCTCCGGGAGTGCCGCCGCATCATCTCCGACAGCGAGGTTTGCCCCTTCTTGTGTTTCCATGTTTTTGGCGTTTCTCTTCAATTGTCGTTGGCTTTTAGGTCGGATGGTTTGTGCGTGTAAGATTGATTATATGACGGAATGGAGGTGCGCTGATTACCAACTTGGATCGGTCTATTATTCTGAGGTGACGGTGTTGTTAGCCTATTGCCGTGTTCAATCTGCATATTGTTTATGATTGAGATGTTATCCTTGGCATTCTGAGGCCAGGGGCCTGTATATTTCAATGTGGAGATTTGTTGAGTCCCTAATGATATTTCCTGTGTTTGCTGAATCCAGCACAACCTGATTTCTCTCGATTGTTGATCTCCTTTGCTAATCCATCCTTTGATTATTTGTTTCATTCATTACTTCCTTGCAGATCATGAAGGAAGACGATAATAACTGGCCGGAGCCTGACCGCGTGGGCCGGCAGGAGCTTGAGATTGTTATGGGCAATGAGCATATTTCCTTCACCACGTCCAAGATCGGTTCCCTGGTGGATGTGCAGAGCAGCAAGGATCCTGAAGGGCTTCGGATCTTTTACTATCTTGTTCAGGTTCGGACTTGATTTGTTTGGCTTCCGCTTTGTGTGGATTGTAATGATTAATTATTTTGTTATGGTGGTTTTGTGGCATGTTGGAGCATGACTGGTTGTCTTCTGTACTGTGCCTTTGCCTTTAAGAGGCTCTATTATTTTGGATATTGGACATTGCACTCAGGTTAATCCTTTCATTTCGAGGCTAGGCTTGGTTGTAAGACCTTAATAAGAGGGCTTCTATGCTTCAGTTAGCTTTGGCTAGATAAGTTCTTCTCATGGAACTGGGTAGCATGATGCATTTGCTCGTGAAACATAACTTGTGTCATCCCCATCTGCTGTGCTTAAGTTGGTTATGATAAGTTTGGGAATGCCTCGTTATCCACGAAGCCATACCCATTTCATTGCATGGATTAGAGTCTTAGCCTTTTCGCCTTATGGAAACCCTTTGTTGATGGGCATTTGCTTGCAGGACTTGAAATGTTTCGTGTTTTCTCTCATATCGCTCCACTTCAAGATCAAGCCAATTTAAAGATGTTCCTGAAGCATCACTGCAGCTGTGTCGTGTGGTAGTGCTCTTGCCCGGGAATCAATTGAACTTTCCATCTGCTTGCAAGGATCCAAAGTACCTCTATTTCTGTATCGAGATGTGGAGTCTCTCTCATTGGGGACGCCTTTTCTGTTATAGGGACGCACCTTTAGTGGAAAATGTTTCTTTTGAGGTTTGTTTTCTAGATGCATCTATGAATTTGAGCCAGCGGGGCCCATCCGGAAAGTCTTTTTACATCTCACCTGGTATGAGAGCTGTAATCTCTGTCGGATGCAATTTCTTCCCCTTGGTTAAATGCGAAAGAGTCTCAAGTTCAAGCTTCTTTAAACTCATGGAGCATTTGCTTATTTCTTTTCTTTCCTAGCTGGTCTTGTTGTCTTTTTTGTGTGTTTAATTCAACTTGTTACGAGCTATATTAGTAAGACGTGACTATTTAATTATTAATTTCATTTTGAAGTTAATTAGTAATCAAACAGTTAAAGACAGCCGAGGAATTCTTGCTAGAAATAGAACTGACCCTCCTTAAATTAGAATGAATCAACAAAAGAGAAAGGACGTTATAATGTTTTCATTTACAAACAACATAAAAGAACAATATTGGTAACTAAAAAGGGGAAACGCCTCCCTTCGCGTACGCTTGAATGTCGTGCTTGTGGCTTCACAGCAACGAAATTCTGTCCGGAAATATGTTAGTTTGTACCTCATTCCGCAATCCTTCGACATAGCCTGGTTCCCCATGCTGAACAAACAATCATCGGTTGTGCGGCTTCCAGATGCTTTCTGCAGGCAAGCGGAGCAGTCCTCGCGGCTGATCTTGCTGTTACAAGCGACATGGCTGTAGACGCGGATCAATCGGAAACACGTAAAGTTGTATTCCATGCAGTGTCAGGAGGATGTGGATCAGCCGAAAACGCATTAAGTCGTTGTTTGCACTGCAAACGACATTTTGAGCTTTCTGCGATGGGCTTTGTTGGATGCTAGGATCAACGTTTCTTGCAAAATATTCAATCGTTGTGTCGACGGTGGTTATCAAGGCAATGATCGATGTTGAGGTCAGGAGCAGGTCGACGGAGTGCAATTCGACAGAATTGTCGACGGAGTGCAATTCGACAGAATTATCGACGTCGGACGTCAAGACCTGAAGTCATTGCTCACGAGCATCGATGATGGAGTCGTCTTAGCAGTTGAATAATAGTTAGTTTTAGGATGATTAACACGTATTAAATATGCGTCGGTCGACAATTATTAGTTAGTGTCTATAAATAACTCAGCCCTGGTCAATTGTAAAGACACGACAATCATTCTATGACCCGGAAGGGCTGCTTGGTTGTCAACTTATCTTTTCGCAATCGTTTTAAGTGTTGTTGCAAGATGATTGTAAGTTTTTCTCATTATGTTTAGTAAATTCTGATTGTTCTTTGTTACTTTCTTTATTGGCGGTCATTTCATTCAACACTTTGAGTCCTTGATATATCGCGATGTGTTTTGTCTGCAAACGTGTTTTTGGCGACCATAGTGGGAGACGACAGTGAGTTTTGTGCGATTACACGGAATGCCAACAACCCGAAGTGCGGCTAACAGAATGGCTGATACTCGTGTTGATTCGGAGACCAATTCTGGGCAAGCCCAAATTGTTAACAATGGCCAGAGCCATCGGAATGGGCAACAAAATGCCCAGAACATTGGACAACAAAATGTCCAGACTCAGGAGCGAGGGACATCCCCTGTGTCAATCGTCCTGCCAAACGTGTCGGAGACAGTTCATTTGGACGTATTTCTGCAAGTGCAGGCCAAGAATCAGGAGAATTTTTTGGAGTTACAAAAGCAACTCCAGGGATTAACCTCCAGGATCGATGCCGAATATTCCCCCGATACTGCGGCTCGAAAGGGCTGCTATTCGAGATGGGAAGCACAGAGTAAGTTTCGGTCATGAGACCACCCATGATCCTGTCCATTTAACTCAGGACTATCGACAGACTGAACCAAGTAGGTCACGTTTTGTCTTCGACGATCGAGGCGATTTTGTCACGCCTGATCGATTGAATCGCTATAATGAGTTCGTCGAACTTGATGATGATGTGCAGGATCCCTATCGATCATAGGCATACGCACCTCCTCATCGTCGAAGGGAGAGCCATTATACGCGGTCCACTATCGACAACCCTATCCATGGACCACATGTAGAAGGTCAATTCCCAAGGAGGAACCTTTTCAGTGATGTCCCTAGGGACGTACCTACCTTCGACAGGGAAGTTGATAGGAATCCTCTGGAAAGGTAAGTCCCTAGAGTCCCTTTGAGACCTATCGATCCTGTTGATTACAGAGATGTGATCGCTCGAATAGTTGAGCAAATGGTCCCGGGAGCGGTGCGTTGAGAAGAGGTTAGTCTTTACAGGACGCCTTATCCTGAGTTCATTGATCGGGATTATCCTTATCCTAGGGGTTATAAGATCCCCAATTTCACTCGCTTCTCTGGTGAAGATGAGATGACACCGATGGAGCATATAGCTAGGTTCACTCATCAAATAGGTGAGGCATCGAACAACGACCATTGGAAGCTTCGACTATTCCCCAATTCACTTACTGGACCAGCGTTTACATGGTACATCCATCTCTCACCTAACTCATTGCAGAATTGGCAGGACATGCAAACGCAGTTCATGCAGGCCTTCGCTACTCTTGATTCGAACATCTCTTTGGTTAGTTGACTAAGATGCGACAACAACCTGGAGAACTTGCAGCGAGCTTCCTGCAGTGATTCCAAAAGGCTTGACTCAGATGCAAGACATCAGTCGCGAAGATGAGGTGGTTAACATAGCCCAGGAAGCTCTTGATATCCGTATCCGAAAGAAAATTCAAGGGAAAAAGTTCGGAGATCTCTATGAACTCTCTTTGAGGGCCACTGAGTATGAAAATCTACTCAGAGAAGAATCGAGGGAACGTACGACATATCGAATCGAGCCCACGCTTGTCGAAGTCGATATGACTGAATTTGTCAAGGGCGAAGCTACTATTTGCGATCCATTGCCGAAGAAAAACTTCAAAGCTAAGGCATCTCAGAAGTCAAATGAGGATTTCGATATTGAGAAAGTTGATGAAATCTTTGACTGGCTCCATACGTGAGATCGAATCAAGCTGAAGCCTTGTCATCGACTTCCCCAGACTGACAAGGAGAAGAAGAAAAGTTATTGCAAATGGCATGGGTGTTTTACTCACGCCACGCGTGACTGTCTAACGTTTAGAAACCTTATCCAGGAACTCATCGAAGCAAAATTTTGTGCTTCAAAGAGTCTGAAGAGTCATCTTCCGTCGATCAAAAACCATTTGCTGATTGTGAAGTTCATACGTTTTACATTAACAGGGTTGATATTGTTCGACGTGCTTTTCAGAAATCCAATGTTTCTGGGGAGACTTATGTGATCAACAAGCTGTTCAAGAGGCTTCTCGATTTCAGGGTCGTTGCTTCGAGGCTGAAGAATAAAGTTTGCTGGTGGCATTAGATGAGACTCACACTACTGACAAGTGCTTCACTTTCAGGAAGTTTCTCCAGTCTCACCAGACAAAGGAGTGGTTCAATCTGACACCAGTCGAGAAGGTTGCAATTGGGATTCCTCGCAAGGAGCTTTCGAAGGCGTTTAATTGAAACCCCAGAGGAAGAGGATCTACCTCCGATGCTCACAAAGTCTTACCTGATAAGGGGCATGTTATCCAGAAAGCAAAGGCAGCACCTCGTTGTCTCGAGGCTCAATCGATCCTGCTGACTGTCAATAGCGATGCGAATTCCTTTGCCAATTCAAGTGACCTGTCCAAGGAAACTGTCAGGAGAGGCGATGTTAAACTTCGACCTTCTCCCCTCCTTGATGAACAAGCCATCAAAGATGGACCTCTTATTGTACAATTCCTTGAGAAAGCTGATACTTACCGTCGGTGCAGTCCTATTCTGAGGAACAAGATATTAATTTCTCAGCTGTGTCACCTATGCTCGTACAATTATCTGCAGAAGCTGATCGCCATGTCTTCGGTAAATAAGTTCGACATTGTCCTAGTCGACAATCCGATCCAAAGTATGATAGAAACAAATCCATTGTATTGCAAGCCTGTTTTTGTTCATAAAGAGGATGTAGGGCAAGTCCAAGGATACGATCCCCAGAAAGGACAGTTTGTTCAGGTATATCCTGAAAATTATCGATCATGTCGACGTCGACTTGACTTTTCTTGTTCTGATGGTGATGAGTCGAGACAGGCGAATAACCAACGGTCTCCACTTCCATCTAAGAGTAGTAAGAAAAGGAAAGAGAGACGTCGAAGGAGAGCAGAGGAAAAACGGCAAAAATCCGTTGATCCTGCAATGGTCGAGTGGGAGAAAATCGATCATGGTGACTTGTTTATGATCGATGACTTTGTACCCCATGATGACTTTCCTAATGATATGGAAAAAACTGCTGAGGACAATGATTTTGAAATTACCTTCGACGACTCAGAATACAATCCAGTCAGTTCGATGCTCCTGACAATACTGTAGAGTGTAACGTCATTATGTTACCCACAGAGTTTGCGGGACCTACGATCGATAAACCTATCTCAGGTATTCTTAAAACTTCGACTCATCGGGTCGTTCGTTGTCCTATAAGCTTTCCAGTAAATTGGTTTATTAATCCTAGTCCTTCGATGCAATCTCAGATGCATTCTCTATTCATAGAAGCAGAATTTGTTGGGGTTCTTCTGAAGAAAGTTTTGGTCGATAATGGTGCGACGATCAACGTAATGCCTTTGCGTATTCTCAAATACTTAGGATATGACAAGGCTGACGTTACCAACACCGATGTTGGCAAAACAGGTTTCAGTGGCCTTATGTCGAAGTGTGTGGGAATATTCCCACTCAAATTGAAAGTTGGAAGGTCTACGATGAATACTGCTTTCTTTATAGTAGATGTCAATACTACATTTACCACTCTTTGGGTCGAGATTGGCTACATAAGGCAGCAGTGATCTCTTATACTCTTCATCGAGAACTTATGCTTTGGCTAGATTCTGAAGTTGATGTTGTTAAAGCTGATTCGTCCATCAATACTTGTCTTACCACTGTCGAAATTTATACATGAAATGTTATTGGTGTTGTCGATGACATGAGTTTGAAGAAGAGATATTCTCTTGGAGATCCAAATGCCGGACCCCTAGGAAAATGGATAGGAAAGTTCGAATACCTGATCAAATATGGGGGGTCACCCACATCCTATAGTCGATGCTCCATCGGGTGGGACTCTGATGTAGTATCTCCAGCCATCGAAGCTGAGGCTCAGGCAAAGAAGGAGGCAGAGCTTGCTGGAACCCCTTGCTCTATTAAGGAAACTGGTGGATTGGTCCTTATTGTTGAAGAGCAAAATGCTGCATCTGTCGATGGAGAAGTGAATCCTCACACTGAAGATGGAGAGAAGGATGCTGATTTTGGCAGCCCGAACTTGGAGCCCGAGAGACTCCTTTGGGGGGAGGAAGATGATTGACAATGATCAGGTAGATGTAGTCGCTGATGTCTTAGAGCGACTACGAGTGTATAGGCTAACTAAGCCTGTAGTTAGTCTAGGAAATGTCTGGAAATCAGTTCGCTGGACGTAGATAGTCCCGACCAACATGCTGTAGAGGATGAGTCGAATCCTGGTTTGAAAGTGTGTATAGATTCAACTAGTGTTGTATGTCATCCTACTATGAATAAAACAACATTTTGTGATAAATCTATAGTTGAATCTCCCGAAGATCAATGCACATTAATTATGCCTTGAGACCCTCTCGTAACTGTAAATTTGAGTGACGATGCAACCCAGCGACCTACCTTTATAAGTGGTTCGATTGACAAAGATCTCTTTCCATCGATCCTAACCCTTTTAAAGGAGTTCAAAGATTGTTTTGCATGGGATTATATAGAAATGCCTGGTTGGATCGACGATTGGTTGAACATACTTTACCTACTAAGCCAGACTTCAAACCCGTAAAACAGGCTCCACGGTGATTGCCAAGTGAACATAGATAACAAGTCTTTGACGAAGTAAAGAAATTATTCTACGTTGGATACATAAGGACGTCTCAATACACGGAATGGATTTCTTCTATTATTCTCGTAAAAAAGAATAATAGAAAAATTTGAGTTTGTATCGATTTTGGAGATCTCAACAAAGGAACTCCAAAAGACAAATATCCGATGCCAATAGCGGATGAACTCATCGATAAGACATAAGGACATAAAATTATGTCCTTTATGGCTGGTTATTCTGGGTATAACTAAATCTTCATCGCTGAATGATATACATAAAACAACTTTTCGTTGTCCTTTTGGAATTTTTGAATCGGTTGTCATGCCTTGTGGTTTAAAGTATGCTGGCCCAACCTATCAAAGGGCAAATCTTATCTTTAACCCATTGATTGGGTCATCGGTCGAGGTTTATATTGACGATATTGTTGTAAAATCGTTGGCAGATCATTGTCATGTTGACGATCTTCAAAAAGCTTTTCTTCAAATGAGAAAGCACAACTTGAAGCTGAATCCCATGAAGTGTGCCTTCGGTGTTCGCGCCAGCCAGTTTTTGGGATTTTTAGTTCATCATCAAGGGATGAGATTGATCCAGGTAAAATTAAAGCTATTCAGGATCTACCTCCTCCATCGACTAAAAAACAACTTCAAGCTTTCTTATGAAGAGTCAATTACCTAAGACGATTTATAGATAATCTAGCCGATCGAACAACGACATTTTCCAACTTGTTGAAAGCACAAAGTAGTTTTGAATGGACTAATAGTCATCAGGAATCCTTTGAAGCTGTTAAAAAGTACCTTATCAATCCACCAGTCCTGGTCCCTCCAAAGCAGGATCGACCTTTTTCGTTGTATATCCTGCGGGCGATAAGGTCCTCGGATCAATGTTGGTACAAGAAGATAATCAATGTAAAGAACGACTCATTTGTTACTTATCTCGGATCTTTACTCCCATCGAATATAAGCATACTAATAATGAAACGCTATGCCTTTCATTGTATTACGCTGTCATGAAAATTCGACACTCTATTCGGAGTAGCACAGTGTATGTAGTATCGAATGCTCCTGTGTTAGAAAGTTGTTCGATAGCCCAATGTTATCTAGCAAGCTTAGCAAATGGAGCCTTATCTTGTCTCTTTTTGATCTTCAATATCGGTCACAAGCGTCGATCAAAGGACAGGTATTAGCCGACGTTTTAGCCCAATATACAGATTCTAAATTAACGAGTTCTCAAGATCCGAAGGAATTTTGGGAAGTTTGGTTTGATGGGTCTGTGTTCAACGAAGGGGTTGGGGTAGGAATTTATATTCTATCTCATTTGAAAGTAAAACACAAATTAGCTTATAGAATCGACGAAATGTTAACAAATAATTCTGTCGAATATGAGGCTCCAATAATTGCTTTGTAGACCATGATCGATTTTCAAGTGTCTTATGCAGTAGGTCGAGGGGATTCACAACCTGTCATCCATCATGTCAAAGGATCAAGTATGTGTACCTTCGATCATCTCCAGAGATACTTGGACAAAGTCCACGAGTTGTCTTCTTTCTTTAAAGAAATTCATTTTGAACACATCCTTAAGGAAGGCAATTCCATGGCAAATGAATTGGCACAACACGCCTCCGATTTTAAAATAAGTCAACGATTGATGCAAGAAATTGGAGGACAAGTATAAACAATACATTCTGTGTTGAACAACGATTCTACACATGTGAATGTCATTAGTATTTTCCGATCGACAACTGATTGGAGAAAACCATTCATGGAATTCTTCTCCAATCCTAGGAAGGGGGAAACCCGCCAAGTAAAGTTGTCGGCAAAATTCTATAATGTAATCGATGATGTACAATATCGAAAGCAGAGTGATGGTGTCCATTTAAGATGTGTTGATATGGATGAAGTAATCCCTATCATGTTAGAAGCACACCAAGGTCTTTGTGGTCTTCATCATGCTGGACCCAATATGTGTTGGTCGATCAAGAGACATGGCTTCTTTTGGCCTTCGATGATGAAAGATTACATCAACATGGCCAAGGGATGTAGGAATTGTCAAAAGCATGGACCCATTTCACATGCACCAGCAACTCATTTACATCCCATGGTTAAACCTTGGCCATTTCGTTCGTGGGCCATGGATATTATTGGATAAATAAAACCAAGCTCGAGTAACGGCGATACTTATATCCTCGTGGCCATAGACTATTTTACAAAGTGGGTCAAAGCAAAGGCTTATAAAAATATTACTCAAAGCGAAGTGATAGACTTCCTTCAATCTGACCTTATTTATAGATTTGGCATTCCTCAAAATATAGTGGTCGATAATGCTATTGTTTTCAATGGCGCCATGATTAAGGAGTTTGCGTCTGAGTTTGGATTTGTGTTAGCAAATTCATCTCCCTACTATGCTCAGTCGAATGGACAAGTTGAATCTACTAATAAGATCATTAAAAACGCCATTCAGAAGATGATCGATGATAACCCTCGATCTTGGCATACTTTTTTGTTGGATGTACTCTGGGCTTTGCGTGTTACTAAATAAGAAAGCATCGGACAAACGCCACACAACTTAGTTTCTGGACATGATGTTGTCCTTCCAATCGAAGTTCGTTATATATCAAGGCGATTTTTGGCCCATCAGGAAAATTGTCCCATTGATTATGAAGAATCAATCCACATCGAATTAGAAAACTTAGAAACGATACGCCTTCAGGCACTGAATCGAATTCAGGTAAAAAAAAGAAAGGGTCGCTCGAAGTTATAATAAGAAGGTCTTAAAATCCTTCAAGAAAGGAGACTTAGTTTGAAAAATGATCCTCCCGATTGGGAAGAGAGATTATTTCCTAGGCAAATGGTCTCCTATTTGGGATGGTCCTTTTAGGGTCGATGAAGTTTATCCTAAAAACGCTTATCACTTGTCAAATTTAAGTGGTGAACCACATGCCTTGAAGGTTAATGGTAAACATTTGAAACTCCATCGACCAACTCTATGGGATTTACATTCCAAAGAAATCCAATCTCGATGTCCCGAATTATGGTCACAATTAATAGGGATAGTTAATATTACAAAAAGTACTTGAGTGATAAACAAAGTCGATTCACTATGAAAATTACAAGTACAAGTGGATCGATACATATTAAATAAAATAAAGTTATACATTCCTTTGATATTAAGCACGTCGATCGTCGATTATTACAGGCACTGTTGTAGACATTAAGATCGATTGTTGCATTCGCTGGAGTTGTTGCTCCAGTCTTCCTTCATTTGAAGAGCATCCGTGCGTAGAGTTGCCATAAATGTCCCCTGCTTCGTTTGCTCCAGACCTACTTCGAAAGTCCAACAGTATTGCGGTTTTAACAGTAGGCAATAATTGGAAAGGATATTCGAGGAGGCCAGGAAGGCCTCATGGCCCGATACCACGAAGCGACGTTTGCAACCTGGGGAAACTTTATGTCGCTTGGCTCAAGCGGATTCTTGAGCCATGGTGCCGAGCGATGGAAGTGAACCCTCTACCTAAAGTTGAGGACTTAGGCTTTCATGGGGTCTAAGGTTGAGAACCTAGGCTCTGTGTTTAGAGGTGAAACTGATGAATTAGGAAAGGTGAAGAACCTAGGCACTGTGTTTAGAGGTTGATGAACCTAGGCTCTCATCGGGACATTGTAGCTGGGATTGTTAGTGAGAATGTGAGCATGTGGTCCCACGATCTGCTATTTATAGACAGAGGTGTTAGGCTACATTGATCATAGAGAAACTCAACAGTCTCCAGGAAATCTCAACAGTTCCCGGAGAATCTTAACGGCTTCATTAAATTAATGGATTTTCCCGATAATAGTATTTAATCATCTTAAATATGCTTCGATTAAGAGTTTGGAGTCATGAGCTCGATCAAAGAGAAATTGGACGAAACGTGCCATTCATTCGAAGGAATTCATGAAACAAACGAAGACAAAAGAAACAACAAATGCATCTAAGTCGATGATTCAATATCGACGACAATCACTGCTCGGGGCCATGCAAGAGATTAGCTAGCAAATCGGCAAAGTAAGCTCGAGTGTTATTCTTCACGACGAGCATATTCACGGCCTTCTGGAATGAAATCAGGTTGTTTATCTCTTACATGGGAATGCGATTAACATCAACTTCTGTTTCAGCCTCTTCAAATTCCCTCTCACGAGCAACCGCCTCGGCCTCACACTTCTCCAACTTCAATGACAGCTCCGCGATTTCAGCCTTCAGTCGTCATTACTCCTCGATCAGACGTCGATGTTTAGCAGCAATCACTTTCACCTTTTGCTGAACAGACTCAAAATAATTCACCTTTGAAGAAAAATCCTTCCATTGCATATCCTCCGAAAGAACCTTCTCCTAATCTTCCCAAGATTTCCAAAATGTTTCTTTGAAGCATTGACAAATGCCTAACAGGTTGATGGGTGCTTTGGCGTGTCTCTCTATGGCTTCAATAGCTTGAATTATCTCATCGAAGTTGGATTTCAACGGTTCCTCGCGACTCAGTGCTTCGAGCAATCTCAGAACGAGTGAGGAAAGATCGCTTGGATCGATGCTCACTCGGTTTGCGTCGCTTGACTGGCGCTCGCTGGGACCTTCATTGGTAACAATTTTAAGTAATTCTATTCGAAATAATACTTATTTTAGTCCACATCTCTAAAGCAAAATGCATAGCGAAGTTCCTTACCCGAAGTTTGTCAAAGAATTCGGGTAACACTAGATCATCCAGTCCTCTAGGCACTTCTGGTGTTTGGCATCCTGTATCTATGTTTCCGTGTGGCACCACATTTGCCGAAGGAGGTACTGTACTTGTCGAAGCGGGAACTTGACACCCTGCATCAATGTTCTCGGGAAGTACTGTTTCTTTCGGATGAGGAATGTTCACCTGCGAAGGTATTTCCGGATATGAGTTAACGGGGGCATCGTCACAATCGAAGGATTTTGCTTGCATGGTTCGCTCAGGAATGGATTCTTCGATGGTCGGATCAGAAGAGAGTGAATAGACCTGAGTATGTGGGAAGTTAAGTAAAATCTAGATTTTCTTGAAGTAAATTTGAAGGATATACCTCTGCATCTCGCACAAGATCTACGTCTTGAGGAGCAGCTTCTTCGATGTTCCCAGTAGTCCCCTCAGTCGAACCTTCTTCGGAAATACTCCTCGCTACTTCCTCGGTTGCACCTTCAACAATCGAAGGAAGAACTTCTACTGGAAGCAATGGCAGTGTGAACAAGTCTTCGTAATCGACCTACGCATACGAAACATGTTTAAAATTCAAACATATTTTCATTCAGACATCAATCTTCATTTTACCATGTTAAACTCTTGATTTCTCTCCCTTGATTCTGGAGGGACTTCTTCCCCTCCGGCAGTCGGAGAACCGACAGTTGAAGGATCGGCTATTGGAGGAACGACTTTGAGTGTGTCATCCCCGTGTTGAAGATTTTCCTCGGCAATTGGAGCGGGCTTTTTCTTTTTAGACGCCAATGGAGATTCACATTTGCCTCCCCCACGGTTTCGTCAGACGATTCACCTTTGTTTGTCGAAGAGGCCCGAGTATTGGGTTTCTTCGATGCGGCCGTTGGCGTACTTGTTTCCTTCTTAGCCTCCCTCTTTCGACAGTTACAGCAGGTGTTACACTGTCCAGTGCCCCTGGGAAAATCGATTTTAAATGGTTGTCGATTGAAGTTGATATAAAGTGTTCACGAGTAATACCTGTCATCAGTGATTTCTCATGCTTTCCAATATGACCACTAAGGAAGTCTTCCTTTTCTACTAGCGATTCTGCTCCTTTTCTAGGAAATTCGGCCTTCGATAGTATCTTTTTGAAGGACCTCTTCCAACAAAAATCGAAAGTCCTGGTTGCGTTGCATCCTCCTAAGTTCTTGGAAAACGTGACTTTGCTGGATTGCTCCAGGGTAGTAAAAAGCTACAAAAAATTGGGAGAGTTAGTCGTTGGTCGGTGGCGTAACTTGTCATATACCACTAGTTTTACCTTGTCGGCGTACGTGATATCAATGCTGACTCGTTCTTCTAGATTGGTATTGAAAGAGTCGATGAAAAGGAAAGGGCAACTTTGAGCAAATCCTAGTTGTCGCACTACGAATTGGGGATTGTAGACTTCGACGAAAAATCCTTTGACAACGCTACCGACCAAGTCTCTCGGAGTCAACACTTGATTACAAAATGAGTGGGGCTCCAAGGACTGTCGAAGCTTGCATAAGTCAACACTTTTAAGGAAAGGCTGCCAACATGGCTTACTGGTATATAGGAGTCGATTAAGATATCCCGAGGCAGACTCCTTTCCCCAGTTACTGAAAGAAGCGAACGATCTCTAAACCATAGAATGTTGACGAGTCATCATCCATCGACAGCATGAAGTGGTGCAGACCAGGAAAGTATAGGTACGCCCATGCTGAGGTGATCCACAGAGGACCCGATGATGGTCTAACAGGGAATGCCCCTGGGATCTTCGAGTCGACTGCAACTGCTTCGAAGTGAGCTCGATAAATCAGGCTAACGAGGAACGGAGCCATCGCCACTGGTTTTGTTGCGTTTACTAAACAGTTCGCTATTGGTGCCATGTACTTCAGCGACTGTTTGCTGCGACTGCTATAAATGTACTTCGCAAACCACTTGATCATAAATTGGAATTCCTCCTTATCACCCCAGCTCTGTGGGTCTTTCTTCAGATGATCTTCGACGACCAAACTAAGACGCTGTCCTTTCTCGAACTTGAAATCGTCAGTTTTTTCGACCAATCTAACAGGGTCACCAATAGAATAACATCCTGTTAAGAAGGTTATGTTCGGAATGGTCATGGTCATGGGGCCTTCTTGAAGGTAGAAATAGTTGGTCGAAACAATCCATAGATATAAGAGTGCTGCAACCGATTGAGGGTTGCACCTCATCGGCTCTGTCGACGCTCTCGCTAAATGATAGATCCCTATCTTCTCCCATTTCTCGCGTCGAAGCTTGGTCCACGAGTTTATCCATTCAGGAAACTTATCTACACTCGTATTGGGAAATCCATGTCAAAATTGGCTGACATTAGCTGATTGCCGGTTTCAGAGGATTGATTCTTGTCAGATGATCGACTATTTTTAGAGGATCGACTCCAATTACGTGGATTGACGAAACTGGCTCTACATATCGGTATGGCCGTAGGATCGGGGAGGAGATAATCGAAGGGCACATGCTTGTCGTCCAATGTAGCGCCGAGGCAGCCGGCTCTGACAAGAGGACCCAAAGTAATTTTTCCTTTCGACTTCACTGCTTCGCCGACAAAATCGTTCGTCTTCTTGGCTATGGCTTGCGTTGCCAGGTCTCTGAAATCCTGAAAATAAACATTGACCCCCTTCAACGGTGTATGGTTATAGAATGTTTGGGGAGCCATGGGTAGAAAAGTTTTTGGCTAAGGAAAGAAGTAAGAGCAAACGACACAACGGGAATGAGTTTTGAAAGGAAGCAGACAAGAAGGAGGCGAGGGTTATATAGAGGAGGCCGGAAGATGAACAGGCGCATCGGAGGAAGGGGACCAAATGTTTGCACGGCAAACGACATTTTAGGCTTTCTGCGATGGCCTTTGATGGATGCTAAGATCGACGTTCCTTGCAAGATATTCTATCGTTTTGTCGAAGGTGGCTGTTAAGGCAAGGATCGATGTTGAGGTCAGGAGCAGGTCGAGAGAATTCAGTTCGACAGAAGTATCGACGTCGGACGTCAAGACCCGAAGCCACTGCTCATGTGCATCGATGATGGAGTCATCTTAGCAGTTGAATAATAGTTAGTTTTAGGATGACTAGGACGTGTTAAATATGTGTCGGTTGGCAGTTATTAGTTAGTGTCTATAAGTAAGTCAGCCATGGTCAATTGTAAAGACACAATAATTATTCTATGAACCCGAAGGCCTGCTTAGTTGTCAACTTATCTTTTCGCAATTGTTTTAACTGTTATTGCCAGATGGCTATAAGTTTTTCTCTTTATGAATAGTGAATTCTGATTGTTCTTTGTTACTTTCGTTATTGGCGACCACATTTCATTCAACGCTTTGAGTACCCGATATATCCCGACGTATTTCGTCCACAAATAGACAGTCTTTCATGCTGATGCAATATCAATTCCTCCTTACAGCTTCATGCAATGATGACCAAACACCATGAAAACGATGACGGCATGATGAAATCAAATTATTCATACATGATATAAAGCACTTACGACCATTCAAAATAAGAAAGGATGTTCATTGAACTAATACAAGGAACGAGAACAATGATAGGTACTACGTCGACCTCCTTTGTTGAAAACTGCACTAAGATAATAGCTGTCGAATGTATTGGAGATTTTCTCGAAGTTATCAACAATAATGAAAAAGGGAGAGGAGGAGAAACGGCTACGATCATCGACCTAGGGTTTGGTATTGTGAATGATGGTTCCTTCTTCTGAGTGAAGTCAAGTCTTTTGTATGTTTGTGAGAGCCGTCAAATGATTAAGGATGTGGTGATGCGGGGTCGGCAAAGAATAGATGATTCCAATACCGAAAGGGAAGGGAGACGTCTTGGAATTGAGTGACGTAGGGTATGGACGGAAGAAAGTGTTTAGGGGTGCGGCTGGAAATAGGAATGGAGCTGGGGATAAATGAATGATAGGTTGAGATTTAACCTCCATGGATACAGAAATCACCACCGTGAAAGAAGAACTTGAATAAACTCGTTTGGCCGTGGATACAGATACACCACCACGAACAAGACGAGGGCAAGGCACAACACGGAGGATATAGATACACCACCACCGGTTGATATGCTCAACTCAATATGCACTTGGAGTTCACCAAATGAAGAACAGGTTGAAGGAGAATCCACTCACTTCGGATAGAAGACAAAGTCTTACAAAGGGTTTATAATCTGATCAAAAGTTTTTTTAAATGCTTACAAGGGCGCCCATTATATAGGGATCACTAGAACAAGTACATAATTGAACTTGGATAACTTGCATGCGTGGCCTGATTCATAGATGAACCATAAATGGTTTATTGGAAATGCAACAAACATAAATGCTAATGCATGAATAGAAAATGCATGAATGATCTGGAAACTGGAGTTGCTTATGCTTCGACGGCTTCCTTCGATGGCTTGCTTTTGACGTATCCATACTTCGATGGTGACTTCCCTTACTTGGACGTTGTGTAAGTTAGTCGATGATGAGCAAGTTGAAAGCTCTAGTCGATGGTGCATCGATGGTCCTTGTATCATCATCCCTTGTTGAAGAGAGTTTGCCATCATACTCGCAAAATCCTCATTTTCAACATACGGTATGAGGTCCTTGACGTTGAAAGTGGTGGATACTCCATATTCTCATGGTAATTCGACCTTGTAGGCATTATTGTTGATGCATTCGACGATCTTGAAAGGTCCTTCTACTCGAGGCATCAACTTGTTTTTCTCTTTGCAGGGAATCGTTCATTCCTCGGATGAAGCCATACTAAGTCTCCTAGCTGGAAAATCTTCTCCCTATGTCCTCGATTGGCCCTCTCTTCATAGCGTTTGTTGGCCTTCTCGATCTGGACTCAAATCTTCTCATGGAGCATTCTCATCTTCTTTGCGCGCTCTTTAGCATTCCGACTAACTAATCTTGCATCACTCATAGGCATTAGTTCTACAGGGACTAAAGGATTGAGTTCGTAAACTACCTCGAAGGGTGATGACTTCATTGTCGAACTTGGGGCACTATTGTATGCAAACTCCGCATAAGCGAGCTTCACATCCCAATCCTTCTAGTTCTTCGAGACTAAGGTTCGAATGATTGTAGCTATGGTACGATTGACAACCTCCGTTTGTCCATTGGTCTGCGGATGATATGCTGTACTGAAGACGAGTCATCTTCCTCGAGAGAGCATCAGCGATTACATTCTTCGTTCCTAGTTTGTGCTTCAAGACAAAGGTTAAAGCTTGTAGAAACTCGACCCACTTCGCATGTCGTCAAGTGAGCATGTGCTAACCGTTGATGTATTTGAGAGCTTCATGGTCGGTGTGTAACATAAACTCTCGGGGCAGTAAGTAATGGCTCCACATCTTGAGTACTCGAACGATGGCTAGGAACTCCTTGTCGTACGTCGAGTAGTTGAGTTTGGCACCATTGAGCTTCTCGCTAAAGTATGCAATGGATCTCCCCTCCTGCAATAAGACTCCTCCGATTCCAACTCCTGATGCATCCATCACATTTTACTTCGAACATCTTCGCAAAGTCAGGTAATGCAAGAACGGGTGCTTCACTTAGACATTCCTTCAGTCGCTTGAAACTAGCTTGTGCGGTTGAAGTCCACTCGAACTTGTCTCTCTTCAAGCATTCGGTAAGTGGGGCTGCGATCGAGCTGAAACTTCGAATGAACCTCCTATAGAACGACGCTAATTCATGAAAGTTTTCGAACGTCGTGTAAACTTTTTGGCGTCGGCCACTCCTTGATTGCTTCTATCTTGCTTTCGTGGACCTTGATTCCTTCAGGAGATACTACAAAACTAAGAAATATCACACTCGGCTGAAAAAACACACACTTCTTAAATTCCCATATAGCTTCTCGTCGTGAATGTGCGAAACATTGTGCGAAGGTGCTTATCATGGTCTTCGATACTGCTGCTGTAGATAAGAATGTCGTCAAAGTAGACAACCACGAATTTCCCCATGAATGGTCGCAAGACATGAGTCATCAGTCGCATGAACGTGCTGGGTGCGTTTGATAAACCAAAGCGCACCACCAACCATTTGTACAACCCATACTTAGTCTTGAAGGCTGTCTTCCACTCGTCGCCTTCTTTCATTCAAATCTGGTGAACCACTTTGCAAATCTACCTTCGAGAACACCTACACTTTATGCAACTCATCCAACATATCATCTAGTCGAGGAATCAAAAATCGATACTTCACTGCGATTTTGTTGATCGCTCGACTATCCATGCACATTCTCCATGTACCATCCTTCTTCGGTACCAATATAGCTAGAGCCGAACAAGGGCTTAAACTCTCTCGAACCAATCCCTTTTCAAGCAACTTGTCGACCTGCCTCTGAAGTTCCTTTGCTTCCTTCCTCATGGCTGCATCGATAAGCTGGTCGATTACGTAGGGACGCTCCCGGAACCATGTCGATCTGGTGCTGAATGCTTCGCATAGGTGGTAGTTCGACTGGTAACTCCTCCGAAAATATATCCTTGTGCTGTTCAAGTATGGATACAACTCGGGGATGGCTCATCGATTGATCCTAGGCTGTTTCGACAAGAACCAGAAAATAAGCTTCTCACCTTCATGGATCGCTCGAACCAATTGAACTCCTTTGAGACGCTGATCGGTACACCGATTATGTGGTGCTATTATGAGCCGAGTGATCAGGGGCATCAAGGTGACCTTCTCGTCGACGCTGATGGAATAGGTATTGTGATACCCGTCATGTTGCGCGTGTCGATCAAACTGCCACGGTCTTCCTCGGAGCAAGTGGCACACATCCATTGGAATAACGTTGCAAGCGACTTCATCCTTATAGATTTTCCCAATCGAGAATGGAACTCTCGCTCTCTGGGTCACTCGAACATCACTCTCCTTGCTGAGCCATTGTAGTCGATATAGTTGAGGATGAGCTTCAATAGACAACTTAAGCTTTTCGACCATCGTCCTCGACATGGCGTTGGTGCAGCTTCCGCTATCGACAATCACCAAACAATCACCATCATCCTTGACACGGCATAGGTCGATGGTGGAGTTTTTCTCGTCGTCGACAGTGGCTTTGCCTAGGAGCTACTCCTCTTTTTGAAAGGCGGAGCCTTCATGAATGGGTGGGTACTCGATCTTCTCACTTGCTGCTGCTAAACCTTGTGGGAAAGTGCTCTAACATCGTCGAAGTTGAAATACTGTTGAAGTTCGACCGCATCCGTGATATGGGGCTTAAGTCCTCGAAAATACCTAGCAATGGTTTGCTCTTATGCTTCTTGGACATCACATTGTAGCAATAGTCTCTCGAACTCCCTCCTGTACTCCGATACACTTGAAACTTGCTGAAGCGACTGCAACATGAGGTAGAGATCTCATCGATAATGCTCCTACAGAAACCTCTTAGTTAGCCCTCTTCATTTTCGACTACGTACGAATTTTGTCACGCCTTTCTCTTCGACGCAGCTAGTTAGTGTTCTCCGACCACAAACTAGCATACTTCTTCAACTTTAAAGCTGCCAACTTAACCTTTCGTTCATCAGGCACCTCTTCGTAGTCGAAGATGCGCTCTACCGTGTGCATCTAGTCGATGAACTCCTCAGGGTCCAAGTTTCTTTCGAACTCCGGAATCTAAACACTCATCGTCGAGGCTCTTCTCTCATGCCTACGATACTCCGGTGAAGATCCTTGTTGAGACTCCTCATGTCATGGGTTCTCCTCATCATCGTTGTCCAATCGACTGCGGGAAGTCGATGCATGATGTGTTCGCAACGACTGTAGTTCCTGTTGAAGATCGGCAATCTGCTGCTCAAGCCGAACAACGTGTGCTTCGTCTAGAGACAAACCGCGTTGCAATATTCTTACCATTGACAACCGTGTGCTATGATACCAAGATGATGCGGGGTCGACAAGGAATAAATTGATTCCAATATTCTTACCATTGACATCCTTTGCCCACATCTTTTGGTAGTCTTCTTATGTTCCCCACTTATTTGGCAATTTTCCACTTTGTCTTGACGAATTTAGTATAAATAATCGTTGTTCCCTTCGTTAAAAGACACGATCAATCACTAAATCCAATTTGGTAGACTGATCTATAGCTTTTGCTCTCTTCACAGCGTCCTGTAAGTATCCAAAAACCACGCATCTTCATCACCTCCGATCACCGTTCCACCAAGGCAGGCTCCATTAAAGGGCATGTCTAGCCGCCGCACATCCGCCATCGTCCGTTCAAAGTCCCGTCATCGTTTTTTTCAGACCTTTGTTGTGTTTATCCTTGCGTTATGTCTGTAAGTGTTGTAAAAACATTGTCTTTGTAATTCTATTCTTTTCGATTCTAATTCCAAGATCGTTTTGTTTTCACTTTCATTCTATTTACTTTGTTACGATCATAGTTCTCTGTGAATTCGATTTGTGTTGCGTGAAATACAATTCCGCGTCGACAAAGGTCATTGAGAAAAATCGTCGTTAGAGACAATGACCTTTTTTTACAGCTCGGAGGACATCAACTCGCTGCTGAAAATAGTGAGATTTACATAACTATGTGAATTCGATTTTACAAACAACAAATCTATTGTGTTATCTATATTTTTGTGAACTCGTTGTTTGGAACATCAAGTTCAAATTCCTCTTTTTGGATCACATTGTTACTAAAAGCGAATTCGGATAAGTAAACGATGAATTTTAAAAGGTTTGTCCGTAAATTACAAAATAATTTAGGTAAACAGGAGAAATTGATACTTCCGGGGGAAAATTTAGGTCATCACCCTCGTCAAACGAGTTTTATTTCTAAATAACATTAGTCCGCAAACAATTTTGTTAAATACGGTATCAAGTTTTACAATTTTTTGACTAATACAGTGAAATCGGCTTTAGAAAGACCGACTTTGATTATGAAGGAAGTCGACCTTTCTAAGGCCAATTTCATGCTTCCCAAAACGAAATTGGTCTTTATAAAGCCGACTCTCTTAGTGCCTTAATAAAATCGGCCTTTGTAATGCCGAATATAAGACACTAAAGGAGTCGGCCTTTAATTCGACACCAAGACATTTGGTGCCCGCCTAAGGAAGTCGGCCTTTATAATGGCGACTTCCATAAGCTACTAAGGGAGTCAGCCTCACAAAGGCCAACTCCATCTTAACCAAAAGCGCTACTGAGTTGTTCATGTCCCCATTACACCCAATTTCTTACCATATTTAACACTAGTTGTTTTTAAAACAGAAACCACCTCCTCTTCCAATCATGTCCCTACTACAAGGAGGTCACAGTGGTGATCCCCTCCCATTCGTCGTCGTCCTCGTTGAACAGCTTACCCATGGGCGGGGACTGCTCTGAGGATCCTCTTCCACACCCTGCCATGGCTCCTCCCGCTTCTTTCAACACGCTCCTAGAGCTCAACCTCATGTCGGCCTAGGACCTTGCCCCTGTCTTCAAGTCCATGTACACGTACGCAGTCACGTGGGTCCACCCCGATCACAAGCTCACCGCCCAGGTCGATGATAATGGCCAGACCAACCTTTGCTAGAAGGAGAAGTTTGTTTTCCGTGTGGATGATGACTCGTTGAAGAACGATTCCTACACGATCACCATAGAGGTTTACGCGTTAACGCGGCTAAGGGTGATCATTGACACGGTGAACACGCCACGCCGCTACAGACGCTGATACCCCCGAGCAGCAGCAAGACGAGGATCCCGACGGGGAGCACATGAGGTTCGTGACTGTAGATAATGCAGCCTTCGGGACGTCCTTAGGGAACGATCAAAGTCGGGGTGTCAGTGATTAATAACCCAATCCACAACATGCCTTTGCACAGCGAGATGAGTGCGTTTACGATGGCTTACAACGACATCCACATACACGGTGTGGGTAAACAAGCACGAGATGGCGGTGAAGATCAACCTCTGGCGATCGAGGAGCGAGTGGACGAATGACAGGTACTCATACAACGTCAGCAGCATGGTCTGCGAAGACACTGTGATAAGAGGCGGGAGCATGTTGGGCTCCATGGTGTCTAACGTCGGACCGTCGGCCTCTATTATCGCTGTCACTATTGCGAGGGGAATATACCCCAGGAAGGTGGCTATGGCCGACAAAGAGAACTCCTTGCTTGATAACTGGGTAGACAAAGGATTGTAGACAAATATCGAATAATGGAGGAAATAATTGCCCTTCTTGAAGTTGATCTTTGTAAGGTTGACTCCTTTAATGTTGCATGACATGTAAAGTCGATTTCGTTCTTAGAAAGATGAAATCGGGCTTAAAATGTCGATTTTATTATCAGAGTCGCACCTTTTAAGGTTAATTTCACTGTCTTAGTAAAAAGACTTTTTGCCGTATTTGACAAAATGATCCGCGGACTTTATTTGATCGATGTTGGTCGGCCGATCCTTTATACTTGGCGTCGGACTCTTCCAACGTCAACATTTACTTCAGCCTGAATAGATTATCCGTACAAGCGCCGGTATTCGTGGTGAAAAGTTCCCACAACGCAAATTGCACCGACATTTTCACGATTTACTGGGCGTTTGTCCTGGTAGTCCCTCGACTGCTCGATGAAACTGTCGCTTGGCCGCTCTCCCCACAACCGCCGCTATAACACCTGCGCCGCCGCCGCCGCCGCCGCCGCAACTCAGCGGGATCTCATCCCCCAGCTATGCCGACAACGCAGGTATAAAGAAGCAATGGACTTGCTCTGCTCCCAGAACCTCCCTTTGGAAGCCCTCCATCTCCTCGATCGGATCCCCAACCCGCCCGCCGTCGTCTACTCCACTCTCGTGCAGTTCTGTCTCAAAAGGACTGACCTTTCCCTCGGGAATGCAGTCCACGATCGAATGAGGAAATCCGGGTTCGTCCCCGGTGTTGTTATTTCCAACAGGCTGATCGACATGTACGTGAAATGCGGTAGCGTGGATCGTGCGAGGGAGGTGTTCAATGATATGCGGGAGAGGGATGCTTGTTCTTGGAACACGATGATCTCCGGGTATGTGAGGACGGGTCAGATTGGATTCGCGAGGGAGTTGTTTGATCAAATGCCCGAAAGGGATAACTTTTCTTGGACCACGATGGTGTCGGGGTATGTTAGGCATGGGCAGCCGCTCGAGGCGATCAAGCTGTTTAGGATTATGCAGGCTTCTTGTAAGGATCTTTTGAACAAGTACATGTTGTCTGCTATTCTTGCCGCTGTTGCTGCCGTGATGGACATAAGATGCGGGAGGGAGATCCACGGGCGGATAGTTAGAATGGGTTTGGAGTCGGACGAGGTTGTTTGGAGTGCTTTGTCAGACGTATATGGGAAATGTGGGAGTTTGGGAGAGGCGAGGCATGTATTCGACAGGACGGTGGATAAAGACGTGGTGTCCTGGACTGCCATGATTGACAGGTACTTTGGTGATGGGAGGAGGGAAGAAGGGTTTGCATTATTTAGAAAGATGGTGGCCACAAATGTGAGGCCCAACGAGTTTACTTTCTCGGGGGTTCTGAAGGCATGTGCTGATCATGCCGCGGAAGAGCTAGGTAAGCAGGTTCATGCGCATATGATACGGGTCGAATGCTGCCCACAACACTTTTCAGCCAGTGCACTTGTTCACATGTACTCAAAATGTGGCAATATGGAGTTCGCAAGGGAAGTATTTGAACGGATAAAAAAACCAGACTTGGTTGCATGGACTTCCATGATAACTGGTTTTGCGCGGAATGGTCTATCAAGTGAAGCTATTCGTTTCTATGAATTTATGCTGGAATCAGGGATCCAGCCCGACCATGTTACTTTTGTCGGGATTCTTTCAGCATGTGTTCATGCTGGTCTGGTTGATAAAGGCCTCGAGTATTTCCATTCGATAGATAAAGTTCATGGATTAGCCTACACTGCCGATCATTACGCTTGCATTGTTGACCTGTTGGCTCGTTCAGGACGGTTTAATGAAGCCGAGGAGATAATTAATAAAATGCCTATGAAGCCTGATCGGTTTCTGTGGGCATCGTTGCTTGGGGGCTGTCGGATCCACAGAAATATGCTGCTTGCTAAAAAAGCTGCAGAAGCCTTATTTGAAATTGAGCCCGAGAATCCAACCACTTACATCACTCTGGCCAATATGTATGCAGTCTCCCATATGTGGGATGAAGTTGCGAAGATTAGAAAAATGATGGAAAGTAGAGGGGTGGTGAAAAGACCTGGCTTGAGTTGGGTTGAGATAGGCAGAAAGGTTCATGTTTTTGCGGTTGGCGATACGTCTCATCCGAAAATGAATGAGATGCACGATTTTTTGGCAGAGGTCTCCAAGAAAATGAAGGAAGAAGGATATCTGCCTGACACAAATTTTGTGTTGCATGACATAGAGGAAGAACAGAAAGAGCAAAACCTCATTTATCACAGTGAGAAACTTGCCGCTGCATATGGAATTCTTTCGACTTCGCCTGGAATTCCTCTAAAGATATTTAAGAACTTGAGAACATGTGTGGACTGCCATAATACTTTTAAGTTCATTTCGAAGATGGTGCAGAGAAAGATTGTTGTGAGGGACTCAAATCGCTTCCATTCCTTTGAGGATGGGATCTGTTCTTGTAGAGATTACTGGTGAAAGTGTCAAACTGCATATGCATCATAGCCAATCGGATTCTGGCGGAAATCATTTCTTCAGAGGTCAAAAAGTGGCTTTACCAAAGCATCGTCTTTCATTGGTAAGCTAACGGTGCTGTAAGATTGGCCATATTGTATTCTTCGGAGATGTTTAATCCTCGTGCATTGTCACCATCCAATATTTCCTAATGATCATGCATTGTGAAATTGTCCAGGTGGGTGAATCGGCGCTTGATAGAGAGGTGAAAAAGGTCGCAGGAGGACTTCTTGGTGTAAAATCTAAAAGTTCCTGGTGAAGCACAATTTTCGCAAGCAAACGCCACAATTGTAGACATGGCATCTCATTCCTGACATCGCAATTTTTTCAATTTTTGGCAGTTTTCTCCTTAGCCCTTCATCCTACTCTTGCAGGTCTTGTGACTGGCTCATGCATTGAATCATGTGAACTGCATTTTTCCAATAATTGGGCTAATTAATCATCTCGTTCCATACTTTTGCAAAAGGTAGGCTTATCCATGTTTAGGATCTTGTTGACAATAATTCCGAGACCTTTGGTTTGATGCTGTTTTGAAAAGCTAAGAAAATAGTGTCTGTATATTAAATGGTGCGCTCTTTGGTTCTTTTCTATCGCTCGATGAATTATTCAGAGATAATGCTTCTGGATAGACAGACAGATAGAAAACACCAGTGCGAGATTATGCTTCTGGATATACATACAGTGTTGATTAATGCTTTTAACTCCTGGCAGTTTGGAATAATTGGCTACTTGATTCTGTGCCTGTCACCAATTCAGGCGTGTCACCCTCACGCAGAAGGCGGGATAATACTCTCGAGCGGCTATTGCTTGCTGTGCGGCGGGGCGTCGATGGCCAGCTAGCTTAGCTCGGACGAAAAAGTTGGAAGGAGTTGGGAATGGGACATCTGGAATTGCGTGTGGAACAGGAAAGGATGGGTGGACTAAGAAAATTTGACCCAGAACTGCTCACCAGGTAAAAAGAAAACTCTCGTTATTCATCGTGGTAGGTGAAGATATACGACTGACTGTGGCAAAAACAAAAACATTTTTTTTAAATAAATACTAATAAAAAGGTGATGACGAAGACTTTTGAATTTTGGTTTGGTTTGGCTTTGGCTTTGTTATTAGTTGTTTTTTTGTGCATTATTTCTTCTCCATAAAATGGAAAGTGGTGTGTGGGTTAGTTGGGTATTGACGTTTGGCACCAAGTAATGATTTCGAGCATGATAAAAAGAAAACCCTATAAGAGAGTTCTTCATACATTATATCAATAGTCAACCTACTCCAATCACAACCCCTTTTTTCCTCGACGGGCAAATAATATATAACTTGGGTTGGAAAATTATCATTTGCTGATTTATTCATTTATTTTTGTTGGTTAATTTTTGGGTGACGTAATTTTGTTGGATTTTATTTTTCTTAATTTACAAAGTAGTTTTTGGGGTGTAACTAACAAATGAAGTTGCAAACATTGCTCCAAACGTCGTCACATCCTGTATATTCGATATCATCGTGATCACACTCTTTTATATATTGCCTTACTCTGATTATTCAAAACAATCAACTACTACTTGCTACTTATGATGATGGAGAAGGAGATGCATCTGCTTTTTTTTGGAAAATTCCAACTTGAATTCTTGCATGCCTTTGCTTGCTCCTGTCTAAAAGCAATTGTGCAGAATGTGTGAGATTTTTTTGGATGTGCAGATATGTCTTTTTATTTCTTTTTGGCCCACCTAACACCTTTGGGTGTTATTCAGTCAAGACTTATTCCAATTAAGACCAAGTAAACTTTATTTATTTTATATTTAAAATAAAAACCCAAAGTTGAATAGTATTCCCAACACTTTTTGCCTATATTAAAAACGCCCATCATGGGAATCAATGCTTGCTTCTATCTCCTTCTCTCCTACCACTACTACCCCTTCTCTTTGCCCTTCCAGAAATCAGAGGGGAACCATGAAACCGGCCGTCGTTGCTGTTGTCATGATGGTTATGGCGGCTGTCGTGCCGGAGGCATACTGCGCGACCCACACGGTCGGCGGTTCCAGCGGATGGGCCCAGGGCGTGGACTACACGACTTGGGCTAGTGGAGAAACCTTCACCGTCGGGGACATTCTCAGTATGTTTCTCGTTTCCTCTTTTATGTTTTTAATGGGCTCTCCCGTTCCGGTCTCTCGCCAATGCATTGTTTGACCTCCGTCTGAATCCATCCAGTGTTCAACTACGGCCCCTCCCACTCCGTCCAGCAGGTGAGCCAGAGCGACTACACCAGCTGCAACACCGGGAACGCAATCCAAACATACACAGGAGGAAGCAACAACGTCACCCTGTCAACCGCAGGCACGGAATATTTCATCTGCCCAACACCCGGCCACTGCCAGGGCGGGATGAAGCTGGCGGTCAACGTGGTAGCATCCTCGACCACCCCGTCGACCCCGACCACTTCTCCGTCGACCCCCGCGAGCAGTCCCCCTCCCCCTCCTCCCAGTTCCGGCAGCATCGGTTCAAGGGGTAACTCGAACATCCTGCTGATCGGAGCCTCGGTCCTTGCCACAGCGGTGGCCAGGGTGATGTGCTAGGGAAGAAGCAGTGCCCACCTACCACAACCATGACGCTACATGGGTCCATCATTTTTATATATATCATTTAAAAAAATCATGTGTTGTGTTTCCGCGTGTTTTAGTCCTATTTAGAGGGAGGATTGTTTTTCTTTTTTATTACATCATTTTCCTTTTGGCTTCCTGTGGCATACAACAATAAAATTTTTACCACTGCCGTCCGTGGTCTTAAATAAACGATACATGCATTTGTTTTCCGGTGGAGATGATTTAATTTCGTATATATAAAGAAGAGGTAGAAGTAAAAAAATGGATTAATATTCTATCTGAGAGTAACTTAAAGAATTCGCCAATTTAGTTGGTTCATTAAATAAAAATGGATCCAGAACAAAGACTTGATTGAGAACCAACCATTTAATCATTCCCTTACACTCTAACTATGGAATTTTGGGTTTTTGGGTTAAAAACAAATAGTCACAATTAACTCAACCATTCTATTTAGAATCTAAATATTATAGGGGTCTTGACATTACTTACATGCTTCGAAGGTACTCATTCTCATTCACATTAACATCCAGAAGAAAATCAAAGACAGAAATTATTTTAAAATTTTCATTTTTTAAAAAATTTAATTTATTATATGCTTTTATCACATAGTTATCTTTTATTTTGATATGGATTCCGTCGAAAATCTAACGTAGATTTAAGAGGAACTACCTTGTCAAATATACTTGAATTTGTTTTCCACGTCAACCATGACGCCGATCCCTAATTCTACCCAAAAAATTCCCAAAAGAATTTCTTCTACAAGCCCTAATCGCCCTGACGAAAATCCCTCTACAAGCGTCGACTTCTGGAAGCCCGCTGGCTGCAACGCCAAGGTTTACTACTCCAAGGTTTGGGTTTCCTTCGAGGGTGGGGTAGGGGTTTTTGATGCGTGGTTAAAATAATGGTTGAAGAAGAAGAGCGCCAGAGGATGGCTGTGCGGGGACACCAAAACCTTCGTCGCTGCTCTGTTTCCTTTCTTAACCATTCGTCGAGCTAAAATCGCAACTGGTTCTTTTACTTGAGGCTCACAAAAGAATGGTAAGACAACAGAAATCCGAGAATCATCATGAACACTTCTCCTAAGCTTTGACACATGAAAAGTAGGATGTACAATAGCCCCACTAGGTAAATCTAACCTGTAAGCCACCTTCCCAACTGATGGAGTAACGTAGCGGAAATAGGATAAATCACAGAAGAATAGGGAGAAAACGAATAAGATGAAGGGAACGATAGAAAATTCTATGGTTTGTAAGAAAATCTCAAGAAATTCTTAAAATCAGATAATAGGTAAAAATAACAACTTGTCCTCCTTAGAAACCCTAAGGCCTTATTTATACTAAAAAGAAATATAACGCGATATTCCCAAAATATCCCTTATTATTTAAAATCTAAAATATTATTATTATGCTCCTGCATCAATCTCCTCGGGTTGGAAAAGTTCGCATCTCCGGTGCAAAAAAACTTCGACGATCTCCGCATAAATATCAGGATCAATCTTCTTCAACTCTTCTTCAGTTACCCAGATACTTTCCGTCGCTGGCTTTCCCAACCATTTCATCAAGAATCTCCTATATTGATCCCATCTCCTTGACTTAGCCTCCTTCACATCTAAAACATTGACCTTTGAAAGTTCTTTGATCCAGTCAAGAAGCGATCCCATGTCCTCGACGAAGTCCAAGAGGTACCAATATAGCATCTTCAGTCTCATCTGTTGGTTCACCTTTGATATCCCTAATGCTGCCCGAAGGAAATCCCTCTTCGAGAACTCTAGCTTGTTCTCAACCTTGGATGCAGTGTAGGCTCGAACAGCAAGGCAAGACCAGCCTCCAAAACAGAAAGTGAACGCGACCGGACGTACCCATTTAAGCTCTTCTATATCACTTCTAGCAACCTCTCTTAGGAAATCACTGCTACTCAGTTCTCTCTCTTCTTCCTCACAATCACTACTCTTCTGCTCTAATTATTAATCACATCCGTAGAAACGATAATATTATTCTGGCAATTAGGACAATAAAGGTCAGTGTTCTCCAAATCCTCCATAAGTCTATCGGAGAAACCCGCACATTCAACATGCACCCAAACATCACAACCAACACAATACACCCAGCCTCCACCATCCGAATGGTGCCAAATTCTCTTGCACACACCACAATATTGTCTTGATTTTAAAACTTGGAACGGTGCCAGCAAAATATTTGATACTTTCTACTCGGGCCTTTCATCTTCTTAACTTCGCTTCCAGGAAAGGTCAGGGAACGATTGTCACGTGCCTGTATGTCCTTACAATGCGCAACTCCTATATCGATCTCCCGGAGTTGGAAATAAATAATCTCCAACCTGGTGGCTTAACAATTCTTGTGTAGTTTTTCATATCCTCCTTTCCTCTTGTCCACGAATTCGTTGTCGCCAAGAGATTCTCTAATTTTTTCCCCACTTCTAGCCAACTCTTCGGTGTCTTTTTTCAGAGAAAGGAATGTGTGCTCTTACTCTGTTCATAAGAGTTGAGATAAGTCTCCACTGTATCTGTGAAAATAACAATCTGTGGACCTTCACTTTCTCGAGTGTTGATCATCTTATGCCTATGCCAATCTTTAACTTCCACCGGAGCAATAGACATGATCCCTCCGATGACGACCGACTCTCCTTCGATCGGATACAGATCGATACCTTCATCCTCATCAGGATATTCATCATAAATAGGCTTTACTTCAGTGTCCTGACTCTCAGCTTCAAATTTCCAGCACAAAGAAACCCACTAACCTTGCTTGAACTCGGAATTAACTCACTATCTTCTTCCTTGAGAGGATGCAAAGTGTACTTCTTACCCTCCTTATAAAAAGAATATGTATTTGGCTTCGTACGGTGATCCATATCATGATCATAAAGCCAAGGTCGACCAAGAAGAATATGACCAGCATCCATTGGCACGACATCACAGAAAGCTTCATCATTCAAATCAGAACCTAAAGAAAATTGTACCAAGCAACGAGATGTCACTGGTATCTCATTACCCTTTTTGAGCCACCTGATTCTATAAGGATTTGGATGCTTCTCCAAGGGCAACTTAAGCTTTTCCACAACATCTTTGGAAATAACATTCTCCATGCTACCCCATCGATAATCACATCACAGACTTTACCCCCACAAAGAACACGAGTCCTGAATATGCTGTGTCTTCGCCAATCTTCAGCATCTATCTTCTCCGTTGTCATAACTCTCCTAATGATGAGTGATTCCCCTTGGACAGGATAAATATCAACCTCCTCATCCTCATCAAGATATCCATCATAGACGGGGTCTAACTCTTCATCGAAGTCCTCTTCTACTTCAGCTAAATTCACCCTCTTCTGTGGACATGCATACGACGTATGCCCGTGCTCTCCACATGTGAAGCAACGTAGCTTAGAGCTACTATTAGGACCAGATTTGGAACTTCTTTGAGCTTCAGGATTAATCACAGCTTTGCCCTTATCATTCACGTCACTTCTATAAGATGACATTGTCCCCCGATTCAACCTAGATGGTCGTTGATCAACTCGGCGTGGCTGATCAGCACTAAAACCTCCATCTGATCTGCTATATAATGGTCGCCTAGCTCCATAACGTGCCACCTTCTTCTCAGCCATCAACGCATATTGTCGAGCATCCTCCATGTTGAATACACGAACCACACTCATCTCATCCCTGATGGATCTATTCAAACCTGCTAGATAACGAGACGTAAGTTGCTCATTTGTTTCATTCAATCCAACTCGAACAGTCAGATTATTGAACTCCGCAGTATATTCATCCACCGATAGAGAATTTTGTCTTAGGGCATGATACTTCTCATTTAACTCCATACTGTAATCTGCCGGTAAAAACTGTTTTCGCAGCTTACTCTTCATGTGCTCCCAAGTACTGATCTTTGGCTTTCCTTGTCGGGAACGCTGTTCTTCAACTCTCTTCCACCATTGAAGTGCAGCTCCTTTCAATTTCAGCTTCACAAAGAGTACTTTTCTTGCCTCTACCATAGGCTTCCACTCGAAATAATTTTCAAGGCTAGTCTCCCAGTCAAGAAAATCATCTGCGTGCATTTTCCCGTGAAAATCAGCCACTTCAATCCTGATCCCACCACTGTTGAGATCTAGGGCACGAATTAGCCTCTCCTCCAGTCCACTTCCTCCTGTGTTGTTTACAGGTCCGGCTTCACTGAAAGGGTTGTCTTCGATTTCATCAGATTCATCCTTAGTACTACCTTCCGGTATGTCTAAGGGGTCGTGGTTGCCTTCCGGAATCTCCATTCGGGCTCCTACGCGTTCCTGTCGCAGCAGTTGGACTGCACGCGATAGATCTTCAATCATACTTCGCATCTCAGCAAGTTCCATCTGTTGGTGTTGAACCCCTCTCCCACGGCCTCTACCACGATTAGCCATCATAAAACCCTAAACTCTAACCCTCGAGTAGAACTCAGGCTCTGATGCCAATTGATGGAGTAACGTAGCGGAAATAGGATAAATCACAGAAGAATAGGGAGAAAACGAATAGGATGAAGGGAACGATAGAAAATTCTAGGGTTTGTAAGAAAACCTCAAGAAATTCTGAAAATCAGATAATAGGTAAAAATAACAACTTGTCCTCCTTAGAAACCCTAAGGCCTTATTTATACTAAAAAGAAATATAACGCGATATTCCCAAAATATCCCTTATTATTTAAAATCTAAAATATTATTATTATGCTCCTGCATCACCAACTTTGTCAACCACCTTGTATGGACCATAAAATAGAGGAGACAACTTATAATTATTCCTACTCACCACGTTCTGCTGTCTGTAAGGTCTCAGCTTAACGTACACCCAATCTTCAATAAGGAATTCTCTTTCAGTTCTATGCACATTGGTCAATTGTTGCATTTTATGCCTTGCCCTATCCAAATGAAATCGTAACAGCTGCAATTGAGCCTCCCTATCCCTTAACTCCATATCTACAGCTGGAACAACATGATCTTGAGGAAAATAGGGTATATGAATAGGTAGTGGATATCCATAAAGAGTATCAAAAGGAGTCATTTGAATAGAAGAGTGATAGTTGCTATTATACAACCATTCGGCTAACGAAAGCCATTTGGTCCAATTACCAAAATAATCTCCAACCATACATCTCAGATAGGTCTCAAGATATCTATGGACAACTTCAGTCTGTCCATCTGTTTGTGGGTGATAAGCAGTCGAAAGATGAAACTCCACTCCTTGAAGGGTAAAGAGTTCCTGCCAAAACTTGCTTAAGAAGATGGCATCCCGATCACTCACAATAGTAGAAGGCATACCATGGAGTTTAAAAATATTATCCAAGAAGAGATGTGCAACTATTTTAGCAGAATAAGGATGTGGCAAAGCAAGGAAATGCCCAGACTTGCTCAATCTATCCACTACCACCAAAATAGCTTCCCTACCTTGTGACTTCGGTAACCCGTCAATGAAATCCATCGTTATGTCCTGCCATAAACCAGTAGGAACAGGTAATGGCTGTAACATACCAGGATAAGCCACATTCTCATGCTTATAAGTAGAACAAACTAGACAGCCCCGGGCAAAGTTCCTTATGTCCCTTTCCATCCCTTCCAAAAGAAAAGCTTTTCAATCTTCTTATATGTGGCCAAAACACCTGAATGTCCTCTCATAGGGCCATTATGAAATATGTTTATAATTTTCTTCCTTACTTCAGGAACTTCCCCTTTCTTCAGCTCTTTGATCATTGTGGCCAGCCTATCATCAGAAACCCAAGTAGCTTTAATTTCATCCAATAAAGTTGGAGAATATTCTTGCACTCTTAAAGATAGCACTTCTAATTCTTGAACCCAAGAAAGGGCATCAGCCAGAGTGTTCTCCCTACCTTTTTTGTATATGATCTAATAATCGTAGCCCATGAGTTTAGTTAACCATCTAAATTGGCTTTTTGTGTGTAATCGTTGCTCCATCAGAAACTTCATCTTTTATGATCAGTTCTAATAACAAAGTGCCTACCTGTGAGATAGTGATGCCATTTTCCAACAGCATACACTATGGAATAGAGTTCATTTTCATACACAGAAAGACTATGGTGCCTAGGAGCTAACTGCTTACGGACAGAAGCAATTGGATGCTCCTGCTGCATAAGAACAACTCCAATCCCTATGTTGGATGCATCAGTCACCACCACAAAAGTTTCTTCAAAATCAAGAAGTGCCAAAACTGGGGCCGTAGCTAGCAACACTTTAATTTGATCAAAAGCAACTTGAGCTCCTTCATTCCAATGAAAAGCATCCTTCTTAAGCAAATCTGTGAGTGATTTACAGACAACACCATAACCTCTAACAAATCTTCTGTAATAACCACTTAACCCAAGAAAACCCTGCAACTGTTTCAGAGTCGTAGGTACTGGCCATTCTTTAACAGCTTGAACCTTAGATGAGTTAGTAGATACTCCCTCCTTATCAATAAAGTGGCCCAAATACTCCACACTTGAGCTTCCAAACACACACTTAGATCTCTTCACAAACAGAATATACTTCCTTAAAACAGATAGAGCAGTTTGCAGATGTACCACATGCTTAGCCGCTGATCTACTGTATATAAGTATATCATAAAAAAAAACCAGAATATACTTCCTCAAATAAGGCCTAAAGATTGAATTCATTAAGCTCTGGAATGTAGATGGAGCATTAGTCAATCCAAAGGGCATTACCAAGAACTCATAATGTCCATCATGAGTCCTAAAAGCAGTTTTGTGCACATCCTCTGGTTTCATCCTAATTTGATGATAACCTACTCTGAGATCGATCTTAGAAAAGATTACTGCCCCAAATAATTTATCTAACAGTTCCTCAATGACAGAAATTGGATATTTATCCTTTACAGTTTGCTTGTTGAGCTCCCTATAGTCCACACACATCCTCCAAGACCCATCTTTCTTCTTAACCATAACCACCGGAGAGGAAAAAGCACTCTTACTTTCCTGAATCATTCCAGTTTTCCTCATTTCCTGAACCAGCTTCTCTATTTCATCTTTTTGCATAGTAGAATGCTTATAGGGCCATAAACTTATCCCATGAACACCATCTTTAAGCACAATCGAGTGATCGTAACCTCTGAAAGGAGGTAATTCTGTAGGTTCCATAAAGATATCTGCATAAGTGGTCAATACCTCTTTAATCGTAGGATGTAACTTGTCCAAGGTGACTGAGTGACATTGCAATGCTGAATCCTCTGCACACTCAACAACACTTCTTACCCAGCCAACAACAGCAGATGATTTACAAATCTTGTCCACTTGCTTCACTGTAGACATTTTCAACATACAATCCTCATCCAGATTTGGTTTACCCTTCAACACCACCACCTCCAAGCCATCCCAACAAAACTTCATAAATGCCATCTGGAAATTCTAAACAATATCACCCAGTTGCGCCAACCATTTAACTCCTAACACCATTTCACAACCTCCTAGAGTAATGATATAAAAGTCAGCAGTAAACATATGCCCTTGCATCTCCAAACTAAACTGTTTCATCATGCTCCTACAGATAATACTTCTCCCATCAGCTATAGTCACTTTCACTGGTGCAATATTTTTAACATTCAAAATCATCCCTTTAATCACCCCCAAATCAACAAAGTTGTGGGTTCTCCCTGGATCAACCAAAATATTCAGCACTTTCTTCTTAAATGCTCCTCTCGCCTTCATTATTTGGGCACCACCTTCTTCTAATTCTCCTCTAAGAGCATGTAGAGTAACCCGTGCACTCTCTTCTGCAACATCCTCACAACTTATCAACTCGTCTTCTAATCTCCTTAGTTCTTCTCCCATAGGTTCGACAATCAAAGAAAACATTTGCCTCCTAGACATTTATGATTTCTGTCAGAGGGCTCATTACACCCAATACATAAGCCTTAAGTCTTCTCTCTTCAATCTCCTCCTGGCTCAACCTCCTTCTGCCTCCTGATCCAACACTGCTAACTGTGCTAGGATGTGTGCTTCTAGCTGTGGAAGTAGGTATACCTCTATTTTCATGCTTTTAGACATTTCCAATGTTGGTGCCATCTGTTTAAAACTAGAGAAGGTCTTTTCCCCAAATGTCATAGGTGACATTTCCTTATGAATAACAGTGGGAGTAGTGCCTCTGTTGATAATTTTCAAGGGTCTACTGCCGCCACTTATTATTCTTCCAGGCGGCACATCCGAACTAAGTATTCAGACATTAGCTTGAACACTCAGTAGATCAGTAGGTTTTAATAACCACAGAGTGCTCTTATACTTATCATTTAACCCATTAATGAACAAACTCACTTGGAAAGACATAGGTAAGTCTATCCTCTCTAAAACTCTTCTTAAACACATGTCAAATTCCTCCATGTAGGCATACAAGTTATCGAATTCACCCTCCTGCTTCAGATTCTTCATCTTACCAATTGGTTTATCAAACATTTCCCTACCAAACCTGTTATTCAAAGCAACTTCATGCTCTTCCCACTCCAAAATCTTATCCCTCCTTCTATTCTTAATGAAGAAATAATGCCATTGCAAAGCAGATCTGTAAAGATACAACGAGGCTAGTTTCACCTTCTTGTCCTCAGGGACATGTTACAACTCGAAATACCTCTGACATTTGTATAACCAGTCCTCCAAATCAGCTCCATCAAACTCAGGAATCAACCTTGGGCATAACAAATTGACTTGCACTCCTTAAACAAATTGTCGCATCTACTTCCCATCTAGAATTCGTCTTCTCTCCCCTCATCTCCTGTACCTCCTCACTTCCTCTGTTTTCCAACACCGTCAGTTTATTGAGAAGGAGTTCCCATTTTTCATCAATCTGCACTTGAATGTCTCTGGTCTGCACCTGAACTTCTCTTATTTGAGAAGTTAACACTCCTACTTTAGCAACAGTTCCTCCACCAACTCTCCCGAAGATTCCTGCTCTCTCTACAATTCATCAAACCAAGTTTTCACCATTACTCCAAATTTCGCTTAATCAACCAGCAACCAATCAGTACAAATCACTCTCCGACCATACTAACGAAAACTCAACTCCTCAAAAGGATTAATCTGTCACCAAATCAACCTCCACTCTAGGACGATGTTCTGATACCCTTGATCCAAGTAATTCTTAGAAATTAACAATCAACAGCAAATGCAGAGAACACAGCCAACCTTCCATTAACACCACGCAAACTCCAATCGCATTACACCACAACTCCAGTCAAGCCTTCGATAGCCTAAGCCAATTCGCAATCACTAACCTCTGTCTCCAATGTTTGTCCACCCCACACTAACTGCACAACAATCTAACAAAAGTCTAACCAACTCCTTCTCCCGCCCTTGATCCATTTTATCATTTCACCCCAAACTACCAAAAATGGATCGGGCTTACGCAATTGACCAAGCCCAAAGCCCAACACTAACTAAAGCACAACCCACCACTAACACAACCACTAACAGCTTTTAACTAACTTCTCAACAATGCTTTGGGAGAGGATGCTACTTGGGAATTCCTTTTTGATTTGGAGAATAAATTTCCAATGTGCACACTTGAGGACAAGTGTCTTTCAAGGGGGAGCACTTGATGCGTGGTTAAAATAATGGATGAAGAAGAACAGGAGCGCCTGAGGATGGCTGTGCGGGGACTGGATAAAGAAGAGTTGTTGAGAAGTTAGTTAAAAGCTGTTAGTGGTTGTGTTAGTAGTGGGTTGGGCTTTAGTTAATGTTGGGCTTTGGGCTTGGTCAATTGTGTAGGCCCGATCCATTTTGGCAGTTTGGGGTGAAATGATAAAAAAGATCAAGGGCGGGAGAAGGAGTTGGTTAGACTTCTGTTAGATTGTTGTTGTGCAGTGGTGGTGTGGTATGGACAAACGTTGGAGATAGATGTTAGTAATTAAGAATTGGCTTGGGCTGTCGGAGGCTTGACTAGTGGAGTTGTGGTGTAATGCGATTGGAGTTTGCGTGGTGTTAATGGAAGGTTGGCTGTGTTCTCTGCATTTGCTGTTGATTGTTAATTTCTAATAATTACTCAGATCAGTTTTAGGTTTTGGCTGTGGATTGATGTTGTCTATGGCGCAATGCGGTTCGGTTTGATAGGTGTTGTCCAGTGGGATGTGCGATTCTTGGAACGATTTCCTAATCTAATTGGGTTTTAGTTAGAAGATATGATCTTGGACTAGGCATTGATGAGTTTGTGGGATTTGTCCGATAGACATGATGTTGGTTGTGATTTGGTGGTCTTGCATAATGTTGATTCCTTGCATGTTAAAATGACAGGCTGGTGAAGAGGATAGCGGGGAGAAGTTGAAGACGAGGCGGCACGGTTGACGCATATTTTGACCTTAACTAAGCAGCAATCAATTAATGTCAAACAGAAAACAAAGAATAACGGTTTTAAATAAAAATACGAAAATTAAATAAACGAGCGAACCGGCGATGAAAGATATATTTAGGACATCCAATTTCCCTTCACATCCATAGATTTGATTCCCCCTTTTTATTGCTATCGAGTCATTTAATTGCTAATCTAAGCTTCGAATATCTCCTCGTATTTCTTTCGAGAACATATCATCATGTATCAAATTCCTTACTTTATTCCAAAGCAAGAAACTAGCGGTGACCCCGATTCAATCCTAATGATTATCTAAGGTGTTCCATTCACCAAATTAGTCTGATTTTCCAATACTAGGTTACTTAGGTTATCTAGTTTGAGATTTAACTTAGACTACCCTCCCGACTCTCCCTAGGTTATCTTATCAATATTAATTGGTGGCCAGTCAATTAACACGCATTAAGCACAGAACTAGATAAACAATTAACAACGATTGAATCGCATTGAGAAATAAAGTTCACGAGGTACATAGGAACACGACGTTCCGTCGTAGTCCTAAAAAAACGAATTAGGTCATAACGATGAAATCAATATATAAAGACAAAGTAAAGAAAACCAACAACGATATCGGTAACGAGAAAATAATAACAAGAAAAGGTCTCCTCAATCTCTTGATTTGAAGGTCGCCCCCTTGATCTCCTTCTCCAGTCACTTTGAGCCATCACCAACCCTCCAAATTGTCTCACTCTATTAAAAACCAAAACTACATATAAAAACCCTAGAGTCCTTAAGAAAATATTTCCTTAAATTACCTAAAATACCCTTACACAAAATAATTTCAAAACTAACGGACTAAATAAAAATAAAAGATAAAATAAGACAAAAAGATCTTATTTGATGATGCAATCTTCATAAGTGGAAGGTTGGTCAAAAGTCGTCCTTTATTAGATCACGCGCGAGTGCATCCTCTAGGTCAGATGGATAAGTGCATCTCAAGTCAGTCCACCATGTCGCACACAAGTGATCTTTGCAAGTGCCTACATTTACTTGCAACGATCAAGCATTTGATCAATAAAAGGTAAAGGAAAATGATCTTTGCAAGTGCTTATATTTAGTTTGCGATAATCCATGCAAACTCTCCAACCGGTGACTGTCCACATCAGGATGAGCTCGTTCTTTTCGTTCTCCACCACCTTTCTTTGGATCACACTGAACCGAGCTCACCCACGAACTGTCTGAGATGGGGTATGTGATTCCTGCATCCAACCACTTTATTATTTCCTTCCTTACCACCTCTTTCATATTCGGGTTGAGCCTCCTCTGTTGCTCGATCGAAGCTTTCTTATTGTCTTCAAGCCTGATTTTGTGCATGCATATCACAGGGCTAATTCCCTTAATGTCTGCAATGTTCCATCCAAGAGTTGTGTTGTGTTTTCGAAGCACGTGCAACAGTCTCTCTTCCTGGTTGTTAGATAATGCAGCCAAAATAATAACCGGAAGAGTACTAGATGAACTTTAGAATGAATACCTTAGGTGCTCCGGTAGAGGTTTAAGTTCTAACTTCGGCGGATCTTCTATGGATGGTTTTGCTGCAGAGCTGGGGCGTTCCAATGGTTCAGCCCGTGGCATATGACGCAAATATGCAACTTGCTCTGCCTCAGATTCATCACTCTCCGCTGCAACGCATTCTGGTGCATCCTCTTGTGGCCGCTCTTCAATTGATGCAGCCGCATATTTTTCCAACAAGTCTCCATACAAGATTTCATCCATCATGTCCACAAAGCTACATTCATCAGTCTCATTAGGCATACTCATGGCATTACATATGTTAAAAGTTACCTCCTGATCATGGACACGCATGGTAAGCTCGCCCTTATGTACGTCAATCAATGTTCGTCCTGTGGCTAAGAAAGATCTTACCAATATAATCATAATTTCTCGATCTTCTTCATAATCTAGAATGGCGAAGTCAGCTGGGAAAATAAACTTATCGACATTTACCAACACATTTTCAATTACAGTGTAAGACCGATCAGCTAGTTGCAAAGTTAAGGATGTCAGTTTTACCTCCTCGATGTTCAACTTCTCAAAGACAGAAAATGGCATCAAATTGATGCTTGCACCTAAATCACATAGGGCATAACATGAAAATTGAGTTCCACTACGACAGAGGATAGTGAACTTACCTAGGTCCTTTAATTTCGGTGATAGCTTCTTTTGCAAAATGGCACTACACTCCTCAGTAAGTGCAATAGTCTCATACTCACCGATTCTTCTCTTTCTTGACAACACCTCCTTCATGAATTTGACATATTTGGGCATTTCCTCCAAAGCTTCCGCAAAGGGAATATTGATCTGCAACTGCTTAAAAACATCTAGAAACTTTCTGAATTGTTGCTCGTTAGTAGATTTTTTAAGCCTTTGAGGAAAAAGAATTTTGGGTACAAATGGGGGCGTTGAGGTATGTACCTTTGTGGTTGAGACATCGGTCGGCTCCTTATCATTTGCCTCGCCTCCTTCTTCGCTTGTCTTATGCTTGCAGCGTTTCTCTCTAGCTTGTTCCTTCTCCACCTCCATCTTCTCAAAGGCTTCTTCGAAGTCACGACCATTGTGAAGGGTGACTGCATTGCAATGTTCTCTTTTCGGATTTACCTCAGTGTTGCACGGTAGAGTTCCGTGTGGCCTGCTGGCAATTGAACTTGCAATCTGCCCAATTTGCACTTTCAATTGTTTAATAGACGTGGCATAGTCCTTCAGGATCATCTCTTGACGCTTTTGAACCTCCACTTATTGTTTCCGGGTTTCTTCCTGACTGGCACGCAACCAAGTTCATCAACGTTAGGCCTATTCTCACCTGCAGGTGGTTGTTTTGTGGTCATAAAACCAGGAGGCTGGTTCATCGTTGGTTGACTTGGTTCTTGTGGGGCCGCGTTATTTCTCCATGAGAAGTTCGGGTGATTTCTCCATCCGGGGTTGTAGGTTTTGGAATACGGGTTGTTCCATGGATTGGATCCTACATAATTTATCTCCAGCGCTTCTCCCTGGTCATCATCTACCTGCACATCAGAATATATGCTATTAGATACCGGTTTGATGTTCGGAGAGCAGCAACTTCCCTGGTGAGCTTCTCAAGCTGGGCATTTATGGATGTCACTGTGTCCATCTGATGCAGCCCGGCGACTCCTCTTGTTGATGTTTTCCGTTGTCCATTGTTGGCGATTTGTTCAAACAACTCCAAGGATTCCTCAGGTGTCTTGTTCATCAAAGTACCTCCTGCAGCGGAATCCACTGTGGATTGAAGCTGATCTGCCAAGCCATCGTAGAAGCTTTACACGAGCATCTACTTCAGGATCCCATGATGCGGACATAGACGTAATAATTCTTTGAAACGCTCCCAAGCTTAATACATGGACTCGGTTGAATGTTGATGGAAGGTTGTGATCTCATTCCTGATCCTTACGTTCGGCTAGGTGGGAAATATTTATTTGGCTAAGAATAGCTTTGAAAGATCCTCCCATGATCAAACTACATCTTCAGGCAAGGAATAAAGCCAAGATCTAGCCTTGTCCCTTAATGAAAATGAAAACAATCTCATACGGACTGCCTCGGCTGACACTCCATTGCATCTAAATGTGTCGCATAAGTCCTCAAAGCGAGTGAGGTGCCAGCGAGGATTTTCGTTTGTCAAACCTCCAAAACTTGAGTTCTCAATCATGTGGAGTATGGACGACTTGATCTCAAAATTCTAAGTCTGAATTGCTGGACGAAGAAATCTGGTGGGCTCGTGGGGAGTTGGTTGAGCAAAGTCCCACATCGTCCTTCTCGGAGCTGGTGGATTAATTTATTGAATCTCGTTGTTATTGCAATTGTTCTGATTTCTGTCTGCCATCGTGCTCCATTGACCCCTTCTGAGTGCTTGAAAAGTCCTCTTAATTTCAGGATCGAATGCAAACAAATCTTCGCTACGCGTCCGACGCATACACCTGAAAAAGAAAGAAAGAACGAAAAATTAAACGGCTTGGTCAACACAAATTGCTTTCGTCGCAAGTAAAAGATCGGCAACGGCGCAAAAAACTTGATCGCTAAATTCGCATACAGTAAGTATACGGATCGCAACAAGTAATATAAAGATGAGTAGAGTTATAGTTCCCACGAGGATAGCACTAGACCCTTTTGGCATACACAATTGTAATTCTTATGTAGCCAAGCCAATAAGAGAAATGAGTTTAAAACTTAGAAAATTAATCTAATGAAAAGCGAAAATCAAAGCAAAGAAATAGGAATTCAACTAGTCAAAAATGCCTAGGATCACGTAACCCCTCCTTGTTTCGTTAAATCCCTTCACTCACTCCTTGTAATTTATGACGGCTCCTTTTGTATTACTAGTCTCAGTCCACAGATTCTACGTACTTTGGACTCACACATGTAAACCTGGAACTATGCCCAAGAGTACCTTGAGTGATCATCCACAACTATCATAGCATAGCGTCTGTGGCCCAGACTCTGTGTTCTGGTAGGACCAAACAGGTCAATGTGTAGAAGTTCAAGTGGTTTTGTGGTAAAAATATAACCTTTGCTCTTAAAAGAGACTCTGGTTTTTTTTCCCAAAGAACATGCTTCACAGAAGTTGTTCTCTTCAAATGAGAGCTTTGGTAAACCTCGTACCAGCTCCTTTTTGGCAATCTTAGACAATAATTGGAAATTGATGTGTCCCAATTTCCTATGCCAAAGATTTGTTTCATCCTTATAGGAAACAAGGCATTTCTCAGAAGACAGAAGATTGTCTTGAGAAACGATGTAGATGTTCTTTCTTCGTTCAACAACGAAGCTGACATTACCGTCTATGGATCCAGAACATCCTTCTACATTAAAGGTTATTTCATCACATAGTGGGCTCACACTTAATAGACTATGTTTTAATCATGCAACAAGCAGAACATCGTCTATCTGCATTGTTTGTGAACTACCGATAGTTCCAATGCCTTTGCTATCGTCGCCAAATGTCACAGAACTACCGTTATGTAACTTCAAGCTTGAAAACTTAGAAGGATCCCCTGTCATGTAGTGTGAGCACCTACTGTCCAAGTACCACTCATCCTTCCTGGCTTTAGTTTTCAAGCGTACCTGCGATTTGGAACAAGTTAAATTACAATAGAAACCCACTTTAAGCTGGTTCCATAAGATTGTGACTTGTTCCTAGAAAGAATCGCGTTGGATATGCTTATAGACTTCTTCATCTAACATTGTCCGATCATATATCCAAGCATGCCACAATAGTGGCAGGATTTTACTTTTTCTGTCAGTCTGACAGAGTTTTTAATCCTTCTTTTGTTACGTTTCTGTTCAAAAGTATAACATTTCACAGAATCGGGTTTCTGTGACATCACAGATTTTTGTTTTTGCGCAATTTTGGGACTGGTCAGAGAACATACTTTCTGTGTCACATAGCATACATTATCTGAACATTCAGATTTGTTTCTGTGACATTTATGAGACTGATTTTCAGGTAATAAACCTATGTTAGACACATTAAGTGGATAAACTACTTTGTCACGAATAAGTAGCTCGTCCCACACCTCAGGATGAGGTTCTTTGATCAGATGAGATGCTTCTGTGCAGAAGATCTCAGCTTCCTTTTTCAAGGTAGCCTTTTCTCTTTGTAGAGAAGTGAGCTGTGACTGCCGAACCTGGTTCTGCTTTTTCACCGAGCGGTATTTCGAGGATACCCATTTGAAACTTGTTAAGGAACTCATTAAGAAATTCCTCAAGTTCATTTGTGGGTAACTCAGACAAAGATTTAGAGAATCCTTCTTCATCTATGTCAGATTTGGACACGAAATTAGCCATGAAGCAGAGGTTTTCCTCTTGCTCCTCATCGAGCTCAGATTTGTCGTCCTCCTCATCACTCCAAGCCAATAAGGCCCTTTTTCTTTTATGGGCAGACTTGCGTTTCCCATTTAGCAGAGGACAATCGTACCTCAAATGTCCCAGTTTCTTACACTCGTAACAGACCGATCCCTTTTTATCCTCTAGATTAGAAGACTTGGGTTTATTGCTTCGTTCGAAGTATTTCTTGGAGAGAAGTTTTAATAACCTCTTTAAAAGTAAAGAGATCTCCTCATCTGTAGCTTCTGTGTCACCCGAATCATCGTCAGTAAATGCAAATGCCTTAAAGGCTGTAGATTTGGTCTTTCAAATCCGAGATGACCGCTTCTCTTCCTCATAAGAAAGTAGAGAACCAATAAGCTGATCCAACAAAAGAGTCGTTAGATCTTTGGCTTTCTCTATCGCGGTCTTCTTAGATTCCCAAGTATTGGGTAGAGATCTAAGGACCTTCCTCACCAATTCGGCTTTAGTGAAAGTTTTCCCAAGAAGGGCTAAACTGTGGATGATCGTATTGAGTCTATCGTATATTTCTGTAATTGACTCATCTGATTTCAGCTTGAAGGCTTCATACTGCTGAACAAGCATATTGACCCTCGTTTCTTTTACTTGATCTGTCCCTTCATGGGTCAAAACAAGCCGATCCCAAATTTCTTTCGTCGTTGTACAAGCAGAAATTCGATTGTACTCCATAAGAGATAGAGCACAATGTAGACAATTGACAACCATAGCATTTAGCTTAATGATTAAAATTTCCTCATTAGAAAATTGAATCGTGCTGCTAGAGTCAATTTTCAGAACTTGTCCTCTACGAAGTAGAGGTCCATTTTTTATGATCCCTAAACCCCTCGGTTCACGGGATGCTAACCATAACTCCATTCTGCTGCGCCAGCTAGAGAAGTTATGTCCATCAAATAATGGTGGACCGTTACTGTTGAGTCCAACAGCGTGCGTGTATCCCATTTGCATCCTATCGGATCTCTCAACAAGCGATTAAGCCTTTATCGTTGAGCCCGCTTTGATACCAATTGTTGGTATATGAATGCACTAAGAAGGGGGGGATTGAATTAGTGCCTTAAGAGTTTTAACACTTTTTCGATCATAGAAGCGTCGTTCGGTTAGATTACAAAGACAGGAATCTGCTGAACAGATTCCCAGTTATGAGATTGATTATCTTATGTGTGTGACACAAAGATTTATAGTGGTTCCGCAAATAATGCGTACGTCCACTCTCCCAGCGCTCACCCCAATTAGGGCGTGTTCACTATTTGATGATTAGGGACTTTACAGATGCACACTTCTATCATAAATGTGGCTAACAACTTGCACGTAATCACGTGACTAACTCAAACCGCACGCAACCGACGTGTCTGACTCCGGCTCCTCACTGAGCCCGTGGCTTGACGGCTACCACCTGCCCACATGGCTTGACGGTTACCACCTGCCCTCGTGGCTTGACGGCTACCACCTGCCTTGCACCTTTCCTGTGTAACTAACAACCTGCACAAACAGAATTAGCAATTACAGCACCAACAGTCTACAGCTACAGAAGACGCTCTCTCTCAGAGGTGATCGGCTCGGTGAATGCACGACGGATGCTCTCAGTTTTTGCAACGGTGAAGGCACAAGGATTGTGGTAAGCTTTCAGGTAGAACGACAATTTCGAAATGTTGCTTCACTCTTGCATATAAGCTTGTCCGCAGAATGAAGTTTCCCAATCAATCACCAACGGCTAGTTGATCCACTTGCCATTTTCTTCTTGATTCGATCATGTGGGAAACTTTCAAAGACACAAAACATTATCCTAAGTAATATCTGATAATAATAAATCGAATTAATTACCCAACAAAAGATAATGTCTTCTACTCAGAAGTTGCTTTATGCAACAGCAGAATCAACACTTTTCCTTATATGAATTTGGTGTTGAGATTGATAAGTTTTCATAATATGAAAACATTCCCGTTGTAAAATATCCTCACCATATAAGGGAGGTTTGAACCTGATTAGATTGCAGCCAAATCCCATAATTATAGGATCACGTTAGTTTAGGAAATAATTCTTTCCAAAACAACTCAAGGTCCAAAGATGAACCTAGACGTGATGCCAAAGTTAATTCAATAATAATTAACCTAAGGATGTATGAGATAAATATCTCACGTACTCGCATATAGAACAATCTTCAATAAGGAAATCGTCACTCACAGAAATACCATTCTGTAAATCGTAGTAAGTACTCCAGCAAGGAGAGTTATAGCAACTGTGACACAGATGCTCATCTCTGTAACAGAGATAGTGGACTCGATAGTAGATCTTGTCCTCAGAACAGAACTTCTGATGGTTAGATCGTTGCCTCCGTTGAAGTACTCCACATAACTCTTTACGTATTGCACACATAACAGAGAACAGCTTCCACACTTGAAGACCTGTTCTTCTGTACACTTAAATAGCACATTAGCAATACATAACATTTGCCATCATCAAAATCAGATTATATCAACAAATAACATATCACCCGAAGTTCTGTTGATATTTCGAGAGCTACGACAATTTGTATGTTATTTTTCGTTTGTTTATTTCGACTGTGTGACTTTAGTGTTCCCAATTACTAGAAGCGAGTCTTTGAAGAGAGCATGATATTTATGTTGAAGAGAATTTTTCTTTGGAGGTAAAATCATTGAAAGGTCAAATAGAACAAATCAAGGCATAAGCTAAAATAAAGATCCGAGTTATGTTTTGTATATTAGGTAGCATGCTCTTTTTTAGCTTTTGCTACGAGAAAAATGATTTGGTTTAGTTGATATTATAAGCGTCTTTCTATTAACTGTATGTAACATGTTTGCCTGAAAATGGGGAACCTGATTGTTTTAATTTGACCTTCCAGCACATGCATGCATTATTATGTTTACGAATTTACATTTTGTTACATTCACCTTATGGTCGCGGAGAACTACGTTACAAAATGTTTCATAACATTCTCAAATTGACTTCAATCACGAGGTTTTATGGATATAAAATTAGTTTTAAAAGTAATTTGTGAAACACGATTTTAATTTTTAATTTTACCAAGTTATTACCCTTGTGTCGCTTTTGATGCCAACGATATTCAAATTACAAAGAAGTAACGATCGTAGGCCGCGATAATTATCTATGGCAGATAAGGCACGATTACCAAATAGTGACTTTATGTTACATACATGAGTATACGTCGACATCCATTACTTCAACATTTTTCTGAAATGCCTCCTTGAAGTTATGCTAGATCAAGCGGCTAAAGCCTGATTACTTTTCACCAAAATCCCTAAATATTTGTTAGATCAAGCTTCTATAATCCTAGTATTCTTCATTATTCACCACCTTCGACTTGCCAAAGTTTTACCGACATTCATCATTCCGACGTTCTTCCGCAACGCCTCCTTGAATAGTACCAATTAAGCTGCTAAAGCCTTGGTATTCTTAGCATCATTCCCGAAACTTTACTTAATCAAGCTTCTGAAGTCTTGGCAACTTAACCATATCTTTGTATACTCGTTAAGTCAAGTTCACGAGCCTCGACAACTTTAACATCGTATATCCGAAAGTTTTGCTTATTTACTATCAAAGCTTATTATCTCTCACAATCTGTCATTCCTCGAGAATTGAACCAAATAACTCATTCGAACCTGCAAATCGAACTCACTTATGCTTTAGAAACGATTATTTTTGTACTTAAAACACAAAACCTAAATGTTCATCTCCAGAAAGATCGAGTAGGAACTTGCCGTTACAAAGAGAGAATTTATTGCAATAAACAAAACTTGGTGCTAATATTTTTCGATCAAACGGTATTTTGGAATTAAATAATTTGGTCGGTGTCCAAGACAATTATTTGCCGTGCGGTGGACAAACGACACAGATTCCGGTCGTTTTGTCCCTGTTTTTGGGTTCACACCACTCGCACCGAAATCTGATTCGTACCCACTTCTCCCACCCCCACCGTATTCATTACTAACCAGCCCCACAATGATAATAACATTAATACATTGTTTATTTTTATTTTTTTATTTTGAGCTGAAATTCAATTCATGCCTGTTAAACACATTAAGGCTTTGTTTGTTTATGCGAGCAGTTTCTATGAATAATAATATGGATTTCAGCGTTGTGAATTCGGAATATCTCGTAGAATTTCCGCGTAAACAAACAGGGAGCAACCGGTGGTTATATAATTGTTCGACATCCCACGTGAGTGCGGGTGGTGGACCTACTTTTCCATGTCCACAAATATAATGTCATAATATCTTCTTAAATTTACTATCACTGCTATTTATATGCTTGTTGAATTAATTTTTTTGGGAACAACGAACACTGTCTATCTATCTATATATCACTAACGTTGGGTTTTGATGGCAAATAGGGAGTTGAACAATGTACATCACTGGGTAAATTGATTTTTTTTTAAATTAATTTTATTATAAAAGAAGATTCCGTATCAATAATTAAAAACTAGTAATAAAATTAACCTCAAACAATTGCGAGCAGAAAAAAATAATGGGATAATCCATCCTTTCTCTCTCTAAAAAAGAATACCTCCTAGAGAGGGAACCCGCCACCTCTCTTCCCCTCCACCGTAACTGCCCGGCACGGCGGCGCTCTTCCAGCTCCGCTGACGGCAGATCCCGTAGCGCCCCCTCCGATCCCCTCCGTCCGGATTCGATCCCCTTTTGTCGACACTAGGCCGGGTGAAAGCGCGCGGGGGTTGCTCGTTTTGCGCGGGGGTTGTTGTCGATGCCGTCGAGGCGAGCTCCCACGGCGTGACAGAGATGCGGCTCTAGTCCCTGGAAGGAGGAGGATCCGCCGTGGTACGGAAGGAAAATAGTGGTTTAAAAATAAGGATGGATGATCGAGGTGGCGGAGCTGCTGGAGGTGGATCGTTTGTCGCTGTCAGGAGGATTTCCCCAAACATTCATAGAGGCAATGCCTGTCACTCGACCTCTGGTAACTTTTGTAGCCACTCTTTGCCTGCAATCCTTGATATGACTGCTCGATCTTGTTCTCCTGAAGACGATTGTCTTTTGGCGGTATGCGTTTGGTAATGCAACTTTGTGCTTTCACCGTCCTTGTTTCCTGCTTTCTGGTGTGTTCTTAGTGGGTTACACGAGTGAGGTCGTACATTGGCTTAATTCTGCGCTTAATTAGTCATGAAAATCAAGAATGTTGGTGGGGAAATCGCTCTTGTGGAGGCTCCAGGTTGTCTCGGCCATTTCCCTTTTGGATGATAATTCCAGCATTGACTTCTTAGACATTTCAAACCATTTTCAGTGCTTATTCGTCGGAGAATGGGCAGCTTCAATGCTTAGGCAAAGTTATTTTCTCTATGTGGCTTAAATAATGCATCAATCTCTAAGACATAATGATCAGAGCCAAGTGCTACTGAAAGCTATTATTGAGCAGATATTCAGTGATTAGTTAGAAGTTCAAAACTTTCTCCAACATTTTTTGGTCATGTTCAGCAACATGTTTCTTTTATGTTGCAGCTGAGGTTGTCGCTGGATCGGCTGCATGGATAGGTAGAGGGCTTTCCTGTGTTTGTGTGCAGAGAAGAGAAAGCGATGCGCGTCCCTCATTTGATTTGACTCCTGCTCAGGTAGATCAGTCTCTTACTTAATAATATGTTGTCTATCGACATTCTTTGCATGCCTCTTCTCTCTTGCGCTTTGTAGTTTATCATTTTGTTTGATATCTGATTTTCATGGTCATCGTTACTTCTTTTGCATTAGAAAGTGCAACTGACTCAAATTTGTTCTAGTTTAGATGTTAGACCCATCATGTAATTGTTAGCAGTTTGTCATTATTCAATAAGTTTCCATATCTTTGCCTCTCCTCCTTTCAGGAAGATTGTTTGCAGAGGCTCCAAAGCCGCATTGATGTTGCATATGATAGCTCAATTCTGGAACACCAGGTAGCTGTTTGTTGTCCTTAATCCTTCTCAGGCATGATATACACAGACAACAGTCCTGTAACCGCGTAAAGTGTCCTTAGCTGCTAGCTTTCTTTTTATCGCACAGGAAGCTCTTAGGGCATTGTGGCATGCTGCATTTCCTGAGGAGGAACTTCATGGTTTGATATCAGACCAGTGGAAGGAAATGGGCTGGCAAGGGAAGGATCCTTCCACTGATTTTCGGTTGGTCTTTCTCGGAAGTAATTTAGTCATCATATTGGCCCAAACCATAGATTGATTATTACTTTTGGTTGCATCTGCAGCGGAGGCGGTTTTATATCTTTGGAAAACCTGTTGTTCTTTGCTCGGTACTTTCCGGTATTTCTTCACACCTTTCTCTGATATCCTTTCTGCTTCCGGCATATCACATCAATTTATGAAATAGTATTATCATTCTGTGAAGTTGCAAATTATGTTGTTTTCTAAATATGATTACTCTCTTTCTCATAATGAAGAAAAAATTTGGGGATGTATCGTGTCATGTGAAATATCATTCTGGCACCTGTATCCTTTAGATTGAAAAATGTATCTGTTGATAAGTCTGATAGTTTCAGTTCAATGGTTTCTCTCCTTTTCTCTTTGACAATGCGACCACCGTAGTTCTGTAAACTAAGCTGTATTGTGGTTTTATGACATTTTTTGCACACTGTGCCTGTGCACTTGCTTTCTGTTCCATACAAGCCACCTGTCTGGTACATTCAATACCTACGAGGCTTTGGGTTTCTCTTTCCCTGTTTGAGGAGTCGTTTCTTAAATTTCATAATTAAGTGTTGGACCATTTTCTTTGCCGGGTTACATATCGAAGAAGTCGGATTTATTTTGTTGCAACCTGGTCATTTAAGTTTACCCTATCGCTTTGTTTGAGCAGAAGTCATTTCAGGATCTTCTCAGAAAGCGAGAAGGTGATCGGTCTCTGTGGGAATATCCTTTTGCTGTCGCTGGCGTAAATATCACCTTCATGCTCATTCAAATGCTTGACCTTGAAGCAGGTTTGCTCATGATTACGTAATGAGACATTGCATTATTTTGTGGTCTTTGCTAATATGATCATCCTTGGGTCCCATCTTTGCCGAATCTTGTATTCTGATCTATATCTCCATCAGCATCAAGAATCATTTCAGTTATTAATATTTTTAACTGAGATGAGAGAGATTTGATTATTTCATAGTGATTGAAACGCTCTGCTAGGGGCATGTGACTTAGTCTTTGTTTCATTTGTTGCTGAATGTCACATTACAGTTAAACCGCGGACGCTTGTTGGTGCAACTTTCTTAAAGTATCTTTCAGGTAACCTTCACGGGCTGTTGGTTTCTTTTATCTTGACAACTTTGTGCTCCTTTCTGTTTCTTCTTCAGACTGCCCAATTGTTATGGTCATTTTTAGCATGTTCCCAAATAAGCAACATTTGAAGGTGGATGACATCTCAAAGGGACAATTTACAATCATGGTAACCCATATTGCATTGCAGAAAATGAAGCAGCCTTCGATCTTCTATATTGCATCGCATTCAAGCTGATGGATCGTCTATGGCTTTCGATGCGTGCCTCATATATGGACTTCAATGTAAGTTTTTAGCATTTCACGATGGAGTGGAATACTCTCAACCGTTGATCACCATCTGTTCCTGAGGCCTCTGAGTCACCACAGTTGCTATGAGAAGTCTGCATGTTTGCAATATTTGTATGAGTCTGGCTTTTTGTTCCATATCCTTGGGATCTCAATTGAATTTTCAAAATGACATCACGGTTTGAACGCCACTTCTGCCATTGCCTGATGGTAGTGATGACATTGCTTGGGATGCAGGCTGTGATGAAATCCACGCGCAGGCAGTTAGAGAGGGAACTGCTTCTCGAGGACACAACTCGTCTTGAAGACCTGCCGTCTTATGGCCTCCTTTGTCGTTAGCTATCTGATTGTAAAGACTGAGAATTGGCATCGAATGGCTTTAGAAAAAGTTGATAGAACCGGCTTGGTTGCATACTTCTCCATGAATGCTGTCCGGCCGTCTAATTTGGCTGTAGAGTCGTTAGGTCAAGCCTGCACGTTGTATGATGTTGTAACGGAACAGGGCATTTGGTGATTGATCTTCCTTTCCTTAAACCCTTTTCCCTTTGCCAATGCCTCTCATTTCTGGGAAAGTAGTCCCCATTTTATGGATAAACAGTAAGCAATTTCAGCTGACCGTCCCAATTAGAATTAGGCAGTCCCTGTTTCGAAACACAAGCATCTCCCTTGCCCACAAGAGAAATTGTACTTTAACGCCCACATAAGTTAGGTTGAGGACATTTCTAGAAACTGCCTGATGGCAGATTAAAACATCCTCATAGTAGAAGTCTAACACAAAGTAGCGCTCATCAGCATTGTCGTACAACAACACTACTCCAACCAACTCGAGGTCAAGACAGGAGCAGAGCTCAAGACATAAATGCAGAACTCATGGGGTAATAATAGTTCATAGCCCTTATGAAATGATACTACGCCACAGCAAGATTCTTCGCTACCAGTAGTACCTAACTACTCGTAGATCCAGGGGTGAGCACTGCTTTGCCAGGCAACAATGCCCTCGGGGAACCACAGAGCAATCTCCTTCCTAGCACTCTCGACCGCATCACTTCCATGGATGACATTCCTACAGTTAAACAGGACCCCCCAGCTTTTAGCATAGACCAGACAAAGAAAAGTTGATGGAAGTTGGTACTGAAATTAAGGAGGTTAAGTGATTCTGGACATCATTCTTGACATGACATTTACAAATTTGCCCCAGATTCAATCATTAGATCAGACCCAACTCCTCCTTAATCATATATCAGCTAAATAATACCAGAATTATGATAACAGATATTAACGCAATGTCTATAAAGTGAGGATAAACAAAAACCAAAATTGCTGAATATACATTTTTTTTAATCCCTTGATGTCGTGTTATCACTTTCCAAACAACGCCCTTTCTCTCCGCAGTAATCATTAATGAGCTTATGTGACCTTTTAGCGCAGAAACATCGACATCAAATCAAATTCAAGGCATTGTGATGATTTATTGATGCTAAAATAAGAACCGAATCCCCAAACAGTAACTGAAATCGATAAATTGCAATTCAAGAACTTAATCAGATAGCTGGACAGAAAGGGGTACCTGCCGATGTCGATGGCAAAGTCACCGCGAATGGTTCCGGGGGCAGACTCGGCGGGGTTGGTAGCACCGATAATCTTCCTTCCAGTGACCACGACATTCTTGCCTTCCCAGACCATAGCAACAACGGGACCAGAGATGATGTACTCGACCAAGCCATTAAAGAAGGGCTTGGCGGAGAGGTCGGCATAGTGCTTCTCAGCAAAGGGACGGTCGACGTTGATGAGCTTCAGTCCTGAAACAGAAGCCCAAAAAAACAAGTCGCCACATAATCGACTCCAACTGTCCCATCACATACTGTAAAGATCCGACCGCCTTGTTTTTCAAAAAAGTACGAGTAACCTTTGTTTCAATGTTATTTCTTACCTTTCAGAGAGAATCCCTTCTTCTCAAACCTGCTGATGATTTCACCGACCTGAAACGAACGATCCCCAACCAGTCAAATCCGACTCAACTCAATCAAAAACAGAAGGACCGAAGGAACGAGGCGATGATGCTGACGAGTCCCCTCTGCACGCCGTCAGGCTTGATCATGATGAAGGTCTGCTCCATCTTCCCTAGTCCCGATCGGAGAGAGATAAGAGAGACTGAGAGAGTTGAGTATCCGACGACACCGGCTAGGTACGTTTGCTTACCAAATGGCGGATGAGGCGATACTTTAAATGGACAGGAAACCCTAACGGCCCATAAGTTTGGGCCAAAAATAGGCCCATAAATAAATTGGGTTGGGCCCATTCAATCGTGGGCCTTAAATTACTATTTATGGATTTTAAACTTCACTAATCATAATAATATAACATACTGCGTTCGTTTCTTCTTTTTTCGATTCCACAATGCTTTTTAGAAGCATGTAAAGTTTAAGTGTTGGCTGAGGGAGGCACGCCCGTGATTTCATAATTCCATGTTTAAAAATCAGCTGGTTGTATAAAATGCTTTTCTCCGATCAAAGTAGTTGTCAAGAAAAGAGGCTTGCCCATCCAAAATGGATCGACCATTTACAAAAATATAATATATATATATATAGTACGAGATGCTAATAAATATAATGTAAACCAGAACCAACCTACTTCATTGATATTTTGTTGATATTTAAATGATTGAATACAATTTGTAGGAATGAATGGAATTCTTAGGAATAAGGGGAGAGGAAAAGAATGGAGACAAAACATATGACCCAATAATAATAATAATAATAATAATAATAATAATAATAATAATTTAGATGGGAATAAAAAGAATTATGGTTTGAAATCCCCCGGTGACTCTTCTTTATCGAGAAAAATTATTTTTCATGGAATTCGGATACCTCTCCTTCGCCTCAAACCCATCATCCCATCCTAACGAATATAACTATATATAAAGAACGATATTATTGAGTAAACTTGTACTAATTAAATTAAAAACATCAATCTATGTGACATTAATTAGACACGTGAGGAATTAAATGATGTAATTGTTTGGAAATCGGGAGTGGATTTCCTTTCCCTTCTTTTTCCTTTCTTTTTTTTCTTCATGAAAACAACTAATGTGTAAGGAAGGATGGGAAGGGAGACAAATAATACATTGGCCTTCTAATAGGATGAGGCTAAAGACCCGTGAAGTGGTAGATCCGTGTTTTACAAAGCACGATGTAACTGTTTCGTTTTTACGAAATTTTTTCGTAAAAGGGTGACAGGCTTCGTAATAGTTTCGTACAAATGTCTGGGCTTTTTTGAAATATCATTAATACGCTTTTGTATAGTTGTACGAATTATTTTCATAAAAGAAAATTTAGTTTCAAGAACATCACATCTCTAGAAACAAAATTATGTTTACTTGAAATGTCAAGCAATTTGTAGCCTTGAACACCTGCTTGATATCCTATAAAACACATTTCTTAGCTCTTGGATAAATTTTAGCAAAGTGTAGAACTAAAACATAGACAACCAAAGACTCGAATATGTATGTAATCTGGAATTTTATTTTAAAAAAGCATTTCAAATAGAGTTTCGTTTAATAATATAATGAAGGAAACCTATTTAAGATATGAGAAGCTGTTAAAACAGCCTCTCCCCAATATTTTAAGGATAAACTAGAATGAAACATGAAGTACCAAGCTATAGAAAGTAAGTCTTAACGTTTACTATCAATAACACCATTTTATTGTGGAGATTCAACACAAGACTTTTCATTAATAATCCAATTGATGAACCATACTCAGAAACTTAAAAAAAAAAAAAAATTCAATTCCATTATATCTTCTAATCCTTTAATACGAAACCCAAACTGGTTCAAAATAAGTTTATGAAATTCATGAAAAATAGTTGAGACTTGTGTTTTCAATTTCAGCAAATAAATTCAAGTTTTGTGTAATCATTAACTATAGTAAGAAAGAATCTGCAACCATCATATGTTTCTCTTTGAAATGGTCAACAAACATCATGAAGTACTGGAATGACTGAATTTTTCTCACGCCGAGTAAAAGGAATCCTTTTCTATTTTGCAAAGTGGCAAACATCACAAGTATGATCATTGATAGATGTTTGTACATGTATCGACGTGATTCTTTTATTTGAAACGCGTCCTCGGCGACAATGCCATAGGTTTGATACAAAAGATTTATTATGAAGTAAATGACCTTCGGAAACAAACTATGAACCAGAAGCTAGACTACTACATTGGTCTTGTTGTAAAACGTAGAGCCCACTTTATACTTTAGCAACGCTAGTTGTTGTCTAATATGGCATTGCCTTAATCAAACATGAACTCTTACAGAAGATGCAAGCAAACTCCGAATTTAAAGTAAGTTTGCCGACTGATAACAGAATGACACAAAATGAAGGAACTCACAAAACATTTTCAACAGTTAATTATGGAAGTAATTTAACTAATCCAATACGAGTTTCTATAACTCTAAATCCATTTAGTAACTCCACTATAATTTCATCAAGTTATCTAAAACTATGCATATGTTTTAGAGAAAACAAAAATATGATCAGAATTACCCGTGTCAATGACCCATACGGTTGGAGTGATATTTTTAATAGATTCCGAGCTAAAACAAAAGGAAAAACAACATCGGTCAAAGAGAACATGATGTTGTCACAAAATCGGAGTTAGTCATTATTTTATCACTCAATTGACAATTTAGAGCATATAGCATTGAGAATAGCTTCTAGACTTGATCTTTTGTCATGTTGAAAACGGGATGATCAAGACTCAATTGTTATGCTACACCATTTGAATCTACAACATTAGCACATTTTATTTTGTGAGAAGTTTGAAACTTTCCAAAGGTTCGTGGCCTTCTCATGTGATTTCTCCTAGGAACTTGATGTGCTCCTTTAGTGAATCTATAAATCAATGTCGCGGGTGGATCCCGTTTCCGGTTCCATTTAAAATGGATATCCTCCCTTGAATAAGGCTTCGGATTTTGAAAACGTATCGGAGTCACCACTAACTTATTTTAAATTCAAGTTAGAAAAACTATAGAGATTCGTTATGGTTCGGGAATTAGGGATTACTAAATCGCATGCATCACAAAGAAAATGGAGGCTTTTATCGTGTGTTCCCAATGTCCGATTTTATTTAAGCTTGGTTTTAGAAAAAAGAAGTTGTTTGATAGAAAAAAAAATGATCTCGAGCCCAATAATGCTTAAAATGTCTACGTGAATCATTTTTTAGAAAATATTTCTGAAAGGTTGATTTTTGGGCAAAAATACAAATAATCATAGATTTATTAATGCCCTTAACAGTTTCTAAGCCAAAAAATAAATTCAAGAGAGAATCAGGTATTTGTATCATTGCTCGCTTTTCCTAGAACGCTCCCGTTAGCGTTTATACCTCACGGTGCCGTTTTTAGAATAGGTTTACAGTGAACCTGGCGAGCCGCTGATGCCGTGACGTTGGTGAGTGCGAAGCCGTCTTCAGAGGGTCTTGATCTTAGAGAAACCAAATAATCCCTCGAATAAACGAAGTAAACTGTTCAAAAATGGTTTGAAACGGGATTAATTATAACATTGTAGGAGTTATTTTGACGAAAGATAACTTTTAGTATATCCCCATGCACGCAACTATAACTATCGACTGGCTAACTAATAGAAGTCTCAATAGGCAACGATTAAAGTCGCATCATGTTGTAATAAACTTAAAGGGATTTAAAAAAGAGCATAAATTTTAATATATAAGAAAAATGAGGTTTTCAATTGCAAAAGAAATCTACCTCTGATAACGCAGCCACACTGAATGCTTATATTAGTAACAATAATAAAATAATAAAAAGTTAAAAAATCTTTCAGATCGCACAGAAAGGGTATATTACCAAGTTCACTTCCGCGCTATCTCATAAATCGGCTATTTCATTGCAATCCAGAAAGAATTGCCGACGAACAGGTGGCTTCCATCCACGAGGCTTCAATAGATGTGCAATAACCTTCTTGGGAACACTGTTAATCGACATCTGTCGGTCTAGCAATTTTCTTGCTGCAGTAGCATTTTCTGGTGTCTCATAACTAACCCTCCTTCCCTCATTTTCAAATTGATCGATGGAAAGCTGCCGAACCATATCACCCAAAGCTCCCCCAGTTTCTGCAGCTACAACTACAGCTCTATGGTGCAATCGCACTCCAGTTGGGGCAACATTATTCTGCCCGGTAGAATCAGACATCTTGATAGCAGCAGACGCATTCTTCCCACTAGGAGTAGCCTCTGCACCACGATCCCTTTCAGGTGACTCAACTTCCCCATTAACTTGCCGAGCTTTAGCAGCCGCCAAGGTAGCGGCTATAGCTTCAGCTTCCGCGGCCGATGCTTCGACCAAGAATTCAACACCTTTTGACATTCTCCGAGAGCATGGCATTTTCGGTGCTTATATCAGTATAGAGATCTCCATTCGCTGGCGGTGCAACTGGATTCCCCAGAACCACTGCAGCATCAGGAACTGTTTCATTCAACTGCCTTGTTCGTTCATCGACATAGCCATATCCCCCGGGTAACCGAGCCGATTGAGTTGCAGCGGCGCAACAGCAGCATGAGAAGCTGCTTGTGGTGTCTCCGCTGCTGCCAGATCTTCAGCAACGAGCAGGTCATCCAGCAATACACCTCTACGTAATCCACCATATATGTAAATCAGATCTCCGACAGCTGCAGCTGCAGCTGCATGCCTACAGCGCCTGGTCAACTCAACCGCAGCATCCCCACCAGCTGCATCGGCACTGTATCTACCAGTTCTTGGACTGGTCACAGCAGACTTTGTATCACACCAGACTCCTGCTGCAGTATCCAACACTGCTACACTCTATGAGTCTTCCACCATTCTTCCTCCACCAAGTGTACCCCCAGACACATGGAGCCTTGCATTGACAAAGACCGCAGCATGCTGGTATCTTGGAGACGGGGAGACACCCGGAGCAATGGCCCATTCCCATCGCCCATCCCTGTGCTTCGCAAGACCACATGCAATGCATGGAGGTGGGACGAGATATCTCGTCCATCAGCAGCTGCCGCTGGTTATTGGCAGCTTGAGCTTCTGACCCAAGGAATTCCATCTCAAAGTCCATGTCTCGAGCGCTAAGCTTGGCCTTCAGCCGACTGCCCGGCAGCTTGATCGACCTTGACATCCCGTACTTCACTGGGACTGCCTCACCGCCATGCTCGAGGACCGTTCCGTCCTGAACGGGCCGCCTAAAGAGCTCGTCGACGAAAACAGGGGTGCGTCGCTGCTGCTTTCTCTCGAACAAAGGAGGACGGCCCACCGTGCCATGGAGTCGGCTGCGGCCTGCCACGTGGACGGACTTCTTCTTGCGGGGGCGAAGGAAGCGGAGCTTACGACGGATCTTTGTGGCGAAGATCTTCCACGTTGTCCATAATCAGATTAGCGAATGGATAGGGAGTGATCGTGAAATCTGATGCTCCTTTGGAATATGAATTTTCTAAGCTGTCCATTGTAAACCCCCAACCCGGGTTCGGTTCTGTTCATCTTTTTGGCTGCACAAAGATTCTTACATCTTGCCATGACCATGTCCATGATGATTACGAATAGGGCACAAGCAGTTCTTCCGGGTTTACCATCCAAAAACTAATGAAACCTACAGAATCAACGAGACAGATCTCCGTGTCTGAAGATTTCATGCAACGTGTTGTCGCGGACGCCGCCGTTGTTGGTTGCGAAAAATAAAAAAATAAAAAAGAATCAAAGTAGATAAATTCATCGAATTAAACAGAAGCAAATGAAAGAATTTACCGGATTGTCGGGTAATGCGAGTCGTGGACGGAGTTGTCCAGCGTCTTGCATTCCAGGGGAAATCTGTTGGGGTCGTGTCGGTGAACGAGGGGATGCTCGGCCGGCTGGGATAATCTGATGCAATCTCTACCGAGGAAACATAAAAAAGAACACTACCTTTGGTGACGACAAGGTCTCGATTTTCTTTCAAGCGTTCCTTTCTTCGAAGTGTTTATATCTGTGTGTCTCTATCTGAGTCTCGGGTCTAGCTATCTATAGGGAATAAGTATTATTATTTTTAATTAGATTTTTTATGATTTTGTGGGATTTTAGTGTTTTTGGATGATTTTTATTGATTTTAGATGATTTTTATTGATTTTAGATGATTTTAGTATTTTTTGTGATTTTTTTCGAAAAGAAAAAAAATTGGGTTATAACAATCAACAAGATAACCAATGAGTCTATAAGTTTATTTCTGATGACCTCTCTTTCCATAGTAAGGAATTGGATGAGACTCTTAATGTAAAGACTCATTCCTCAATATCAAGTTATAAACATGATCTATATTAGGTAACAAATTTTTCATTAGAACTTGAGATCTCAACATAGCTTTATCAAGACCATTCAAGAAGACAATCACATAATCGTTTTATTCCCTTTCAATAAAATCCTTGAGACAACCAGAATTACAACCACCACACTTGCATTTGGGAAAAGGCCAGAGCAATCTTAACTCCCTCCAAATCGAGTCCAATTGCAAGAAATATGTTTGAACCGGTCTACTTTCTTGAAATATGAAATGCAACTATTGCTATAAATGAAAAATTTGACCAACATCTCGTTGAGCAAACCGGTGCAATACCCCAAATTGCGACGTCACTCCGCAATCAATCAATAGTGAAGTAAGGAAGAAATTATTTCCTTCTTTTTCTCTTTCCCTTTCTACATTTTTCCTTATTACAACTTTCCATTTCCTCCATATATACATATCTATTTGTACTAAAATAAGAACAGAGAATCGGGAGAATCATTCTTCTTCTTCCAGGAGTCATCTTCCTCCCATTTTTCTGATCGGACATTTTACATTATCATGTGTAACTGCTTCATCGCATTACTACATTTTATTGGGACCGCATTCCCATAATGCATGCTTCTACACATAAAAGAGTGCGATTAAGCATTATAATAAATTTAGGTTGCATCGATTACACTATCACACAATGCTAATTTGAACCATACATCTAGTTTATTTCAAGGGTTCTTAAATCTCCAAGATGGCTCGACGGCTACTAAGGCTCGAAGCCAATCATACAAAGACATGAAGACCAATGGATCATCGAAGACTACCAAGGTCCGGAACCAACATTCAATGACATAAAGACCAAGGATTCCTCGACGGCTGCCAAGGCCCAAAGACAAATATCCAACGACATGACTACCAAAGTTTCCTCAACAACTAACAAGGTCCAAGCCAAACATAAAAATCAAAGATCACCGAGCAGCTGCCATTGTCCAAAGCCAAATCTACCACAACATGACAGCCCCAAGGACGTTACACTTCAAAAGTTCACAGATCTCTATCAACATCTGAAGAATGACAAGCCCAAAGAGTTATTCAAAGACATGGAAGGATCAAACCCGAAGATAGTGACACCTCTCACTAATACAACAACTGCTCCAAAGAAGTAGAACCAATCCCACTACGTCATCAGTTGCTACAACTTCGGCACCAATGGAAATGTCATTTCAAGACGAGTAATTCTCCAATTTATAACCCCAAGCCTCAATCCAACAAGGGGCAATCCAACAAACGATCATCTAACTTACATCCCACCGTCGGCCATCTTTACCATGCTAATAGTGCATTTCAACACAAGGGGCGAGCTCTGGTCTCCACAACGACCCCACAAGATCAGGACAGACAACAGGAGTTTGGCATACACATGATCCAAAATATCATCACAACAACTCTATGAACATCAAGAACATGGAGCGAATTTAGTGCGGTTGGCACCGAAAGCTCTCATTCTAGCCTGCAAGTAGTTCATACCTATTGGAGCCCTCGATAGTCAATACGCAAATACTGTGGCATTCATTACATTTTACCTCATAAGCGAGATGAATCGACTAGGGTAATGCTCACACAATTTCCCGGCGCCAAGGAACATACAGTCTACCAAACGACGAAGCACACTTCGACTAGGACGATTTCCTTCGAGCTTGTCCACGGTACCCAAGCGATCAATCCAGTAGAAGTTCGGCTACCAGCACTTAGGATATCGTCCCAAACAGAAAATGAGAAGGTCAATCGGCACCGCACTCTGAAGAGGAATGACCCAGCTCGGCCCACCACATGAGCGGCCAATTACCTATCTCGACCCACCACATGAACGACCAATTCCCTAGCTCTCCCACCACAGGAGAGGCCAGGTGCCCGCCCAATCCCACCACAAAGCGTTATTACTATGCACACCCACTACATTCAACTGGAGAGCAATCATCTTAATGGAAAGAATTGTCATATGCAATCGACTCAGACACTCTTCAATGTTACAATAACACGAAAGGGAATATTTGTTCTCGAACCAGTACATTTCCTTCAAAATTAGTTACATGAGTTTACTTGTTTTTGTCTTGCATTTGTCTAATAGGTACATGAACATCATAGAAAGACGACGAAGTCGAGGGTGGTACGGTGGAAAAGTTTCGTGCCAAAGTTTCGAAACAACCTTCGCTGGCAAAGCAATGATGCACATGAATACACCAACGCATAAGAGCAATTCTTGGGCAAATCTCCGAGCAATCTCAAGGCAAAACTTCGAGCAATCTTGGAGAATTCTCCGTTGATAGAACAACAAATCACATGAAAGAGAGTATTCGTTCCTTTAACTAATGCTTTCTTCGCAAAAAAGGTTACATGAGCTTACTTGTTTTGTCTTTCGGCTTGTCTCATGGGTACATGAATGTCTTAGACATACGACGAAAGCGAGGGTGGCAAGGTGAAAAAGTTTCGAACCAAAGCTTCAGAATAGCCTTCACCTTTCTTACATGACACGCATGAGGGGATTATTCGTTTAAAAATTAATACTTTCTCTATAAAGAGTAAGTTACATGAGCTTACTTATTTATTCATACTTATTTTATAGTACATGAGTGTTCTAGACTGACAATTAATGTAAATAATAAACTATCAAACTGGGGCATCGAAACGACCTTCCTTGGCAAACTTTTTTCGATCCCCAGAACTGGGGCTAAGAACACTAATAATCAAACAGGGGCATCAAAACGACCTTTATCGGCAAAGTTCTTTCGATCCCTAGAATCGAGGTAATCACCGTATAAAACATACACATGCCAAGAGTAACATTTTCGTCAATCCTTCGATTCCATTAGACGAAGATGTAATGACGAATTAACATAAAAGGGAAGTACCAAAATTCAACTTTGTCTTTCTTAAAAACGAAGTTACATGAGCAAACTCTGTTCCTACTCTGAAGAAACAAGTCACATGAACTGACTTGTTTTCTCATCTAAGAAAACAAGTGGCACGAACTCACTTATTTTCTCGTCGTCTGTTTGATAGGTAAATGAGCAGCAGTATAAAATAGACACATGCCAAGAGTAACATTTTCGTTAATCCTTATATTCCATTGGACGAAGATCTAATGACGAAATAACATAAAAGGGAAGTACCAAAATTCTATTTTTTCTTTCTTAAAAACGAAGTTACATGAGCAAACTTTGTTCATAATCTGAAGAAATAAGTCACATGAACTCGCTTATTTTCTCATTATTTGTTTGATAGGTACACGAACATATTTACACAACAGACATAAGGCCAGAGTAGCCATTTCGTCAAACCTTCAATTCCATCGGACGAAGACGCAATGACGAGAAACATTGAAAAGGGAAGTATCAAAGCTTTTACTTCGCCTTTCACATAAATGAAGTTACATGAGCAAACATCATTCCTACTCTAAAAGAAACAAGTTATATGAACTCACTTGTTTTCTCGCCATCTCTTTGATAGGTACATGAACAACCTTATACAGCGGACATCAGGCAGGAGTATCAACTCGTCAATTCTTTGACTCCTTCGAACAAAAATTTACTAATGAGGCTACATGAAAGGGAATATTGATCCAATTTTAATACTTTCTCTACGAAACAAGTTACATGAGCTCACTTCTTATTCGCCCTTTAGCGAGTGTAAGTACATAAACATCCTACATTACGAATAAAGACGTAGGCGGTCGGGTGGAAAATTCCGACCCAAAGCTTCGGAGTTGCCTTTGTTGTCACCAAGGATGACCATTCAAGGGTACAAAAGAATCCACACAGTATGGTACAAACTCCTAGGCAACAACGAGGGCGGTCAACTGGAGTCATGCTCTCCACTTCCCAGAGCCCAAGACGTATTCGGCTACATGAGCACACTGAATTTCCAACCCCATTTGAATATACAAGCATATTTTTCATCAACAGTCGAGATGAACATCCTCATCTCATCTCCCCATCAGACACTCAAATTCATCATTGTTTCCCCAAACAAGAGACGAAATACATGAGCTATCATTGTCTCTTATTGTTGTTAAATGTATAGGTTCATGCCCGTCCCCATTGTATGACAACAACAAAGCCGCTTCAGGCCTAACCTCGAAGAACATGAACTGGGGCACGAAAGTGCAAGGGCACCACATAAATGTATCAACGCCAAAGAAGTTTGCATACCCAAAGGTATCTGCTTCATAAGCATTTGTATGCCCATTTGCATGTAATTTACATAAATTTTTATATTATTCAAAACATGCTGCTAGGCGAGAAGCGGAGAAGGCAAACCCACTCCAAAACACTTACCCCAGAGAGATGAGTGCAAACATTGAGAGAGTTCATTCATATAAGTGTCCGAGCTGACGAAGAATCCTTTGACAAATGATGCTCAGACCGAGATGAGATCGAACATTCATTCTCTACCCTAAACACCAAACATCAACCATTTCTAACCCCTCCAAACCGAAGTCGAAGTTTATGCATACACTACTCCCACGTAGTCTAAGGATCGCCTTACATCGAGGTTAAATGAGATCACGTAGTTAGAAACCGGAAGCGACAAACAATAGAGGCAACACTTCCTCAAGGTTCAAGCGAAGAGACACTATCTACGGACAAGCCTGCCAACTGAGTTATTTCCAAAGATAAAATGTCTTCAACAACACTATAAGAAGTACAAATACCCAAGGATTCAACAAAAAATGGGACAAGTCCCTATAAACAACCCAAAAAAAAAAACAGAATCAACTCAAAGACCAAAGTCTTCAAGAGAAACGCGCAAGAAAAACATAAAATCAAAAGAGCCAATTAAAACATCAAGGCCAACATAAATGGTCGCAAACAAAGGTGTTATCTCACAATCAAGTCAAGGAGAAAAGCATCCCCAAAGCGTATTTCCAAAGTTCTCTCGTGGATCGGCCATCAATCCCAACTAAACATCTCAATGAGCCTGCTTTCTAGAAGATGGAGAACTCGCTTGGACAATGGAACTCCTATAGTCCGACAGCTTTTTATGAGGTCGTTAGACACGTTTATTAAAATAACGGATTTGGAATCCCAACTAATAAGACTTATGTCAAAGTCGCATTACAATCCAGACAAAGTCTCCTTCGGCAAGTACATGAGTATCCAAATTAAAGAAATTTTGAATCTCACTAAAATAGTTTCAAAAAGTAAGAGTGAGTTGTGATAAAGTCAGAAGCCCTTCACCAACCTCGCTCAGGAGTATCTAGATAAATTTTGTCAAAATAAGTCATGACATACATGAATGTCGTAATCATGCTTGATTACCCCATATTTCACATAATTTCGTTTATTTAACATTTTTCTTGATTCTAAACTACAAGTCTATCAAGTAAACCATGAATCCGCAATTTGGAAGGGACATCTGTAGTACTCCAAATTGCGACGTGACTCCGCAATTATTTGAAATAAGGAAGAAATTATTTCCTTCTTATTCTTCGGGGAATCGTTCTTCTTTCTTCCAGGGGTCATCTTCCTCCCATTTTTTTGGCCGGAGACAAGCCTCCTTCCTCCCCGATGGAGTTTCTGTTTTTTTTCAGGAGCCAAAGTTTCACCACCTCCAGGAGACACTAATCCACATCCCCAGTGGCCGACTTCGCAGCAACTCTTCTTGGAGTGACGACCATGACAACTCAAACAACAGGCCGACGTTCCAGTTTCGGCAAGTACAACGGCACTTCGGCCATCCTCGAACCTGTCCCTTGGCGACCAAAGCAACACCCTAACACCAAGCTCCACACTATGCCGTCCTAAACCACCGCCTCCCGCAGCCTCATGGCTTTGTGGGGGCATTCCTTTATGCATGATATGTCTTTTTATTTCTGCAGGTTTGAGAAGCGAGCAGTAAACTTTCAAGTCCGATCCACGTAGCCCCATCTCAGCTTCAATAAACGGCAACCTCGAATCTCGACCACGAATAGCCGAGGCATCCTCGCTTCGACCTCTGTCTAAGCCAACTGCAGCCTCCCCTCCTAGTTTTAGACGCTGGTGGCAACATACACCAAACCTCCATCCAGTTCCGTGACGATCCTATACCGACGTTCCCTCCAGCCGACATCTCCAGCGATTCAACATTGAATCAACCTCCCAACTCTCCTCAACAACTCCAGACTCTCATCCCTCCTTTTGGTGCTCCAACCCCAGTTCGATCAGCCCAGATCTGTCGTCCCACAGTCTCCAGTTAGCCCCCGCCATCGCTGACCCACGCCGAAAGCAGCGTCAGAAGCAAGCAGCGCATCCCGGCGACCAGATATGTCATCCCTCTTAGCTAAGCGGCTCCTCCTTCTCTTCACACAGATTCGACTCCTTCTCGACCACAGCGTCTTTAACATTCCTGCCAGTATCCTCTAATCCGGGACTCCCTCTAAGATCTGGCGCCAAGGATGCCACATTCCGATGTCCAAACCCAGCCCCTCCAGTATCGGCGCGCCATCCCTATCCTATTAGATCCGCCCGGACCAGCCGATGCAAGCTCTCAAGCGCTCTCCTCCCAGATTTCGCCCCGGACATCATCCCCAGGACGCCTCCACCGGATCTACCTCGGCACCTCAGTACCCTGACGATTCCGCTCTTGGTTCGAGCCCCAGGATGCCAACCGGTACCGACCTCCGAGACGCACAGCGGGATTGCCCTAGTATTGCGCTCGGTGAACCGGTCCAGATTCAACCCGCCTCCCTCTACCCCTTCCGGTGCCAATAGCCCCGGCCTCAGTGTTTCTTCCTTCTCGCTGCCGCCACCATCCGCCTCAGCGGCAATCCGAAAAGGATAGCGTTCCTTGACTAAGGAGAAATCAGGTAATGCGTTTTCCCTTCCCCCGTGAAGTCGACGTGGGTTCGTGCTCGTATGAATTCAATTTGATTTATTTGTTATGATTATTATTATTAAAATTTGTTAAATGCCAACCGTGAATTCTAGGTGTTTTATTTGTCTTATTTATCGAATGTCTTATCTTAGCATAAAAATTGAATATCTTTTGTTTTCATTTTTATCTTATAATTATCATTATTCGTTTTATTTAAAATGTCGCGTGATCTATTTATCATTGTTTTAATATCGAACTTTTTTTTTTTACTTTTAGCACAAACGCTTGAATATTCATTCTCAAACGCAATAGTTTCGTTCTTTTTAATTACAAAGCATGCATATTTTTATTCAAAAAACGAAAAATTTATTATAATTATTACTATTGTTATTATTTTTGAACCAATTTTTTAGTTAGAATTTACTCACACCACCACTTTCTTTGTTTATTTCGCATGAAAATCACCAAGAAATTTGGGAATTCGACAAAGGTATATCAAGAACTTCTTCTTTGAAGACAAAGCTCGAAGATTCGAGGCGCACGGGAAACCCATGGCAGAAGCATATCTCGAAAGCAGCCCCAATTGACGAACTCGGCCAAGTCCAATGCCCGTTAATAAAAAAAAACTTTGAGTGAGGAAGGGTGTTTGGGCATCCAAATACTTAGTTCTGATTAACGGGAGTTGAACTAAATACTTTGATCTTTGGTTGTGGTGTATGCCTGAATCGAGTCCAACGCCCGTTAATCAGAAACAAACTTTTTCAAGCAAACGCCACCTTTTCTCATGTCTAATATATGAGTTAGTAACTATGAATCCCCGAATTTTTTAGTAATTAGGGATCTTCGAACCAACGGTTTCCGACTTAAACTGTTTTCATAGTGGCGACTCTGTATAGTTTACTTAGGTTAAAATAACAACCTATCTTCAACGAAGTCATTATGGATGGGTAAAGGCGACATGAACTGCTCCCCATTTCTTCCGAAAGTTTCTTCTTCGGATCATGCTCCGTCTTTCGCCTGCCGTGTCTAAGTGTGGTTTCTGATGCGGGAATAAGCGCCATGTGGCCTGTGAAATAGGGCAGTCTCTTAGAATGTGAAGTGTGGTATCAGATTCTCATTCACACACTCGGCGTAGTTTTTTTTGCGTGATATTCCTAGAGTGGAGCATATCTCTTGTAGGCAATCGTTCGAACCAGCTCAGCCATAGAAAGATCTTCTACTTGGAAAGGATTGGCAATATCCAGATCCACTTTAGTTTCCTTCTTTTTTGTGTGTTAGGGCATAAGGCCGATGCATGTGTGAATTCCCCATCACTAGATGGCTTCCAGGTCAGTTGGTCCCTAAAGGGGTGGTCCTTTCTCGTAGTGCTAAAGTTGCTATATGGTCCCAAATCTTTGTAAGAAGATAGTTTGCCGATGCTATTTTCATACATCACGAGTCATTGTGGTAGTCAGCCACTGACCTGGTGATTTCCATCTAATGAAGGGGTCCAATGATTTTGTTCCTTAGTCTACCGCATCCTAGCCAGTCGTCATACCAGAAGCTAGTTTGTGCCCCGCTCTGAACATTCATCTTTATTCCTTGGTTGAGTAGTTCTTCACACACTTTTAAGGCTTTAAAGATGCAAGAGCCCCGCTTTCTTTTTTCTAAGTACTTCTCCTATTTATGGATGATGACCTGTCCCCATTGAGTTTTTTGATCTGTGCAGAGTCTTCAGGCCAAGCCACTCAGTGGAGCGCTATTTCTATCCTTTGCTCTGAATAGACCTAGTCTCCCTTCATCTTTCCTCTTTGTCACTTGATGCTAATTCATGAGGTATAGTTTTTTGCTTTAGTCTATTGATCTATAGGAAATTTTTATTGTTTCTGTCTAATTCCTCATGTCCCTTCCTTGGCCAGTTGAGGCATGACGTTAGATATGTTGGAATCGCCTCTGTAACTGATTTAATCACTACTACTCTGGCCGCTTTTGATAGAAATTTTATTTGCCATCCTGTCAGCTTGTTCCTAACTCTTTCTATGACTGAGTTGAAAGCATTGCCATTGTTGGCTCCTATTCTAAGTGGGAATCCCAAGTATTTCATAGGTTTTCTGTGATTCTGAACCCTGTTTCACCTGTAATTTTCTTGGCCATGTGGTTACCAACATGTGCTGAAAATAGGATGTGACTTTTGTTGATATTCACATGCTATCTCGATAGGGTACAAAATTCTTGTAGTGCCCTTTTGATAGCCCTGGCATTTTTCATAATAGCTTCCCCGAATAGTAGAAGGTCATCGGCGAAGAATAGGTGGGAGAAAGAGGGGCCTCCTCTGCTCGCTGCTATTTTCCTCCATTTTCGTTTGTCACATTTCTTTTCAATTAGGTAACCTAAGTATTCAAGGCATAGGATGAGTATGGGGATAGGGGGTCTCCTTGTCTGATCCCTCTTGTTGGGTTAAAAGGGTTAAGGTGTCTTCTCTTAAATAGTACATTGTAGATTGGGGTTTTATACAACTCATGACTAGGGTAATCATGCCTTTTGGGAAATTGAAGTACTGCAGAATGTTTTCTGTGTAGTTCCATTCAAGTAGATCAAAGGCTTTCTACATGTCCACTTTGATAGCTAGCACTCCTTTGTTTCCTTTCATGGTGTTGAACGTGTGCAGTAATTCCTGAGCAATTATGTAGTTGTTTGTTGTTCTTCTTCTAGGTAAGAAACTATTCTGGTAAGGGGATATCAGATCTGCCATTATTGGTCTCATTCTATTGACTAGAATTTTGGAGACAACTTTGTAGACCGTGTTACATAATGATATTAGTTTGAGGTGGCCCACACTCTCCGGGCTATCGGTTTTGGGAATGAGTACCATGGATGCGTTGCCTAGATCTCTTGTAATTTTTTTTTGTGCTGAAGATATGTTTGATCTGTGCTATGATGGATTACCTTACTGTGTTCCAAAATTTCTGAAAAAAGATGGGGTGCAACCCATCAGGGCCTAGCACGTTGGTTGGGTTTGGAGAGAATAGAGCCTTTCTTATTTCCATTTCATCACACAGCCTATCAGTTTTTCATGTGCCATGGGGTTTACCGATGGGATGCTAGGTAGAGGGGGTTCTAGCTGGGTGGGCAGTGTGGGGATGTTTGAGTGGATTGATGAATATCTTTCTTGGAAGGTCGATATGATGTGATTACTAATCAATGTCTGGTCATCAGTCCAAGTGTTTTCAATTTTGAGTCTTAGGATTTGATTTGCTCTTCGCCTGGCAATTGTAGTTGCATGGAGAAACCTTGCATTTCTCTCTCTCTCTAGTATCCAATTTGTTCTGGACTTCATAAACCATAGTTGCTCTTCTTCTTCTAGTATCGTGTTGTATTCCTGGATCGGGTTTTTCTCTACGCTCATGAGGAGGCTGAGTTTCTGCTTTTTAGGAAGTTTTGTACTCGTTGTAATCGGGCTTGTATTCTTCTTTTCTTTTGAATCATGTTGCCGAAGGTTTCTCTGCACCAGACTTCCACTTTTTCCTTAAATAGTGTAGTGGTTACTTCATACTTATCTTCTCTATCTGTCCATGCTTCCTTCACTAGGTTTGGTAGATCTTGATGTGGTAACCACGCTGTTTGGAATATGAGGGGTCTGTAGAGGTAATTTTTGACTGGCTGTTTTAGTTGTAATAAGAGTGGTCTGTGGTCAGAGTGGCATCATGGTAGGTGTTTGACATATGATTCAGGATGTAGATTTATCAGTTAGTATTTGCTACCACTCTGTCTAGTCTCTGGGATATTTTGCTTTGTGATCTAAGGTTGCTCCATGTTGTGCTAGGGCCGGTGTATCCTAGGTCAATCAATGAGTAGTAGTCTAAGCAATCTGATTGATTTTTTGTTTGAGCCACTATCACCCTTCTACCTCCTATTTTTTCCGTCTCACTCATAATAGTATTGAAGTCTCCTACCATTAGACAAAGATGATTTATACTATCAGCTATGGTCCTACAGTTATGCCATAATAGTTGTCTTTTCCCACTCCTAGGGCTAGCATAAGTAGTTGAAACGGGCCAAGGAGATTAGTGTTCCAGAGCACCCAGATCCCTCCCCTGAATCCATGTGCATTAGAACAGATGGAACAGTTGTCTAGTAACCTTCGAATTATATTTGTTGCTCCCTCTCCAAATACTTGGGTTTCTAGTATAATCGCTAAACTTGGTTTGTGTTGGTGGTAAAGGTCCCATGAGTGCCTTAAAAAGATTGGGTTGCCCTTGCCCCTGCTATTCCTGATCAACATATTCATGATTGGTGAGTAAGGTGGTAAGGTACTTGTTAGTAGTTCCATTTCACCCGTTAGCCTGCTAGGGTGAGAGTTGCTCCTCGGTTCCCTTGCTAGTGGAGTAATTTCCAAGGTTTCCGGGTGGCCCATCATTGATCTTGGCTAGTTGAAGATCCTCATGCAGCAATTCAGCAAGGGTGGACTCATCTCCACAACCAGCGAGGTCTCCAGTGTGCCGAAAATTAGTGGGGTGATGCATAAGTGTGTCCTTGTTGCTTCTTCTTCGATAATATAGTTTATATGGCTGGAGGTGGAATCCCCTCCTTGCAGTCCAATTAGGGGTGGGTCCAAGAACCTCTGAATACGTATTGGAGGAGATGTGTTGGAGCTGTTCCGCAGGGAAAGTGGCAGCAAGCAGTGTTCCACTATCTTCATCAGGTGATCCCATTCTCGTATTTCGTCCTAGATTTGGCTCCTGATGTTCGCGCTGACTATTGCTAGGATAGAGTTGATTTGCGGGTATGTTATTGATGTGCCAATGTCGAGCATGGACTTCGGCATGCTTATGGTGCTGATGATCTTTTCCTTCTGCCTTTGAGTCCATGTCCTCCTGGAGTGGTAGCTCTGTCTGTGGTTGAAAATATGTTGTGTTGGGGTTTGCATCTTGCTGGATGGGTTGGGGTCGCTATCTCGTTTGCTCCCTTCTACTTAGTGTTGTATCTGATGTAGTGGCTTGATTTATTTTTGGCGCGGAGGAGGGGGTATTTTGGGGATTTCTCTCCTTTTGACCATTGTGGGTTTGTAGGAGGGGGTTTATCTGCTTGTATGATGACTTTTCCTTCATCTGGTTTTGTCCCCTGAAGCTGAAACGTTATGTACCGTCTCTTCTGATTGTTTTCCTGCCATGCTGCCTGTTGTTAGAAACTGAGTCTTTGCTGACGTTTGGCTGTAATGGTGACTTTTCCTCTGGTCTATTTTGGTGCTTGGGGGATCTATCCTTGCACTACTGTTGCTTGTGCCTTTTTGTGTAACACTTTGTTGTATTCTCTTTCCAAGTATAATCCTCTGTTGTTGTTGCTCTTGATGCCCAATCTTAGATGGGGATGCATGTTGTCTTGGCCCCTGTCCGTCTCTGATCTCCGGGGTAGTTTCCTCTCTTGCTGTTGTTTCCATCTCTGTGTGCTGCATTCATTTTAAAATTTTGAATATCCTTTCTTTTTTGACTTGACCGTGTGTTACTCGTCGGAGTTGTGTTCCGACGGCATGGCCCTCTGATATGTAGTGTTGACCTTCATTGAAATTGCATAATTGTGTTGACCAAAGGTGAACTTGTTGCATTATGGGTAGATGAACTCTAGACCTTCATATTGAGCTAGTTGATTGATCGCGATGCCTGATAAAAGCTTCTTCGGCTTTAGGACCTTTGGTAATGGATTGTCCAGGATGATCTGAATGAATAGATGAGCTAGGTTTAGCTTTTCCAGATTGTAAGTTTTGCCATCTATTTTGGCTGGTTTGCCTATAGCCTCTCATATCTTCTAGAGACTTCCCTTGCTGTAAAATTCCACTTGAAGATTTGGGAGTCTGATCTAGGCCATGGTGTGCCCCAGCTTTGCATTCTTGGGGTTAAACACGGGCTCCCATTTCCTTACTATGAGTAGAATGCCGTTGTAGAACCATGGTCCAAATTTAGAATGAAATCCATATCCTTAGCATGAAATAATCTCACCAACAGAAATCCTGGTCCTAGCGGGTTTGTGGTAAATGTAAGGCATTTCTTTCAAAGCTTCCTTAATTTCTGCATAAGTGACTCAGGGTCAATGATTGCTCCCAGCAGTTTAACTATCACTACAGTACTCCATTTCTCATCTGGTGGGCGAGTTCTTCCTCGGTGAAGGTAATTGTGTGGGGTCTTCCTCCAGTGGGGGAGTTGTTGTTGCCTGCTTGCTTGCCAGCTTTCCGATCAACAGTCCTTCTGTTGCTGATGGTGGTGGTTTGTGGTGGTATGTTGGTGGTCGGTGATGGTGTGTTTGTGGTGGTATATTGGTGGTATGTTGGTGGTCGCTGATGGTGTGTTTGTGGTCATCGTATTTTTTGGTAGAGAGGATTTTTAGAGAGATGATTGACCCCATTGCACATATTTGAACTGTGAGAAAGTGTTAAAAGTGTGGAATATTGGCTGTCGAATGACACAGATGAAATTCATCTGCTTGGGAAAACTGCTACTATTGTGGAGACTCTACCAACTGAACTGTACGTGGGATTCAGTATCAAGACCACATCATGGAGTGTGAAAGAAGTTTGCCACTAAGAAAAAGCAAGGAGGCTTCTATTTTGTTTTTAAAGTACTGGGTCACTTTCTGTTAAGACTTCCCAGGGGGGAACTCGGAGATGCAATGCATCACGTTTTATGTTGGGGTTGGATATCATATAATTATAGAGGAATTTGGCCCGGTATTCTCGAAGTTGGAGGAAAAGAGCTTCAAGGTAATTGCAATCTTTAAATCTGATTGCCCCATGTGTCCTTGGGAATGCTAGCAGATGCTTCAAAAAGTGAGCCTTACGCTAGTCAATATGCTTATTCAAGAGTTTTGAAGAATCAATCTACTGGTGGTGGTTTTAGATACAATAGAAATTGAATATGTTATAACTAACCAATCGAGACATATATTATTGTCAATGCTCTACCTCTTTATTTGTTTACTGTAGAGTAACCCTTGCCACCCTTGAGTTCATCATGCCTTTGCATAGTGAGAGGCATCAACTGCCTGAAGCATCTTTTGGGATTTTATTGCAATAGTAGAAATCCTCTTGAATTGATGACCTGGTTAAGATTTTAGTTAGGGGCGGAAACCAGAAGGACTCTATCCCAATCCCAACTTCATCCTGCACATAACCATAAGGAAAAAAAGAAAAGAAGAAAAGAAGGGAAAGGAGCAAGAAGAAGAAGGCAAACGTTATCTGTCATTCATTGTTGTAAAAATCGTTTTGTACAGTGTTTCTGTTAGGGTTGTCGTCCTCCCAACAACTTCATAGGTTTTTACTATTTTATCCTTAATAAAAAGAGACTGGGCTTATCATAGAAAGGGCCTTCAATATGCTTTATCTTGCCCCTTCTTCCTTCCTGGGCCTTGTACGCTTCTTCTTCCAGACATTTACTTCCACCTATCTCCACAGGACTTCCATTTGCTTTCTTTGCACACGCTTGATCATGCCTCTATCCACTACTTTGCTGACACTCCCCCTCAAGATGAGATGTATGAATGCCATACAATCCCATCTTGCCCACCAGATAATTGAACCTGGCCGGAAGTAGTGCCTTGGTCAAAAGATCTCCTGTTTGCTCCTCGGTCTTCACATACCTGATGTCTACCTCTCCATTAAGTGCTTTATCCCTCACAAAATGAAGGCCTATCTCTAGATGCTTGGTCCTTTCATGGAACATTGGATTCCTGCTTAGATGTATAGCTGATATATTATCGTAGTTAATAACCATTGGCAAACTCAACTCAACATCAAAATCCCTTAGCAAAGACTTTATTCACATCAACTCAGCCGTAACTACTGCTATAGAGCAATACTCAGCCCCTGTTGAACTCCTTGAGATAGTGGCCTACTTCATTGATTTTCAACTGATTAAAGAATCACCAAAGAAGACACAAAATCCTATTGTCGACTTCCTTGTATCCACACACCCTGCCCAGTCGCTATCCACAAAAGCCTGCAAGTGAATCTGTGAATGACTGGCCAATATGAGCCCATTTCCATGTGATTGTTTGAGATATCTTAGGATCTGCATATCTGCTTGCCAATGTTTAGACATTGGTTTGTCCATGAATTATGCCAAGATGTAAACAACAAAAGCAATATCAGGTCTTGTCACTCCTAAGTAGAACAACTTGCCTATCAATTGCCTGTACATAGTCACATCCACCCCAAGAGACTCGCCTACTGCACTGAGCTTTAGATTAGGCATCATAGGAGTAGAACTTGGCTTCATTGCCAATTTACCTTGTTCTTCTAGCAACCTCAAGGTATATCCCCTTTGAGACAAGAAAATTCCTTCCTTTGATCTTGTTATCTCAATGCCAAGAAAGTACCTTAACTCTCCCAAGTCCCTTATTTTGAAATTCTTCTGAAGATGTGATTCAAAATCAGAAATGACCTTTTCATTTGACCCTGCCACTACCATGTCATCCACATAAACCAAGACAGATACAAAGCCATTTGAATCATTCTTAGTAAATGAGGAATAATCTGCTCTGGACTATATATATCCATCTATAAGGAGAACCTCAGTTAGCTTGCATTTCCACTGCCTTGATGCTTGCTTCAAGCCATACAGGGACTTCCTAAGTGTGCATACCATGCCTTCACACTCCCCCTGTAGCTGAAATCCCGGTGGAAGCTGCATATAAACCTCCTCGTGCAAATCACCATTTAGGAAGGCATTTTGAATATTAAATTGTCTAAGAAACCAACCCTTCACAGCAGCTAAAGTGAAGAAAACCCTGAGTGAAGTATGCTTGGCCACAGGGCTGAAGGTATCGTGATAGTCAATACCTGCACATTGAGTGTATCTTTTGGCCACCAAGCGGGCTTTAATTCTTTCAACTGTGCCATTAACCAACAGTTTTATTTTGTAGACCCATTTACATCCAACCAGATGTTTATTACTTGGCAACGACACTAAGTCCCATGTACGGTTAGCCTCCAAGGCCGCAAGTTCATCAGCCATAGCTCTTTCCCTATGAGGAATGCCCTTAGCCTACTTATAGGATTGTGGTTCATAGTTCCTCTCCAAGGACAAAATAAAGGCATGGTAAGGTTTAGATAATCTAGTGTAAGCAATATAAGGATCAATGGGATAGAGAGGTAAGGAATGTTGAGGCAAAACTGAGAAAGAAACTGAACTGAACCGCTGCCTGGGGATGACTGAAGCAGCTGAGGTCAAGAGCAGGCTATGATGATAGTCCTGAAGATAACTTGATGCCTGCCGAGATCTGATGCTTCTTCTCAATGGCATGACAGAATCATCTATCATTACTGATGCAACAGGAACACCAGAAAAAAGAAGAAGTGGATCCAGAAGAATCTTCTGAGACAAAAGGAAAGGATGGACCAGAAGACTCGACATGTGGTTCTGTGGAAGGTGGAACTGGTAGAGAAATGTCTAAATGAGGAATAGAAGAAGATCGTGCAGAAAAGGCAAATGGAAATATGGATTCAAAGAAGACTACATCTTTGGAAATAAACACTTTATTCTAGTTCAAATCATAAACAAAATAACCTTTCACTGCATGTGGATAACCCAAGAAGACACATTTAATAGCCCTAGCATCCAACTTCTTTCTATTATGATCAAGGGTGCTTGCATAATAGAGAGATCCAAAAAATATGAAAGCATGATAGTTTGGTGGTTTGTGATATAAAGCTTCAAATGGTGAACTGTTATTAGGCAGAATTTTAGTTCGTAACCGATTGATTATGTATGTAGCTGTGAGGAGTGCATATCCCTAGAAATGAAGAGATAACTGGGATTGAAAAAGCAGAGCCCTGGTAACCTGTAACAGATGCCGGTGCTTCCTCTCAGCCACCCCATTATGTTGTAGGGTCTCAACACAGGTTCTTTGATGGCCTATGCCATTTGAATGATAAAATTCTGGCAGATGAAACTCTCCACCATTGTCACTTCTAACAATCTTGACTTTCAAATTAAAATGAGTTTGAACAAAAGCATATAATTGTTTGATTAATCCCTGAGCATCATATTTATGTTTCATGAGATAAACCTAAGTGACTCTGGTGAAGTCATCAACTATGGTGAGAAAGAATCGAAAACCACCAAGAGCAGAGGTGGAATATGGTCCCCAAACATCACAATGCACTAAATCAACAGCAGAACAAGAAAAACTTGAACTTAATGGAAAGGATATAATCTTTTTTATTTTTTATCTCTGACAAGTAGTGCAGACATTCTGTTTAGAAATTGAACTATAGGTTCTACGACCTGTACAATCCTAGACTTGTCATAAGAGATATGACCTAATCTAAGATGCCATAAGTTAAAGATATCTAGTGTTTGGTTGGAAACAGAACTTTGTATTCCTGATTTACTGCATCTTTCAGTATAAGAAACCATCTATCTAGCTTGAGAAGAAGCACCTCCTCTGGCTCCAGTATCAAGAACCTCATATAAGCCATTCTTGGACTTAGCATGCCCAATCATCCTCTAGTTGACCAGGTCCTGAATAAAACAATCATTGTGAGAGAAGATAAGACAACAGTGTTTGTGCTGACAGAAACTAAGTTGAAATGAAAAGAGCTGATAAGAAGAACATCATGTAAAACAAGATCATTGTTCAGTTTAACAACTCCAATGTGTGTGGCATAAACTTTGGCATTGTTTGGTAGCTGAACAAAAAGAGGAACATAAAGTTTAGTATATGAGTCAAACAAATCAATGTGGGAAGCAACATGATCTGTGGCTCCTGTGTCAAGGTACCAAGTGGAACACCAGTTTTTTGGGTGATTTGAATGATGAAAGGTAAGGATTTTTGCAGAACATGTTAGTTTACAGATGAATAAGGAGTGTCAGAGGATGAGATGGGTATTGGAGGGGATATCTCTTGTCCTTGGAGAACCTCACTCATGGGCAGACCAAGATTCTCCACACTGAGGAGAGCCACCAGCTTCTGGACCTGTTGCCTTGAAAGCCCCAGCTAAGAAGATAAACCCTTTTTCTGCACTTCGTCTTCTCCAGTGCTGCCCAACATATTCACAAACCTCCTTCCTACTGTTTCTGTTGACCTCTGCTGAAATGGTCCCCTACCTCTGCCTCTACCATCCCTAGTGTTAGGTGGAAATCCAACCAGATAGAAACACTTTTCCTTCAAGTGACCTTGTTTCCCATAATGGTCACAAATCCATTCCATTCTCCCTTGCCTTCGGTCCATGTTCACTGCAGCAACATGACTGTCCTGTTGTGTTGCAGATTACGACTTTGTCTCTTGAAAATTATGAGATATCTGAAGTGAAGCCACCATCATGGGAACTTCTGGCACTGAACCACTGCTGCCTTTATGTCCTTTCTGTGATTCTTCTCTTTGAACAACAATGAATGCTTCTCAAATCGTAGGCAAAGGTTTTCTCATGAGAAGCTGTGAGCGAAGAGGAGCATACTCATTATTTAAGCCATTTATAAATCTGAACACCATGTCTTTCTGTTCCTGTTCTGCATAGGTCTTTGCCCAATTGCACTTACAATCTCCACACTCACAGCATGGCAAAGGCCTGTATACTCTCAACTTTCTTATAATCGACAACAACTCATTATAGTAATCAGATAATGACTTAGTGCCTTGCTCCAAACTACAATAACGAGACTGCAAGTGACAAATCTTCGAATCATCCGGTTGAGTATACCTTTCTTTGAGCTCCTCCCAAATATCCTTCGTCGACTCCAAAAAAAAAATGGTGGAGGCGATTGGTACAGAAACTGACCTCTGTAACCAAGCCTTGACAAGACCATTACACCGTTTCCAAGCTGGGTAAAGTGGGTTCCTCAGTTCTGGTTTTGTAATGCTTCCGTCGATAAACCCCAACTTGTTTCTGATGGTTAGGGCCAACTCAAACGACGAGCTCCAAGAACTATAGTTCCCATCCGTTAGCTTTGGTGTGACGATAGCTCCGGCCTGATTGTCCGTCGGCTCAATGAAGTATGGCCACTAAGGATTCTCCACAACGGCTACATCATCTTCTGTCCTTCCATGGTATATTGCTGCACTCTGATACCATGAAACTAGAAGGACTCTATCCCAACCCAAACTTCATCCTGCACATAACCAGAAGGAAAAGAAGAAAAGCAGGAAAAGGAGGAAGAAAAAGAAGGCAAACATTATCTGTCATTCATTATTGTACAAACCGTTTTGTACAGTGTTTCTGTTAGGGTTGTCATCCTCCCAACAACTTCATAGGTTTTCACTATTTTTTCCTTAATAAAAAGAGACTGGACTTATCATAGAAAGGGCCTTCAATATGCATTATCTTGGCCCCTTCTTCCTTCCTTGGCCTTGTACGCTTTTTCCTCCGGACATTTACTTCCTCCTATCTCCACAGGACTTCCATTTGCTTTCTTTGCACACACTTGATCATGCCTCTGTCCCCTAGGGTATCCCACTGAGTTTGGGAATTCGTAATTTAAATTCAGATTAGTGTTACCTGTTTCATAATTTAAGTGGATAGCCAGGTCCTTCTTAGGTAACAATTGATTCCAGCATTTGGATATGTGCGTTTCTGGATTTTAAGATAAGATGCCTTTTGTGGGTCAAGGCTCCAAGTTTACCTTGGGGCATTACTTTTACCCGAATCACCTGTTGGCTTAGAGAACAAGTCATTACGACTCAAATGAAGCATTCAAATATGGAAGAATACTGTTTTCTCAGGTTGGTCACAGAAGTAGCTACAACTTTTCTGAACGTTTGTTTGGATATGAATTTGCTTTCCTAAATGTTTGCTTTCTAGAAGCTCTAGAAGATTTTCCTAATATGTATATCAATGGTCATCACGAGTGCATCATTTCTCGAACGCCAAATGGTTTCTAACTGAAGCGTATAGCTTACTTAACATCAGTCAAAATTTGTTGGATAAGCAAGCAGTTGTTGTGTTGGAGTTGTGTAGGAATGGCAAAAGTAATAGTAGAGTTAACTTTGGTCACCTTAGATTCCATCCTTCGACGGCTTGAATAAAATGGGATCAGAGTTTAGGGTTTAGCAAGCGAGGAGTCCCCTTGTCCTCAGCTCTCCTTGGTATTTCTTTCGATTGCTTGAGATAATGGGTGCACCAGCTATACCGAATTTTTGGGACTGACCTTTCATTTCATTGATTCATCCATCTGCATGCTATTCTTCTTCTTTTGTCGTCCTCCATTTGTTTTCCCTGCAATTTTGTTTTGCCATATTGTACTCTTGGCTTTCCATGTCTAACCGGAGGATCAAGGTATCATTTCTCCTTCAAGTTATCATCATGGCACGAGTAATTCTGGAACACCAAATGCCCACATCCGCACTCCGGTGAAGCTGAAGCCTCCTTGAAAAATGGTAGCGAAAATCTTACACCTCACTACTCACAGTTTACTAAAAGAAACACCAAAACAACTCCCAAGTTTCCACCACAGGCCGGTGGGATAACCTTCTTCCTTATCCACACATACTCTCCCCTTCTCCTCCCTTCATTGTCATCTTCATCCCCCCCAACTAACTAATAGAGAAACCCCTTTTATTCCTTCCTACCATGTCGTTTGCTATGCACGTGTGGGTTAGCATTCTATTACCATCTTCTGCCTCTTTCCTTCTTTTTGCCCTTTTTTTCTGTTTTTTTTTTCACTTTCGTCCTTATGCTAACAACCCGGCCTGCAAGTCCCCATGGCCCTTCTCGATCCAGCCATCTTCTTCAGCCCCATCCAATCTTGTTACCGACCCTAGAGCTGGTTCGCCCATGCCCGACCCATTCCACTTTGTCTGACCCAACCCATTCCACTTCCACTTCTATCTCCTCATGTGACCCGACCACTTCCAACTTCTCACATTCCTTCTCAAATGCCCTAACTCCACTTCCAACTTCACTTCGAACTCCACTTCCATGCATAAATGCCTCCCCCTCAGAAGCGCCCTTGTGCTCAAGGGTGATGCTAGGAAATCGCATCTGAAGGTCATACAAGAACTCCAGGTAGCCTGCTCTTCTGGCTCATGTTTCCACTGTATTAAAACTTGGGTAGTAGCTTTGTTTCCACGTTTAACCATTTTCCTTTGGAGAATATACTGCGGAACGCGTCCCTCCTCCTCAATCGGCAGCTCCGATGAACTCTATGTGAACCCTACTGCTCTCTTAAGGCGAGAAACGTGAAATGTGGGGTGGATCTGCGAATTACCTGGTAAGTCCACTCAGTAAGCCACCTTTCCGATTCGATCAAGTATCTTATAGGGACCATAGTATAAGGGGGCAATTTTATTGCTGTTGCGAACTTCCACTGAGCTTTGTCTGTACGGTTGGAGTTTAACATAGACCCATTCCCCAATGTGCAACTCTCTGAAGTTCTCTTCCTGTTGGCCAGTTGTGACATTCTGTTTTGAGCACGGTGAATATGAAACCGTAGCAGTTTAATCATAGCTTCTTTATTATTCAATTCTCTGTCTACTGCCTTGTTAATTGTAGTTCCTGCAATATAGGGTAGATGGACAGGAGGTGCATATCCATAGAGTTCCTCAAAAGGTGACATCTTGATAGTGGAATGATAGGTAGTATTATACCACCATTCAGCGAAAGGTAGTCATTACTCCAGAGATTAGGGCAATCAGCACACATGTACCTTAAATAAGTCTCCAAACACCTATTTACGATTTCTGTCTAGCCATCCGTTTGAGGGTGATAGGCTGTTGACATCCTCAAGTCCACCCCTTGCAATCTAAATAGGTTCGGCCAAAATTCACTCAAGAAGATAGCATCCCTATCACTTACTATACTGTTGGGTAAGCCATGGAGTTTGTAGATGTCGTTTATAAAGAGCTCAGCCATTGACATGGCCGTAAAAGGGTGTTTAATGGCCATGAAGTGAGCATATTTAGTCAGCCGATCCACCACTACCATAATGACCTCCTTCCCTTGGGACCTTGGCAACCCCGATACGAAATCCATACTTATATCTGACCAAACTACAGTAGGGATAGGCAGAGGCTGCAATAAACCTGGATAGGTAGCTTGATTGTATTTACACCTTTGACATACTTCACATAGTCTAATGAAGGTCTTAACGTCTTTCTCCATTCCCTTCCAGAAACAAAGGCTTGAAATCCTTTTAGTAGTTGTATGTATTCCCGAATGTCCTCCTACTAATGAAGCATGAAAGACCCTTATTATATAGTATTCCTCAATTCCATATCTGTTCTCACCAACAACTTCCCTTAATTCTCAACATTCCATGTAAGAATTCGTACTTGGAAGGTTGTCTTGCCGCAATCTGTTGTATGATTGTCCTCGGAGCCTCGTCTTCTTGCAAACTTTTTTGAATTTCATCTAATAAGGTACCCTCTTGCATATTCAGCATTATTGACTTCAATTCAGCACCATAAACTCTAGAAAGTGCATCTGCCACCACATTTTCTTTCCCCTTTTTGTAGCTGATCTCCTAATCATATCCAACTAGCTTAGTAAGCCATTTCAACTGCATCTCTATGTGTAAGCGTTGTTCCATTTGGTATTTCAGACTCTGATGATCTGTCTTAATCATGAAGCGCCTTCCCATCAAGTAATGCCTCCACTTTTCCACAGCATATACAATCGAGAGCAATTCTTTTTTATAAACGGATAGTTTCAAATTTTTTGGGGCTAAAGCTTTGCTAATAAAAGCTATGGGGTGCCCACCTTGCATAAGAACTACTCCTATCCCCAATGAACTTGCATCAGTCTCCAAAATAAACTCCTTAGAAAAATCTGGTAACGCCAACGTGGGCGTAGTTACCATAGCATCCTTAAGTTTCTGAAAAGCTTCTTGAGCATGAGGAGTCCATTTGAAGGCATTTTTTTCAAGCAACTGCGTTAAGGGTTTGCAGATGGTGCCGTAGCCTTGAACGAATCGCCTGTAGTAACTGGTCAAACCAAAAAATCCCCTCAATTGCTTAATGTTAGTCGGGGTCGGCCACTCTTGTACTGCTGTCAGCTTCCTAGGATCCGTAGAAACTCCCTCTTCTGTGATAAAATACCCTGGATACTTCACTCTTCTGCGGGCAAATAAACACTTACTCAGTTTAGCAAATAAACTGTTTTGTCGCATAACCTCCAACACTTTAGCTAGATGATTCACATGAGCAGCCAAGGTCGAACTGTAGATTAACATATCATAAAAAAAACCAACACAAACTTCCTTAGGTAAGGTCTGAATATCGTATTCATAAGGCTTTGGAAAGTTGACGGAGCATTGGTCAATCCGAACGGCATGACCAAGAATTCATAATGCCCATCGTGTGTCTTAAAGGCTATTTTAGGAATATCAGCTTCTCTTACTCTTATCTGGTGATAGCCGAACCTCAAATCCAGTTTAGAGAACCACTCACTCCATTTAGTTTGTCCAACAACTCTTCGATAACAAAAATTGGAAACTTATCCTTTATTGTCTTCTTATTGAGGTCTCAATAATCGATACACAACCTCCAAGAGCTGTCCTTTTTCTTGACAAGAACTGCCGGTGTTGAAAATGGACTAGTATTAGGTCGTATGACTCCCGAGTGTAACATCTCTTGCACCAACTTCTCGATTATATCTTTTTTGGACCTGGAATACCTATAGGGTCGTAAGTTTAATCCATTAACCCCTTTCTCCAATTCAATCACGTGATCCTGGGCTTTATGTGGTGGCAACCCTGTAGGTACCTCAAAGACCTTGCTAAATTTAGCCGGCAGCTGTTGTTTCTGGTCAGGAGGTTTTGTTTCATCCTCTAATGTTTCACACTGACTTAGTTTAGGAATGATCATTAGTCCTATGTCACTTTCTTGAGGAGAGAACACCCCTGCCTTTTTCTTCACAAACCGTCACCTGCCACTAGTTTAATCATTCTCCCTTCTCTTTGAAATTGCACGGATAAACTAGGGAAGTCCCACAGTACACCAGGGAATGCAGCCATTCCATTCCCAAGATCATTTTGCATCCCCTGAGAGACATCGAAAGCACATCTGTCACATAGCTTTCACCTTGCATTACAAGGCATCCTTTCACCATTTGCAATCATCATTCCCTTCCCTGAGATAGTATTGATTGTGCAACCAATCTGCTTAACGACGCCCGCATCTAAAAAACTGTCCGTACTTCCCGAATCAACCAGGATAGTTAACTTCCTCTTCTTATACCTCCCAATCACCTTCATAGTTCGATTTTTGAAAGACATCGACACTCCATGCAAAGCGTGTAAGGTCATGACGGGTATATCATCCAATTCTACCAGTTCTTCAGTCCCCTGTTTCTTTCCCACTTCTGGATCAGAATCCTCAGCCTCCAAAACTGTTGAGGAGAGTCTCCTATTGTTGCATTTATGGTTGAAAGTGTATTTCTCGTCACACCAGAAATATAATCCCTTCATTCTCTTATCCCCCATCTCCGCTGGGGTCAACCTCTTGAGTGGCGGTTGGTATGGTAATGTTCCGGTCATACTTCCATTAGCTCCCCTGTTACCTCCTTCTGCTGGTCTATTGTTCATAGGCCATTTAGTGACTCCTCTTGCTATTGGAACTATCGGCATAGTTTTCTGCCCTTGCCATGAATCCACCTGTCCCTTGTGATTAACTTCCTTCCCCCTGCCCTGGATTTCTTCCTCGTCATCAGAAAGGGTCTTAGCTATGGTAATGGCCTGGTGCAACGACCTAGGTTTAAGTACAGTCACCAACTTCGTGTTTTCCTTTCTAAGGCCTCTTATAAACAGGGCCACTTGATCTTCATTCGATAGTTCAACCTTAGTCACCAAAGAAATGAATTCGTCAATGTACTCAGATAGATTTCCCTTCTCCTTCAGTTCCCTTAACATCACAATGGGGTGTGTCATCTCATTTGGCCCAAAACGGAGAAGCATGGCTGCTGAATACTCTTCCCAACTCACCACTCCACCCAAGTCTCTTCCCTTAAGGAAAGCGTAATGTCATTCTATCGCCAAGCCAGAGAGATGGACTGATGCAATACTCACCTTCAATTCTGTTGGGGTTGCATCAACTTCAAAGAAAGGCTCGCTTCGGAAAATCCACTCCTGAACCCGTGTGCCGTCAAAAGTGGGAAACTCGACCTTATGAGGTCTGTTGACCCAATCATTCTGCCAAAGCTGTCTTCCATCTCGTCTTGTCCTTGAGTCCAAATCCTCCTCTGAAGAACCTCCCTTACGTCCTTCCATAGCCTCCCCCTTAACTCTTAATTCTTCAGAATTCCTCACCAGTTCTTCCAGCACCTCCTTCACTGAGTCGCCTCCATATGTGCCACCTTTGATCTAGTCCCGTCAGCCACGGGTATCCCACACTCAAGGAGGTTGAGTGACGATGCTCTAATACCACTTGGAACGCAAAATGCCCACACCTGCATTCCGACGAAGCTGAAGCCTCCTTGAAAAACAGTAGCGAAAATCTTACACCACACTACTCACAGTTTACTAAAAGAAACACCAAAACAACTCCCAAGTCACCACCACAGGCCGGTGGGATAACCTTCTTCCTTATCCACACATATTCTCCCCTTCTCATCCCTTCATTGTCATCCTCATCCCCCCAACTGACTAACAGAGAAACCCCTTTTATTCCTTCCTGTTTTGTCGTCTGCTGTGCACGCGTTGGTTAGCATTCTATTACCATCTTCTTCCTCTTTCCTTCTTTTTGCCCATTTTTTCTGTTTTTCTTTCACTTTCGTCCTTATGCTAACAACCCGGCCTGCAAGTCCCCATGGCCCTTCTCGATCCAGCCATCTTCTTCAGCCCCATCCAATCTTGTTACCGACCCTAGAGCTGGTTCGCCCATGCCCGACCCAATGCCCGACCCAACCCATTCTACTTCGTCTGACCCGACCCATTCCATTTCCATTTCTATCTCATCGTGTGACCCGACCACTTCCAGCTTCTCACATTCCTTCTCAAATTCCCTAACTCCTCTTCCAACTCCGCTTACTCCACTTCCGGCTTCACTTCCAACTCTACTTCTATGCATCAAATTCCTTGTCCATAGCCAGGTATGGGATTCAATGTAGGGTTTTTTGTTTGTGTATGCTGTAGATCCCCCAAATTGTTTACTATCCGAACAAAACCGGTCGACTTCACCTCGAACCCGTTCGAAAATTACTTCAAAAGTTTGGGGATCAATCTAAATTGATGGACCCATTCTGACTTTTACAAAAGGGGGACGTCACTACTAAAGAAAAACCAAACTAGAAAAATTTTCTTGGCGAGGTCCAGCAAATCCAGCCCAAGCCCTTCCGCCAAGACAGCCCGCTTGCCCAACCCAGCGCCAAGGTCCCCGAGAATTGTGAAGCCCAGCTGATTCCCCCCCCCCCCATCCAGGCCCAGTTGCCTGCCCGCCGAGCCCAGTGCCAAAGTCCCCGAGGCTGGATGAACCCGGCCCAGCCAAGCTGAAGACAGTGGCGGGCCCCCCAGTCGCAGTTTGCAACAACAGCAGCTGTAGCATCAGCAGCAGAGCAGCACAGCAGCGATGACATTTTCCATCACCTCCCGCGACCTAGCAAAACAGAGGAGTAGCTCCCAGGAAAGGACAGAACACTCACCTCTGCAATTGCCGCCCGACAGCACCAATACCGCACGCTGACGACGACCGGGCAGGGACTAGTGGCCTACCATCCCATCCACAACGCAGGGACGCCTACGGCCACCCCACCAACGTGATCCCACTTGCGAAGAATGAGGATGCCCTTGGCTCCCTCCCTGCTGCACCTCCCTGGGCGACCAATCCCAGAAGCCTCCCCACCTACGCCCGACACAGGAGAAGAAAAGAAGAGGAGGGAATCAGGCGAATGGGGGAAGAGCCGTAGCCGCCCGCATGACGACCGCCTAGCCAGCTCCTTGAAGCGGGTACCACTACAGAGAAGATAAGGAGGAGGACATCCTCTATTTAAGGGAAGCGGGGACAGAACCAAAAAAAACAACACAGCAGCTCTTCCTCCCCCTTCCTCACCAAAGGCTCCTGCCCCAGCAAAAAGCAAGCGTGCCCCCAGCTTGTCGAAGTACTTGTCTGATTCCCCCTCCCTCGATCGATTCTGCCCAAGGTAAGCAGAAATAGGTGTCGTAGAAACCCCCCTGTGATCAACTCAAGAGAAGCGTCCAAGCAACCGACAAGACGACTCACCTCTGATCGCGGCAAGCCTCGGCCCCTCCCTTCTCTGGACACGGCGATGTTGACGTTCACGGCGCCCTGCAGCAGGCGACGTCCCTTCCCCAGGCAGCCCGGAAGTCCCGCTCATATGGCGGAGAACCACACCCGAGCTTCACACAATCGCGCATCTACGCCGCGAGAAGCCCCCTGTTTACTCTGATCGTTTCCCTTTTGACGTGCAGGTACATGGGAGAGACAACTTCTCTTTCCCGACCTTGCGAGCGCGACTTGTCCGGCCGCTACAGCCCTTCTCCACCGTCGCCCTCTCCTCCTCGGCCTGCTCCACTCCTCCCTCGTCCCCTGCCTCTGTCGGTTGAACTCCAGCCCCTAGATCTGCGGGGATCGGCCAAAGTCCAACCCCCAGAAAACAACCCTCTCCTTCTCACCGACAAGTACTCCGAGGAGCATCCTGTAATAATCCATATTTTTCTAGTTATGAATGTAAATGGAGTTGTACTTAAGGTGTGAATGTATAATGAAAAAGGGAAATTCATGAGATAGTAAGATTGAGTCCGGAACGGTGAATGGACGGTTTGAATGCGTAAGAATGAAATGATGCGAACGATACTCACGAATGATGTCCAATGCCTAAGGACACTTCCATGAGCAACATGGACAGCCTCCTAAGTGAGGGATTAATGTTTGAAAGTATACGGGCGAACGACGGGTTGACATTTTCGTTGCCTTGACGATAAGCATGGAGTTATTGCGGTTAAGACGTATATAACATTATGGTTGAGAGCCGAATCGATTTTGACAAGAATTCAATGATTATTCAGCCCCAAAGGTGGATGAAAAGTGAATAATATGAAGCGGAGAAAGGGTGGTTGATGTGCGCGAAAGGGGTGCCCAAATACTCGACGATGCGCTCGCGGACAGCCCACTTTCGTGCGAATTAATGGCTGAAAATTGGCCACAAATATTATAAGTTTAGAAGCACGACTAAGCTGGTTAAATAAGACAAAATAGTGATTAAGGAGTTGGATTAATTAAGGTTAATAAAGCTGAATTATTAGCGCTAGTTAAACGTGGTTAATTAGTGCTAATCGAACCCAAGGCTTCTTCCACAAGCCATGGATGGTGGGGCCCATGGTGGGGCCCACTTTTCATCATTATGGGACACTAATAAGAAGCTTGAAAGAGGTGGAAAAGGGGGGTGGACAGATCTGAAAAAACGTCACTTGGAAAGGGAAGGAGGAAGAAGAAGAAGAAGAAAAAGGAGAAAAAGAAGAAAAAGAAAAGAAAGAAGGAGAGGGCTGGTTCGGTGTTGAAGAGAGGAGCAAAACGGAAAGGCTGCTATCAAGGAAGAGAGTGGGAAGACCACTTCGTGGAGAGGTCCTTCGGAGAAGGAAAGAATTGGAGCGGTTTTGCTCCGAAGAAGAAACAAGGTACGGTGCTCGATTCCCTTCGTTTTTCTTCTCGCGGAACGGCCATAAAACTTGTTTGCCTTGAGTTTTGCTTGCTGTAAATGTATTGCTTGTTGAGGGGAAGGGGCTGGCCAGACCCTTGGGATGGAGGGAGATGGCACCCCAGGCCCTCGGTTGTGCAACGGATGAGCGGGTTCATACCTCGTGTGGGCTGGCCGGTGATTCGCGGTTGAGTGTTTGTGTCGGATGGCAATCGTGTGGGGGCTGGCCATGCGGGAACTCATCCGTATGCATGTGTTTGGGATTGTGTTCACTTATTGAAGTATGCTCATGGTGATTATGGGCTGGTTGGGAGATGAAAGTCTCGATTTGTACGTGTATATTGGGCTGAAAAATGGTTGTTTTGCGGGTATTTGTGCGGGTTCGTGGCTGCCCATTCGGAGTGTACACCTTGTCGTATGAATGAGGCCCGGGAATAGGGCAAATGGGGATGGACGGGCTGGTCCATCGGTATTGAGAAAAGGAAAGGTTGGAACTCCGAATGAGATGGTTGCGGACAAGTACAAACTCTCGTGGATGCGAACATACGAATATTGAACAATGTTATTAAATGAACGTGGGCTGTAAAGGGGACTTGTTATGGTCATTCATAGCTGGTCCGGAATTGATACTCCTCGGTGAGAGGAGGGTTTATTAAGTGCGGAAGGCACGGGTAAATGAAAATGATCGAACGACCCACGTATTGTGGGCGGAATGGAAGTTTACAACGGTACATTTACATGCCCATGGGGCTGCCTTATGAGGCGGATATGAGAAGGGTTTGGACAGGAGAAATCCACCTTGGAATGGTGTATTGGACAGCCTAGTTGCTGGAAAAGTTGGCGAAAAGCTAAGGCATGGAAGGAAGTACCGTGGTTTAACGCACCCGGATGGATTGATCCATGGTAGCGAGATGTTGCGTGGTTGAAAGTACATGAATATGAGACTCTTATGGGGCGTGCGTAGGCTGAAAATATGACGTCCTTGGATGTCGTTGTAAACAACTTAGTTGCGATCCTTGATGAATTGGAAACGCAACGGTGTATGTCAGAATTTTAAGACGAAGTCTCAATTTTGAGATAAATCAAAGGATGTCAAGGGCAATTGGTTATGTGAACTTGAGTTGCCGTACTTAGTCACTTGACTAACGTTATTGCATGTTTTTGATAGGTCATAGATGTTATCTATGCATGATTATTTCCATGTTCGATAAAAAGCTTTCGTTGTATAAATATTTACATTCAATTGTAACCGAATTGTGTAATACCTTTCAACTATTAATGAAATGGTCGATGAGTTTTATTTTAGGAATCCATAGGTCCTTTCACATCCCCCCTGGTCTCTCCCTCCACGTCATCTTCCCCAGAACCGGCTGCACTTCCATCACTGCCCAAGGTGTCGCTGGAGCCTTCCCCGTCCGAGTTCCCCTCTGGCTGCGAGCGGCCAGCCACGTCGGCCTGCTCAAACGTTGGCGAGTTCCCCTTCCACAGAATAGAGCGACCCTCACCCTCAACATCCCAGCGCCACCCCTCCTTTTTCCGGCGGCCAAACCCGCAACCAACTCCTCAGATCTGACCTCCCCAAGCCCCTCTGAGGCCGTCTCCTCTCGGATCCGGCAGCGACGAAAGCCAGCCCACTGACCCCCGCCTCAAGTCCGCTCATGTGGTCTCCCTCTCCCTCAGCGTTCCCCGCGGCACGCAACGGGACATGGCCTCTCCCTCCGTCCCCTCCGGGGTCTTCACCCCAACGAAGGCGAACTCCCGCGGCTGCTCCATGAAAGGGCGAAAAGGGGGAAGCTGATGAAAACCCCCGTGAAATAGGGGGGTTCACGTGCGAGGTAAGTCCCTTCTCAACCCATTTCTTTTATTTTTTTTATTATTTATTTTTTTATTAAAATAATAATAATATAATAAATAAATAAGAAGAAAAAAAAAAAAGAAAAATGAGAATGGGCATCGGGGGGAAGCTTGTCAGGTCAGTCCCTCCTTTTCCTTTATTTTTATCAAATCAAATTAAAAGGGGGAACACGGCTGAGAAAAGGTAAGTTTCTTTCTGCTTTCATTTTCTATTTTTTTTAAATAAAAAATAATAATGAAAACTTCCAGGGGGACGTGACCATTCTAGGAGAAACGTTTAATTCTTGTTTGCTTACGAGAGTTTTTTTTTTAACGCGTGTCACTAGCGTCTATTTTCTTGTTTTTCATGAAAACACGGCGGGATATATTCTCGAGCAATCTCGAAATTACTCTACAGACATATAATATTTGGAAGACCGACATCGACGGGCTACAAAAATCCCCAATCAATTCAACTACTTCAAACGGTAAATCATGCCTTACTTTTCAGTACGATTAAATATACGTTGATTTAATCGTTACTCATGATCTTCCTTTGTTTTCCTCCTTCTTTGTTTTGCATGTTAAAACAAACGAGAGAATATCATCTTTCAAAATCATGAAGGATCAACATCAACGGGCCACACAACGCCCGGTGAGTAATCATTCTTAGTCACCAGTTAATTCCAAAATTATCCCATGTATTTTGGAATTTTCTGAATATCGTCCTCTCCATGGTATTTTTTTTTTATTTTGCATGAAAAATCAACCGAGTTTCATGGAATCCCGACAAAGACGGTATTTCGAAGATAGAAAAAGCTTGAAGGTACATGTAACAAACCGCGCGGGTTGGATCTACCACGGCCTAAAAAACCGTCGGTTCGAAGTAAAGCGGCATCAACCGTCATCAACCGTCATCTCAGGTACATGAGGGAAGTGCGGGCTTCCCGTCTTTTCTTTATTTCAACATGTAACGGATCGTGAGCCCAAATGCATAGGCTCACGATCACCGCCCTTCCCCGCTCCCTTTGATCTCAGTAATTGGTTGTGGTTGTTCGCATGCTTTAGGCCCGTAGGTTTATCATTGCATGCTGTTTGCCAAATACACATGAGTTCGAGCCCAAAAAGGCTCGAATCGGGTCCAACTCCCGTAAAACAGTGACATGAGTCCGGAGTCATGCCCGGATCGGGTCCAATGCCCGTTAATCAAAAGCCAAACTCTTTTGGAGCAAACGCCACCTCTTCGCATGCTTAGAGTGTAAGGACTAGTAAGTAGAAATCCCCGAACCAGCTGTTTTTCCGACTTAACAGTTTTAAAATAAAAAGTCGGTGGCGACTCCGTATTAGCTTACCTAGGTTAAGCAATAACATTTTTACAAACGGAGTCATTTTGGATGGGTGACGGCAACACGAGCCGCTCCCTGAATCCTCCCTGAATTTCCCAAGCGAGGTCTCACGCAGCCCTTCGCCCGTCGCCTCGAAGGACCGGAGACGGTCGGCGAAGTGTCCCACAGATCCGTTCGGGAACCAAGGGAGGATTCAACCCGGTGCCCTTCCGCAACGTCCGACGCTCGAGTCGCGACGCCAATCGGATTGGGCCTCGGGGAGCGGGCCCGGATCCTCGTGTCGACGGAGCGGCCGCGCGCGTGCTAGGCCGGAGGGCTCGCGTACGTCCCGGATGGCGACTCCGCTGGGGAGAGGAAGCAGGGATTTTTATCGAAACGTCTTTACACTTGTCCACATGCGGAGGGGAGTTCTTGTTTGCGCATGTACTTATTTGGCTCGTCGGTGCCTTTTGTCTGCGCTCATGTCTGTGTCTGTTTACCGCCTTCTTAGGCATACTTAGGTAAGTACCTATACCCGAGACTAGGACTTTTAGGGAGTCACCGAAAAGTACGGCCTCGCTGCTTCCTGCGGCTTGTAGGCTATGGACCGGAACCCTCCTCCCTTAGTTCGAGGGAGGTCTTAGAAGCCTCCATCCGAGTCTAGAATTGATTGCTCACTACAGGTACCGGACGCCGCACGTGCATTTGCTTGTTACTAAGTGACTGCTACGTGCGTAGGGACAGGTGTCAGGTACGCTTTGTGTGTAATAACTGTAACGTTAACTTTGTTCATCTTTGCAGCAATTTGGGTTGGTCATAGGGGTTCCCAAATTCCTTTTCTTTCTTCCCTATCTTCTTCTACCGCTTTAATGCATCCATATGCATCTGTAACCGCATGAATGCATTTCAATTCACGATTGTTCTTGTAGTATCATACATTCTATTTTACTTGAACACGATTGCACAAATTGTGTGCCGAATCATACTATAATAGGGTTAGGGATTGGAATGTTATCATCCCCGAATGACACCCTGTTATGCAGGAAAACTTCATGGAGCCCATTACATTGCGACAGAAAAACATGCCTAACGCCCATCACCTCCACCAATGGCTGCCACTGCTGAGGCCTTCCGAGCTCGAGTTCGTGCAGTCCAAACTCAAGGGGCTCTTCCACCTCATTCACCTGGAGTTGGATTGGGCTCTCCTGCAGAACCTGGTAGGGTGCTGGGATCCGGATTCTTTCGTCTTCCGCTTCGGGGAGTTGAAGCTGGCGCCACTCTACAAAGAGTACATCCACCCTGCTGAAATGCCCCACCGCACCGGAATACTACCCTTGCCTCGGATCGACAAGCCGAAGGAATACATGGCGAGGCTTCTCCAAATTCCATCGGCAAGTATACTCGGACTGTTCAATTCCCAAGGAGACATCAGCGTCAATGGCATCATCGATCTGCAAATGATGCCGTACAACCTGCGCGTGGGAGAAGGGCAAGGATCAGCACGAGCTTTCATCCTGCTATTTGTCGGGACGATACTGTACCCGCAAAATGAGAAGACAATTAACAGGCAAGCCGACTACATCACCAAAGCCATTTTGGAAGGCGCTCCTTTCCTACCCAACCTAATCGGAGAAACCAACTTCAGCCTCACCAACATTGTGCGTGAAGCTAGGCGAGGAGTTCGCAACCACCGAATGACCTTCTGTCCAGCCCTACTGCAGGTGTGGTTTTACACACATCTCGGGATCACAGGAGAAGCCTTCACAAGAGAGCACACACCGGGATTGCTGGCCCGCATCGTGGAGCGTGGCCGCCTCCCCATACGCACCTTCGTTGGAGTTGACGCGCTATTCCGTTCTCTAGAGCCTGCCGACTTCTACTAGAGAGCCCCCTGCTTCAACACGGACAATGCCATCACTTCCTCGACGGACGAATACTTCATTCCAATCATGGGGTTTGGAGGCACTTCCTACTACGCGCCATTTCAAGTCCGACACCAGCTAGGATTGACTCCGAAGACCAGAGCACCCCCACAGCAACTCTTTCGATCGATCAGCCTCGACGATAGGACGGTGAAGCCATCACTCCAGAGGGTGATCGCACACATCTCCCGCATATGGATGACTCTCACGGAAGAAGTCTGCGAATTCCCACCAGAGCCCGAGGAGAACGATCGTGTCGCTCAGTCTCAGCGTTTCTGGAGGAAACGTCACACTCAGTGGGACCGGGTCTGACCGCCGACACACCACTATCGGGCCTGCGAGCCCATTCTATCTTTTTTCCAGTTAACTGTACTTTAACTTTTATGATGATGTAGGACTTATTTGCTTCTACCTGATTCGCTTCTTTTCTTTTGGGGTTAAATTCGGTAACAACAATCAAATCCCTACATTAGACATGCCATGCATCATTACATGTCATGCATCCATAGTATCACCGCTTGATGCTGATCGAATGTTCTTTTCATTCTGCCACAAGGTACCAAACAATTGCGCCGAACAAACGTCCAAGATTCCGATCTCTCAAGACAGTAATGGCGGATACATCCCCAGGACGCGTGGTAGCATCTACAACAATTGAAGAAGAAGGAGACCTTCCTCCAACCGCCAGCAAAGCCACAGACGTGACCTTCTCTCCAACCTTCTCCCTTGACGCGGTGGCATTTCCCCCACTTTTCTCTCAAGCCCCGACCTTTGCTATTGGGCAATCCTCAGGCGGAGGCATGTCTCCAGCATATATACCACCTTTGGCGGCCTTCATAACACCAGCAATGAAGACCTCGACCGTCCCAACGACCGTCCCCCCATTCATTCCCAACCCGTCCACACCGGCCCAAGGCACCGACACCACATCCCTGGGGGGCAAGGTCGAGTCCCTTACCGCGGAACTATCTGCCCTGAAGACGATGATGGCATAGTTACTTCAACGGCAACTCTCGGTAACTCCAACTCCCGTTACCGCCCAGAATCCCCACCTTCCTCCAGTCATGCCAGGATCCGCAGCACCGACAACCACGGCGCTGCCACATTATCCTTTCTCACAGCCGGGCTTGGGCACTCCCTCAGGCATCTCTCCATTATACCACCCAGTCATGCCTGGGCCAGCCGCCTCCACCAGCATTGCTTCCCTTTACAACCCATACATGCGCATGCCACCCGCTTCTTCGACCTCGGCACAACCACAGGTGCCGCCTTACTACTCACAGCCGCCAGCCCCAAGGCCAACTCCCTACGTGCCAGCCGCGGTCGGGCCAACTCCTCTGGAAGGAATGCCGGTCTCTTACTTCCCTGTCAGCGCTCCAGTTACCAACTACGGAGTGCCACAATCTACTGCTGGTCCCTCGGCCCCACATGCAGGGCCAACCCTGCCCAGTCCAAGAACCCGCAACGCGACCATAGTAGATGAGTTGTTGGGGGAGAAGGGACAGATGAGCTCCTTCAAGACAAGGCTCGAAGCCAAGATATCATCAATGCGGGAAGCTGAGGCCAAACACATTGCGAGGCTCGAAGAACGCATTAACGCCCTCCAAGGGTACCAGGCTCGAACATGGGAGTACAACGACTTCCAGGTTCCCCACTTTCAAGTTCCCCCCAAATTCAAGCCCCCGGAGTTCGAAAAATTCAAGGGCACCGGATGTCCCGAACTGCACCTCAAACACTTTTGCCACAAGATGTCAGTCTATCCGGCAGATGATAAGCTCCGCATCACAATGTTTCAAGAAAGCCTGGCGGAGTCGGCGCTTCAGTGGTACTATTCCAAGGACCTGAGGCAGTTTGCCACGTTCAAGGAGTTGGCGCTTGATTTCTTGAATTACTACAGCTTTAACGTCGAAATGGCACCAACGCTGTCTGACATCCGCAAGCTGCGGAGGTTCCGGGGAGAGTCAATCAAGACCTTCGCGCACCGTTTCCGGGAGATGGCGACGCAGATCAAGCCCCCCATGCANTCAAGACCTTCGCGCACCGTTTCCGGGAGATGGCGACGCAGATCAAGCCCCCCATACAGGAGCGAGATCTCATCACTGAATTCCTACAGTTGCTGCCGCGCGAATATGGACCATTCATGATTGGCGGACGGGCACCGCTCACATTCGCCCAGGCAGTCATTGCCGCGAGCCAGCTCGATGACGCAAGTAGAGATGGCCTCATTCTGACCGCACTGCCAAAGCCGATGGTCAAGCCGAAGCCCAAGGAGCTCATTGCAACAACCGAACACAGTAGGCAATCAATGGGGGCTACACCACCCCCTACCACGTATGCGCCAAGGTCGTACGTGGCGGCAGCTGCCAGGCCACCAGCGTCCGCCACCGCTCGCCCCAGAGCTCCCGCACCCGTGATGTTGTACTCTCAACCGAGGCCGGTTCAACAGGAGCGCCTGAAGCGCAGGTTGGAAGACCTTACCCCCACTCCTGACCCGTTGGACGTCATGTTCGTCCGACTGAGAGACATGGGCTTCATCAAGCCCGTGGAGGCCAAGGCGACCAATCCCTCCTCTATTGGCTACAACCCCAAGGCGGTTTGTCAGTATCATTCTAGGGCGCTGGGGCATGACACCAAGGATTGCATCGCCCTCCGCTTTAAAATTCAGAATTTGCTGGACGACGGCGTAATCACCTTCGCTGCACCAGCCACCACTCCTAACGTCAAGAGCAATCCTTTGCCTGAGCACGTGATCTATGTCGGTGTTAACTCCTTCGCGCCGCTGACCAATCAAGAAGAAGAAATCCACATGTACGAATGTGAGGTAGCACCTATAGAGCCATTCAACGTGGTGCACGCCGGCCGAGGACGAAGCCGAGGTCGAGGTCGAAACCAGGGCCGAAGTCTGCCCAACGGGGGGGTTCGCCCGGTGTCAGCAACTACAGCACTACCGACGGCTCCACAATAATAAATCCTCGGAGGCCCAAGGCGCCGTATGTATAAATTCCGCTCGGAGAGACACAGCCTGGGGCGCCCTCCTAGGTGGAAGGCTCGCTTGCGAAGGAACCAAGGATTCCTGTCGTGATCAGACCCAGCTGCGCCTCACCAACCCCAGAAGTTGAACTCATCACCCGTTCAGGTAGGGTGGTGGCTGCTCCTAACGCCCAGATGCAGGGGGATACGTCGAAGCCCAAGCCGCCATCGAACGAACAGATCCGCAAGGTGATCTACGCTATCAAGGAGAGCGATTACAACATTGTAGAGCAGCTGAGGAAGCAGCCAGCTCAGATTTTGCTTTTCGACCTTATTCATTCCTCCGACAAGCACAGGGAGACGTTGGAGAAATTCCTTGCCGAGGTGCATGTGCCCGAGCAGGTTGAAGTAAATGCGTTGGACACGTACATGAACCAGATATTAGCCAACGACGCAATTACTTTTTCAGAAGATGATCTCCCAGAACAAGGAGACGATCACAACGATGCGCTATTTATAACGCTCAAGTGCAGAGACACCACCATCTCCAAAGGTTCTCATAGATGATGGGTCAGGGGTCAATATAATACCGCTCGTGGTTGCACAAAAGCTCGGCATCAACACGGAGAAGCTACCGCAATCGGGGTTATCCATCCGGGCTTTCGACGGTGCCAAGCGCCAGGCTCACGGCGAGGTTACTTTGGAGATTAAGGTAGGGCCAACCCTTTTCTCCTCCGTGTTTTAGATACTCGAGACGGCGGGCTCCTTCAACATGCTGCTAGGACGCCCGTGGATTCACCAGGCAGGAGCGGTCCCATCAACGCTCCACCAGATGGTCAGATTTCCCTCAGACGACAAACTAGTCACCGTAAGGGGGGAACATACGATGGAACTTTGTCACGAGATCGACATGCCGTATCTCGGAGAGCCAACCGGAGAACCATCGACAGCCCAAACGCTAGAAATAGTCCACATGGTCAGGCGTGATTACAAATTCGACCATTTGATTACGTGGGGCAACATCAGCGCCGCAAAAGAATTCATCAGACATGGACACCAACCGGGCCAAGGACTCGGGGCCAGGGGGCAAGGCATGACCCACCCAATCAGTATCTCCTCTCCGATGGGGACCACGACGCTTGGATTCGAAGGCGAAGTACGACGTAAGCAGGACAATCACGCCAACGACAAGTCATTTATCCGCTTCGTCCGTTCTTCTGCGACGACCATGGAAGGCGAGATCCTATCTGGGAAACTCGAAGACATGAAGATCCAGGCTGGTGAGCCAGAAGGGGAAGTGCACCTGCCAGAAGACGAACGGTTGGCTGGCGTACATGTCAACGTTATCCAAGCTATTGTGGGGCATGGCCAGAGGCGGTCCAGTTCATACCACCCAACATTGCCATCCCCCTGGACCAAATGCCGAGGTACATTCAACAAGCCGGAATACCTCCTCCTCAAGCTCCAACAGTCTCAGCATCGTCAGGGACGCCCCCGGGGACCGAAATACTACCACCAAACAAGCAAGCAGAATCTTCAGCTTCCAACTCGACATCAAATTCTGATGAAGAAGGGCCAAGGACCAACGAGCAAGCAGAATCTTCAGCTTCCAACTCGACACCAAATTCTTATGGAGAAGGGCCAAGGACCAAGAAGAACAGGACAGCTGAGCTTGAAGAAGACGTCAATATGATGGAAGCGTCGGACCCGACCGAGTCGGACATGCCGCTCAACTTGCTATATTTTTGGTTGCGAGTCTTTTAATTTTTATTTTCTTTATCTTTGCTCGGGACTAGCAAAATTTAGGTTTGAGGGTGTGATAACTCTATGAAAGTAGAGTTATTTGGGGCAATTTCATACTTAGATTTTGTTAGATTTGTGAAATATTGCGTTCATTGCATAATATTCCTGGTTATTTCACATTATTCCCGAGAAACGGATTACTGCCGAGTTTTCTGGTCTATTTCAGGATAAATATGAAGAAAAGGGGATCTCGGCGTAATTATGAAGACTTTGTGTAGAGGGAAGATCTCTGGATGCTCTTGCAAGACCTAAAGCTACGATGGGGAGAAATTAGAATATTTTCTTTCCTTATGTTTTGAGATTTTCTAGGTTTAGGGGGGATTATAAAAACATTTTATTTTTACCTAGAGGAGAGGAGGCGACTACAGAGAGCCGTCGACAGAGACTTTAGGAGTTTTTCTTTTAGTTTTCTTTATGTCGTTTTCATTGTTTACGATGAATTTGATGTTTTTGATTATTTCGGTTATGAACTAATTTTCTTTGCCTAGGGTTAAGATGGATCTTGACGATTAGTCAAGAGTCTATCTCTTTTGATACACTTGAATGATTTTGGTTTGATTATTCCTGTTCGTTCTTAACGCTTTCTTATTGCCTGATCACCAATAGGATTGAATAGTGAATTTAGGTTAACTCGGAAGGGGAATCCTAGATTAAGCACGGGAAGAGGAATAACTTAGGGTAAACTTAGTCGGAAGATGGGTTTATTAACGAGCGGGATAGGAATATACCCAATCGTCCTAGGTAATCGAATTGGAATTGATTCTTAAGGGGCACTCGATAGTTAATCTACCTAGGAATAGAGTGATTACTATTTACAGAGATGTACGTTCTTATGACCTCGGGAGGGGCGTGGGGAGATAACCGAATTCCAGATTATCAACCAGATCATTTTAAGCGTGTTGATTGAGATATGACTTGCGATTAATTGTCTGGTGAAATCGTCGCCCTAGGTGCTTTTCTCATCTGAATTTTAATTCAATTTACTTACTCGTTTTCTTTAGCTTTACATTTAATTTGATTAATTCTCAACTCGTTTAGTTGGATAATAGAGATTGACGGTATTTTAATAATTGGGAGAAGTTTATATCAGTCCTCGTGGGAACGATATCTTACTTACACTTTATTACTTGTACGATCGCGTGCACTTGCGTGGTGAATACGTTTTCGACGTGACATTACTCCCATCGTGTTGGGACACATCGGACTCCGTCAAGATGGGACCTAACGGAGGATAACGTCGAAGTAACGTCTTAAGTTGGGATTACTGTATGATACTTTTCAAATGATGGGATAGATCGAAAAAATGGGTATAGTACAGGATATATTTGCTAATTTGGCCGTTATATTTTAACGGCGTCAGAGCCACGTGTGCGACACGTCGGACTCTGTCAAGATGGGACCTAACGGAGGATAACGTCGAAGTAACGTCTTAAGTTTGGTTACTGTACGATATGTTTCTAACGACGGGATAGATCGGAAAAATGGGGTATAGTACATGATATATTTGCTAATTTGGCCTATATTTAATCATATTGTATTTTTAAAAATAACGACAAACGTCGAACAAGAGGGGAGTAAAATACTAAGTCTGGTTGAGATTAATAGATCAACTACTTTCGTGGGATATGTTATTTCGTAAAAAAAAATCATGAAATAAAATAATATATATCTTTTTAAAATTTATCGAATAATTACCATAAAAGAAAAAAGAAGTTGCTTACACATATAACACATAAATTAAACAATAAGAGTGAGTACAACAATGTACCCCACCCAATTATAGGGTCTAAGGAGGCATCTAATTGCATAACTTATATCATAAATACAAACACAATAAAACTATGATTGAAAAATAAAGATTTGCATTCTTATTATTTGAAGTGACATCAATTTCTTGTTTTTGATGCCGAAATTATTAGTTTTCTTACTAATTTCTCTTGGTTATGTTATTCTTATTAATTTGAATAGGAGGTCTGATTAACGAAATGATGACCTTAGGCATTATTTCAAAAGCAGTACTCTATCGTCATCTCGGTGTTTTTTTATTAAGTATTCACGTGCTAATTTCTTTTCATTTTTGAATAAGAATTTTCCAAAGTATAATTACCTTTTTTTTTTTAAGTTGGTTGAAATTGGATTCTAGTTTTTGAATTCTAAATCCAACTGAACTACACTCATCTTCATCAAAAGTTGATAAGAATTTTAGAAAATTGTTTAAATATTATTAAAATCTCTTCTTTCTGGGGTATTTCTTGTTATAATGGCGTTGTTTCTTTGACAAATTCCTATTTTAAAAATTTAAATACGAGAAATGTATTTAACTAATTGGTTCAAGATAAAAAAAAAAATTGAGAACAGGCTCATTTATAAAACGTGTTACTCGTTTATTATAAATAATTTGAGTTAAAAATCATTTTTTTAATAAAATAATCAAATTATGATGTAAGTTTTATTAGAGATTTGTACTTATCATAAAAATATAACTTAGCTAAACAACTAGAGTAATTGTAATATAATTAATCTACATATTTTATAATAATTCTAATAATGTTATCTTTGATGAAGAAGATTTAACCTAAAAAAAATTATTAAATTTATTTATAAACGAATTACGCAGATTTCGTGGATTCGTTTACGTGAAAATTACAATGAAGTAAATAGCGTAGTGTGCGTATTAAGTGGATGCCCTACCCCAAGCCTCTCTCGCTCTAGGAATCCTCGATCCCAATGCCATTCTTCCCCTTAAATTCCACCGACCCAATACAGCAATGATCCTTTCCCGACGACCCTTTGACGGAATCATTGGATTCTTCCCGAATTGTTGGGTAAAGCATCGATCTTCTTAGGGAATTGTTGGGTGGGTGGTGTCGAAGACACGCATGTACGGGGGAAGAGGAGGAGGCGTTGGGAAAGGGGAGATGGATCGCAAGAGTATGATAAACGATGCTTTGGACATGCACCTCGAGAAGTCTTCTCCTTCGACTTCGAGGGGCGCCGATGGGAAGGCCAAGGATAAGGAGAGAATCTCCGGCCCTTCTATTTCCAGTGGCAAATCTCAGCCCAAGGATAATTCCGATGGTTTGCACTCTTTTTTCTTTTCATTTTTGTGGGATTTATTTGCCTCGATTAATCTTTTTCTTATGGCTTTTTATAGGTTCTTGGATGAGGTTATTTCGAGTGGGCGTTTCTTAGTTTGTAGGGTTTGCTTGCGCCTTATTGCTATAGTCAGGACATTTTTCGGGCATGAAGTTGTTCTCCGGGAGGAGGGGAGGAGAGAGGGGCCAGTTGTTAGGGAATTGCTAGAGGTTGATTTAGAAGGTTTGTGGTGACATCGTTTAGTGTGATCAGTGGAACTGGGCAATGCGGTTCTGCTGTGTTATTCTTTTTGGTCTTCTAAGGTGTTGGGTTGTGTGGTCTTCTTTGAGGAGGGCTGTTAAGACATGTTGCATGCCTTTGTGTAGGTTAATGTGATTTTTCCATTCCACAGCATCTCTTGGTTGTCTAGATTGAATTCTAGTGTATGAGTAGCTCAGCGGATAGTTACCCCTCAATTTGATCTTCTTGGACAAAGATTGAGGCTTGATGAGTTCATCTGTTTATGTTGTTCTAGCAGCATTCCTTGTAGTTTCCCACCAGATGCCTTTTTCCAATAGCCAAGCCAATTGATGTTGATGTTTGTTAAATAGGGGAACATGCTTTTCACTCCACCAGCATTGATAATATAAGCAACTACGATTATGGTGATTAACACCTGAAGCCTCGTTAAGGTGCAAAGACGATCTCTAACACGGTTCCCTTTTTTGTTGGGTGGGGTGTTGTTTTACTTTAGAGGAGTCTGAGACAGACAGTGAAGAATCAGATGTCAGTGGCTCTGATGGGGATGACACATCATGGATTTCCTGGTTTTGCAATTTGAGAGGAAATGAATTCTTTTGCGAAGTTGATGACGAGTACATTCAAGACGATTTCAATCTTTGCGGGTTGAGCAGTCAAGTCCCATGTTATGACTATGCGCTTGACCTGATCTTGGATGTGGATAGTTCTCATAGTAAGTTCCTTTCTCCTTAATTGTTTGTCCAATCCATCGCTTTTTTATTGATCAAAACTAATTTTTTCTGTCTACCCTAATAACCTTGTTATGACATAATGATACCGATAGTTAATTGTGCACTCCATATCTCCTACGCTCAGGTGATATGTTCACTGAAGAACACAATGAACTGGTTGAGTCAGCTGCTGAGATGCTCTATGGTCTTATTCATGTTCGATACATATTAACCAGCAAGGGAATGGCTGCAATGGTAAGGTCTTCTAGTGTTATCTTTTTTCTTTTTTTTTTTAAATAACTTCAAAATTTAAATTGGTATGTTCACTATTTGATTTGGAAACATTGCTGTAGTTGGAGAAGTACAAGAATTATGATTTTGGAAGGTGTCCTCGAGTTTACTGCTGTGGACAGCCTTGCCTTCCAGTTGGTCAGTCTGATATCCCTCGATCAAGCACCGTTAAGATCTACTGTCCGAAATGCGAGGATACATACTATCCTCGATCCAAATACCAAGGCAGTATCCTTTCTACTAGTTGTATTTTCAGTTAGCTGGCAGCACTAATATTTTCTGCTATTCCTCCTTGTTCTTCATACTTATATTTTGCTGACTTATTCTTCACGGTCCTAAAGTAGTTGCACCTTCTTGAATCGCATTATTATTAGAATAGAACTTAAAAAGGAATGCATGCTTGCTTGCTTACTGGTATTCCTTACGAAGTCTCTTAGAGATAGAGGTAGGGGAAGAGGCTGTTTTTTTCAAACTTTCTTGTATACGTAGTCTTAATCTGCAGAATTATTAGAGGAAAAGATATGATGGGTTCTCCAACACAGTGGATAAGGTTGAAGTGATTGGCCTCAGAGGATAGGATTTAGATTGATGATTTGATTCCCGAGTTTGTGTATAAAATTAGTGTCGTGTCCAAGGATGCTCTAAGACCATGAGTGTTAGGGTGTGATCAGGGGGAGAATGGTGATAACTTACCTGGATGTAGCTGCTTCTTGATTGTTCTTGGATATTTCCCTTTGTTAATTCTATGTTTTGCACTAGTGTTTTTCTGAGGTTATCTCATCTGGCACGACTCTTAACTAAAAAAGATGTCGATGGAGCTTACTTTGGGACGACCTTTCCTCACCTATTCCTGATGACTTATGGACATTTGAAGCCACAGAAGCCAACGACGAGTTACGTCCCAAGAGTGTTTGGGTTCAAGATCCACAAATCTTGAGAGGAACCCCACGAGCTGCCGTCGAAATTTGTGGGGTTCAAAAAATTCCTCAGTACTTCATCCCCATCACGATATGCCTCTGTGGCATGGAATTATCCATTCCACATGGAAATCATCGGATCGATCTAGCAGCCAAGTACCCTATTTGTTACCGAATGATTTTTAGGCATTCTCTTTTATCCTTCTTTCCTTCCAACTTTCGTAAATGTGAATGCTTTGATATTGTGATTCGGGTAGTCGGGTATGACCTCCTTTGGCTGCTGTTTCACCTCTATAGTATTCTGAAGTGGAACCTTTTCTTATCAACCTTAGTGCGTTTGGCTGCGCCGAATGCATCAGTGACTGCTAACGAATCCTCAGGAGGCTGTGGAATCGCAACGCAAGAAGTATGATGTATAATGCCATGAGTTTTGTAGAAGGACAACAAATTAAACTCAGAATCATTATCACTTCTAAGCACTTTTATGTTTGCATTAAATTGTGTTTTGACAAATGCATTAAAGTGTTATAGCAATAACTGCACTTCTGACTTATTCTGCATTAAAAAGGCCCAATTCACTCGACTATAGTCATATACAATTGTTAGAAAATACTTATATCCTCCTAATGCTACAACTAAACATGGTCCCCAGATGTCACAGTGGATTAAATCAAAAGGTTTAAATGTCTGAATATCACTGAGTGGAAATACTAATCATTTCTGCTTTGCTTCATGATAGACAGACTGCATTATGTTCCACCAGTGTAATAGATGCATCAATTGCTTGTAAAGAAATTTATCTGCTGGCACATGTCTTAGCCTCAAATGCCACAAATCAAATTCATCTAAAGTAGTATGAGGCTTTACAGTGTTTATGCTATGCATTGAAGTATGCTGATTATTAAGAACTATATTGTATCTGACTTGAGTTCAAGCTTGAGGTCGACTTGTCCCATTTTCCTTATGTAGCACTTATAAACCTCCACTCTTTTGGCAAGTCCAATCGTCCTCCAGGTGTGTAAGTCCTGAATATGACACCATTGTTGTGAGAAAACAAGATAGGTATGAGTGGTAGTAATCAGCTTGCTGACAAATATGATGTTGAATAAGAAAGATGGGACAAACAAAGCATTCTCAATGATTAGATCATCTGCAAGCTTAATAGCTCCTATATATGTAGCTTGGACTTTAGCATTATTAGGTAGTTGTATCTGTAAGGGAGCTTTTAGTTTAGAAAAGGTAATAAAGAGATCAAGACTCGAGATGACATGATCTGTGGCACCCATTTCTATGATCCAGCGATGGCTGTCTCTTTGAATTGTTTAGTGAGATAGGACAAAATACCTGTGAAGTGACTAAGATGAGGTGTGTTGGTATGTATTTCTGAAGTTTGTCCCTGGTCTGCTAATGAACCAGTTTTGTCAGAATTGTCCACATTAAGAAATGCAAGTAGCTTCTTTACTTGCTGCTCTATCAGACTCAACTTGGATAAATTCTACTGTATTTTCTCATTGCCTTCTGTCATTGTCAAACTCACTCTTCTTCCTCCAGTGACTCCTTCTCTCTGGGCATATTTACCTCTTCCTCTTCCTCCTCTTTGGCTTGGAGGAAATCCAATTAGAAAGTAACAATTGTCTTTAAAATGCCCCTTCTTTTTACCGTTCTAAAAAAAATTCTCCTTTAAACCTCCTTCTTTCTGCCAACGCCACTTGTTTCCCAAACATTTCTTCTGGCATTGCCCTCTGGCCAACCTCCAATTGCGTGGTCACTGCCATAGGACTTCCCATATCTCTTATGTTATTATGGTCTACTGCAACTCTTCTCTTTGAATTATGTTAAAAGCTTCCCCAACGTAACAAAAGGTTTTCTAAGCATAATCTGGGTTCGTAATGCTCCAAACTCCTTATTTAATTCCCTCAAGAACTTAGAAACCATATCCTTTTGTTGTTGCTCTGCATACAACTTCTCCCATCTGCAATCGTACTTACCACAATCACAACGTGGTAGGGGCCTATAGATTCTCAATTCACGCAACAGAGACAACATTTCACTGTAGAACAAATAAACCGTCTTTGTACCTTGCACCAGTCCGTAGTATTACCGTTGCAGTTGACATATTCTAGTATCATCCGGAATCCCATACCTCTCTTGTAATTCATCCCAAATTTCCTTCGCCGTGTCTAAATAAAATATAGTTGATGCAATTGGTATGGAGACTGACCTCTATAGCCAGGCTTTGACCAAGTTGTCATAACGTTTTCAAGCTGCATATTGACCAGTACTGCTTCCTGGCTTTGGAATCGTCCCATCAACAAATCCCATCTTGTTTTTAATGGACACGACCAACTCAAACGCTCTTCTCTAGGTAGCGTCCCATATGAGAGTTTTTGTGACACCAGCACTGCTGCCTGCAAATTTGCTTGGTTGATGAAGAACGGCGACTGTGGACTATCCATGGCTTCCATCTCCATACTCCTTATCCTCTACACCTCCGCCATTGGCGCTCTGATACCATGCAGGCGTGAGGATAGCCTTTAGGACTTAAACCACACGAAAAGAAAGCTTCATTTTTGCGTATTAGAAGATACACACTTTGCTCACCCCATGCTCCTTATTTAACAACCTTAATAGAGCATACCGAGGACATACGTCCATTACTCACCGTGGGTTTTCTAACAACCATAACAACCCATGTGTCTAATTACTTCACTATACCTTTGTAAGAGTGGGTGTGTTTTAGGTGAGTCGGACTGGTTTTCGTTCTTTTCAGCCCTTTGGACTATTCAACCTTGGCCCATCTCTTCTTCTTCTCCTCCTTCACATTCAATAGCTTCATCTTGCTCCCTGCGTTTGCATTCTTCTGCATTCAGCCGGTTTCTCTGCTCACACCCTGGGTGTCTGTTTACATGATGAACATCATTTTGAGCTTTGTGTATTGGGCTACGAAGGTGTTCGAGATCGATGATACGTCAACGGTGTTCAACATCGATATTGAATCAAAGATGATTATCAAGGCATAAAGTCAGCACTATCTCAGGAGTTTATCGATGTTGCGAAGTTCGACAGTGGAGTTCGTCGATGTTGGGATTATCCCAGCAGTGTTGGTCGATAGTTAGCGTTAGAGTAATTATCACGTTTTTAATGTGTTTCGATCGGCGGTTACTCAGACTATGTCTATAAATAAGTCGTCTTTGGTCAATTGTAAATAACAGACAATCATTCTATGACCCCGAAGGGCTGCTTGGTCATTAACTTGACTGTCAGAAATCGTGTTAAGTGTTGCAAGATGGCTGTCAGTGTTCTTTCCCTGTGTTAATGAAATCTTTTGACTATTTTCTTTCCTTTTACATTATTGGCGACCACATTACATTCAACACTTTAGTCCATGTTACATCGCGACGTATTTCATCCACAAACACGTTTTTAACGACCACAGTGGGAGTCGGAAACAAGTTTCGTGTGGTAATACGGAATGCCAACCAATCGGAGTGTGGTTAACATAATAGCTTATACTCGTGGTAACTTGGAGACAAATTTCGAACAAGGCCAGAATATTAATAATGGCCAGAACCGTCGAAATGGGCAACAGAATGCCCAAAATCTTGGACAACAAAATGTCTAGACGCAGGAGCGACCTGTGTCGAATGTTTTGCCAACTGTGCGGACATTCCTGTCGCGAATTGCCAACTGTACGGACATTCCTGTCACGAATTGCTGCAATCTGTGCCCGGAGAACTTGCAACAAGACGTCAATCAGCGAAGATGAGGTACAAGACATTAACCAGTGAAGATGAGGTGGTTAACCTAGCCCAGGATGCTCGGGATATTCGTATCCGGAAGAAAATTCAAGGAAAAAAGTTCAGAGCCCTCTAGGAAGAAAAAGAAGAGTTATTGTAAATGGCATGAGTCTTTCACTCATGTCAAAATTTTAAGAGATCTTATTCAGGATCTTATCAAAGTGAAAATTGTATGTTTTAAAGAGTCCGAAGAATCATCTTCTGTCGATCAGAAACCTTTTGCTTATTGCGAACTACACACGTTCGATATTAACGTTGTTGATATTGTTTGTCATGTTTTTCAGGAACTCCATGTTTCTGGAGAGACTTATGTGGTCAACAAACTCTTCGAGAAACTCCTGGATAACAGAGTCATTTCTTGCCCTGTGACCGCATCGATGTTGAAGAATGAAGTTTGCTAGTGGCATATGGTTGAAACCCACACCACTGACTAGTGCTTCACTTTCAAAAAGCTTCTTCACTCTCATCAAACAGAGGATTGGTTCGATCTGACTCCAGTTGAAAGAACTGCAATTGGAATCTCTCGCAAAGAGTCTTCGAATGCAATCAATCGACACCCCAAAGGCAGGGGATCTTCTTCTGATGCTCACAAGTTTTTTCCTGACAAGGGGCATGCCGTTCAGAAACCAAGGGTAGTGTCTTATTGCATTGACTCGCAACTAATTCCATCGACTGCTAACAGTGACGCAGATTCTTCTGCCAAATCAAGTGATCTGTAGACGGAGACTGTCAAGAGAAGCGACATTAGGGACAAGCTTAGACCCCTTCCCCGCCTCGAAGAGAGGGCTATCAAGGAGGACCTTCTATTGCATAATTTCTAGAGAAAGCTGACACTTGCAGTCGATGCAAGCCTATCTTAAGGAACAAGATACTGATCTCTCAGCTATGCCACCTTTGTTCATACAATTACCTGTAGAAGCTTATTGTAATGTCATCTGCGAACAAGTTCGACATTGTTGCTGTCGACGATGCGATTCAAGGTATGATCGAAACAAGTCCATTGTATTGCATGCCTGTTTTTATTCAGAAAGAGGGTGTTGAAAAAGTGGAAGGATACAATCCCCAAGAAAGACAATTTGTTCAGGTATATCCTGAATATTATCAATCATCTCGACGTCGATTCAACATTTCCTATTCTAATGATGGCGAATGGAGACAGGTAACAAACCAATGATCTTAGCTTCCATCTAGGAGCAGTAAAAAGAGGAAAGAGAGATGTCGTTAGAGGGCAGAGGAAAAACGGTCGAAATCCGTTGACTCTACAACAGTCAAGGTGTAGAGAATCGATCGCAACGACCCCTCTATGGTTGATGACTCTGTCTCCTACGACAATCCTCTTAAGGTTAAGGAGATACCAACTAAGGATGATGATTTCGAAAATGCCTTCGATGATTCAGACTATAATCCTGTTTGATTCGACGTTCCTGAGAACCCTGTAGAGTGTAATGTCATAATGTTAACTACAGAGTTTGTAGGACCAACTATTGATCGGTCTGTTCCAGGTATCCTAAAGACTTCAACCCCTTAGGTTGTTCGTTGCCCTATAGGATTTCTAGTAAATTGGTTTGTTAAGCCTAGTTCTTCGATGCAGTCAGAGGTGCATTCACTGTATATCGAAGTAGAATTTAATGGTATTCCTTTGAAGAAGCTGCAAGTCGATATTGGTGCGACAGTTAATGTAATGCCTTTACGTACCCTTAGATATTTAGGGTATGATAAAGTGGACGTTACCAACACGGATGTTGGCATAACGGGCTTCAATGGCTTTATGTCGAAGTGTGTGGGAATATTCCCGCTCAGGTTGAAAGTTGGAAGATCTGAGATGAATACTGGTTTCTTCATTGTCGACGTAGATACCGCATTTAGTGCTCTTTTGGGTCGGGATTGGCTGCATAAGGCGGCGGTAATCCCTTCTACTCTTCATCGAGAACTTATGATGTGGCTTGATTCTGAAGTTGATGTTGTTAAGGTTGATTCGACTGTTAATACACATATTAACCAGTCGAAATTTGTACAGGAAATGTTATTCGCGTGGTCGACGATATGAGTCAGAAGACTGGGATATCTGAATGTCAGACCTTTGGTGAATCGGGTGGAAAGTTCGAATACTGGTGAAATACAGGAGTCCTCCACATCCAATCGTCGATGCTACATCCGGATGGGATTCTGACATAATACCTCTGGCAGTCGAAGCTGAGGCTCAAGCCAAGAGCGAGGCAGAACTTTCTGATATTCTCCATTCTATTAAGGAGGCTACCAGATTGGTTCATGACCTTGTCGATGAGGAGAAAATTGCTAACCTTGGTAACCCGGAATTGGAGCCCGATAGACTCCTCCAGGAGGACGAAGATGCTTGATCTAGATAAGGAAGACGTAGTCGCCAATGTCATGGACTATGAGTGTATAGACTAACTAAACCTAGAGTTAGTCTTGAATTATGTCTTGAAAGTGATTAGTTGGACTTAGATAGTCCCGGCTAGCATGCTGAAGAGGATAAGTCGAATATGGTTTGCAATCTTGTGTAGATTCGACTGGTGTTGTATTTCATCCTACTATGAATAAAACAACACTTTGTGATAAGTCTATAGCTGAATCGCTTGAGGATCGACAAACATTGATGATGCCTTGTGATTCTTTGGTTGCCGTAAATTTAAGTGATGACGAAATTCAGCGACTTACTTTTATTAGTTGTTCGATTGACGTCAATCTTTTCCAATCAATATTGACACTGTTAAAGGAGTTTAAAGACTGCTTCGCGTGGGATTATACTGAAATGCCTGATTTTGATCGACGATTAGTCGAGCATACATTACCTACCAAGCCAGACTTTAAACCTGTGAAACAAGCTCCGCTCCGACTACCACTGAACATCGACAACAAGTCTATGAAGAAGTAAAGAAGTTGTTCGATGGAGGGTACATCAGAACTTCTCGATAGACGGAATGGATTTCTTCCATTGTACCTATGAAGAAAAAGAATGGTAAAATAAGAGTGTGCATCGATTTCAGTTACAGCGGATGAGCTCATCGACAAAACATCTAGACATTAAATTATGTCCGTTATGAATGATTATTCTAGATATAATTAGATCTTTATCACTGAAGATGATATATATAAGACAGCTTTTCGTTGTCCTTTCGGAATCTTTGAATGGGTTGTCATGCCTTTTAGTTTCAAAAATGCCGGTGCGACCTATCAAAGGGCAACGAATCTCATCTTCAACCCATTGTGGGTCGACAGTCGAAGGACATCGTTGTAAAATCTTTGACAGATGATTGTCATGTCGGTGATCTTCGAAAGGCTTTCCTTCAAATGAGAAAACACAACTCGAAATTGAATACCATGAAATACGTTTTCGGTGTTCGCGCCTGACAATTTTTGGGGTTTTTGGGTCACCATCGAGGGATAGAGATAGATCCAAGGAAAATTAAAGCAATACAGGATTTGCCTCCTCCATCAATTAAAAACCAGCTTCAAGCCTTCTTAGAAAGAGTAAATTACTTACGAAGGTTCATCGGTAATCTCGTTGGCCGAACAACGGTATTTTCGAATTTGTTGCGTGGACATAATAGTTTTGAGTGGAATGATAGTCATCAAGAATCCTTCAACGCTATTAAGAAGTATCTCACCAACCTACCCATTTTAACTCCTCCAAAATATGATCGCCCCTTTTCGCTATATATCGCTGCGGGAGAACGGGTACTTGGATCGATGTTGGTATAAGAGGATGACCAACGAAAGTAGCCAGTTATTTGTTACTTGTCTTGAATAGTTTCTCCAATCGAATATATGCACTAACAATGAGAAGCTATGTCTTTCGTTGTATTATGTTGTCATGAAGGTTTGACATTATATTGGAAGCAATACAGTGTATATAATATCGAATGCTCCTGTACTAAAAATATTATTTGATAGCCTTATTTTGTCTGGTAGGCTGAGTAAATGGAGCCTTATTTTGTCTCATTTCGATCTTCAATATCGATCGCAAACGACAATTAAAGGGCAGTCTTAGTTGACTTCTAGCCTAATACACTGATTCCAGAGTAACCGATTCCCAAGATCAGATAGAATTTTGGGAAGCTTGGTTCGATGGATCCATGTCAAGCGAAGGAGTTGGAGTAGGGATCTATATTTTATCACCTTTGAGAATAAGGCACAAAGTAGCATATTGAATTAGTGATATGTTAACAAACAATTCCGTTGAGTATGATGCTTTAATCCTCACTTTGAAAACCATGATTGAAGATCCGCAGCTTGTCATCAATCATGTCCTTTGTTTGAGCATGTGTTCCTTCCATCATCTTCAGCGATACTTGGACATAGTACCCGAGTTGTCGTCCTTCTTTAAGAAAATTCTTTTCGAACATGTCCCTAGAGAAGAAAATTCCGTGGCAAATGAATTGGCACAACATGCTTCTGGATTTGGAATTAGTCCTCAATTATTGCAAGAAATAGGAGGGCAGGTATAATCATTATCTTCTGTTTTGACTAATGACACCAGAAAAGTAAACGTCATAAGTATTTTTTGTTCGACGACTGATTGGAGAAAATCATTCATGGAATTTTTTTCCAATCCTGGGAAGGGGGCAACCACCCAAGTAAAATTGTCGGCACGATTTTATACATTAATCGATAACGTTTTGTATCGAAAGCAGAACGATGGTGTCCTTTTAAGATGTGTCAATATGGATGAAATTATTCCTATAATGTTAGAAGCACATCAATGATTGTGTGGTCTTCATCATTCTGGGCCGAATATGTGTTAGTCGATCAAGAGGCGTGGTTTCTATTGGCCTTCGATGATGAAAGATTGTATAAACATGGCTAAAGGATGTGAAAAGTGTCAAAAACTTGAGCCAATATCACATGTACCTGCGACTCATTTACATCCCGTGATCAAACCTTGGTCATTTCGAAGATGGGCTATGGATATGATTGGAGAAATAAGACCAAGCTCGAGTAACGGAGATTCTTATATCCTTGTGGCCATAGACTATTTCACTAAATGGGTCAATGCAAAGGCTTATAAGAATGTTACTCAAAATGATGTGATAAGTTTTCTTGGATCATACATTATTTATAGATTTGCCGTTCCTCAGAATATAGTGGTCGGTAATGCTATTGTTTTTAATGGCAGTCTGATTAAGGAATTTGCAGCGGAGTTTGGATTTGTGTTGACAAATTCTTCACCCTACAATGCTCAATCGAATGGACAGGCTGAATCTACTAATAAGAATATCAAAAACGTCATTCAAGATCGATGATAATCCTCGATCTTGTCATACATTGTTGATGGATGTACTTTGGGCTTTGCGTGTTACTAAACGAGAAAGCATTGGTCAAGCTCCATATAGCATAGTTTATGGACATGATGCGATCCTTCCCATTGAAGTTCGTTATAAATCGGTGAGATTCTTGGCCCATCAAAATGATCACCCAATCGATTATGAAGAATCAATGCACATTGAATTAGAAAATTTAGAGTGGACACGCTTTCAAGTATTGAATCGAATTCAGGTTAAAAAAGAAATGGTCGCTCGAAGTTATAATAAAAAGGTTGTTTTTAAATCTTTTAAAAAAGGAGATTTAGTCTCGAAGATGATCCTCCCAATTGGGAAAAGAGATTACCTTTTAGGCAAATGGTCTCCTGCCTGGGACAGTCCTTTTTAAGTCGATGAAGTATATCCTAAAAATGCTTATCACTTATCATATTTAAATGGGGAGCCACATGCTTTAAAGGTTAATGGCAAACATTTAAAGCTTCATCGACCAACATTGTAGGATTTACATTCTAAAGAAATTCAGTCTCGATGTCCTGAGTTGTGGTCACAATTAATTGGGATTCGAGGTTGCTGGAGAAACTTAGTCGATTGAGAAGTAAATCGATTCACTATGTAATAATAAAAATTACAAGTGGATCATTATTTATAAAATACAGTCATTCCATCGAAACTAAGCACTTTCGATCTTCGATTGTTGCAGCGACTATTGTGGACACGAAAGTCGATTGTCGCAGCCACTGGCATGACGGTTGTGAAGCTCCAGCCCTTCTCTTTATTAGTCTTCTCCATGAGGGTTCGTGCAGCACTTGCATCCCATGAATCTTTTCCTACTTTGTTTGCTCCCGAAGTACCTCGAAAGTCCTCTAGTATTGCAGCCTTCATAGCAAGCAACACTAGTGTAGACAATCGGAGAAGACCTAAACGGCACAATTATCCGGTACCAAGGGATGACGTTTGTCATCCTAGGCGAACATTTGTTCCCTTGGCTGGAACTGATATTTCAGCCATGACACCGGACAACGGAAGACTATCCCCGCCTAAGGTTGTGAAACTAGGCTCTCATGGGGTCTAAGGTTGTGAGCCTAGGCTCTATGGGATAAGAAGATGGGTTTAGAAAGACAGCTTCTCGGCGGGACGTAGTGGCTGAGTTTTGAAAAGAATGTGTGTGAACTAATGACTGATTATTCTCTTTCTATTTATAGGCACTGATATAGCACTCCATCGACCACAAAAAATCCCAACAGTCTCCAGAAGATCTTAACAGTTCCTCGGGAATTGTAACGGCCTCATTAAATTAGATATTCCAGTTGGCAATATCTTATGAACGCGTCGATCGGAAATTTTTCGCATATAGTGAATCGAGATGCAGATTTGATGAGGTCATGATTAATTCATTTCATAAAATAAGGAAAAAAGAGACAAGTTTTTAACGCCGATGGTACATCATCGACGAAGTCACGGTTCTTGAGTATACAAATGCCCCGCTAGCAAGTCAATAAGATAAGTCCGAACGTTGTTCTTGATGGTAAGATCAGTCACGGCTTTCTGGAAGGCGATCAGGCTGCTTGTCTCATATACAGGTATACGGTTTGCTTCGACTTCCAGTTCAGCCTCAGACAATTCCCTCTCCCGAACAGTGATCTTGGCCTTGCATTTATCCAACTTCGACGACAGTTCAACCATTTGAGCCTCCAAGTGGTCCTGCTCTTCGATCAAACGTCGATGCTAAGAAGAAATCACCATTGCTTTGCATTAGGCACCGTCATGGTTGATAAACTTCAAGGAAATTTCTTTCCATTGCCCAACATTTGAAACAGCTCTCTCCCAGTCCTCCCAAAACTTCCAGAATGACTCTTTGAGGCTTTGGCAAATGCTAAGAAAGTTGATGGGAGCCTTGGCATGCCTCTCTATGGCTTCTATGGTTCGAACCATCTCATCGAAATTAGATGCTGATGGTTCCGCGTCGAAATTCTTCTAGCAGCCTTTGAGCAAGCGCCATTGGGTCACTTAGGTTAATGCTCACTTGAGCCATGTTGCTTGAGGAATCTATATGACCAAGCCTTGTCGAAACCTTCAGCGGCAATAGCTCAAAGTTTTGCATATCAAAATAAAAAATATGAGTTAGTTCATATTCTTAGAATAAATCCTATGATAGAAGTTATTACCCGAAGTTGATCAAGCATCTCAGCGAACCCAATCTAGTCCTTTAGATGCCTCTGGTGTATGACACTCTACATCGACGCTGACTGGAAGCGTTACATCTGTCGAAGTTGTAACATCGACCTACGAAGGTATTTCTAGATATGAGTCAACGAGAGTACCGTCATGTTGAAAGGTCGCAACTTGATTAGTTTGCTCGAGAATGGATTCCTCGATGGTTAGGTCATGAGTAGTTGCTAGACTCTCAGAAGAGAGGGTAACGACCTGAGTACGTGAGAAGTTAAGTAATATTTAAATTCGCTTGATATGAATTCAAAGAACGTACCTGTACGTTCGAAACATAGTCTGCTCCTTGCGAGACGGCTATTTCAGCAGTCTCATTAATTTCCCTCGTCGAACCTTCCTCAGAAACGTTCACCATTTTAGAAACGTTCGTCGCTTGAGGATTGATTTGCACTTCAGTCACAGCTTCGACATTAGGAGGAAGGTTCTCCGTTGGAGGGGATGGGGCTGTGAACAGGTCGTCATATTCAACCTGTGTATGTACACATGGTTAGAACCTTAACATGTTACATTGAAAGCTTATTTTACGATTACCTCATCAGAAGCCTGAGCTGTTTCTTTCAATGCTGGAGGAGCCTCTTTCTCAGTGACAGTTGGAGGATTGGCCTCGTTTCCGACATCTTTTTCTTATGGGATCGGAGCAGGCCTAGCCTTTCCTTGGTCGTCGACGAAGATCCGTGCTCTCATATTCTACAGACTCATCAGAAGATTCACCCCTACTCGTCGAAGTTGCCCGAGTGGTAGGCTTCTTCGACACGATCACTGATGGTGTCCTTTTCCTTTTGACTCTTCCCTTTTCCGTGGGAACCAGAGGTACTGCAACGTCCAATGCCCCTATAAACATTAATTTGTCAAAATTGATGATAAAGTTATGATAAGAATTCAACATTAGTATCTGGCATCAGTGCTTTCTCTTGCTTGGCAGTGAGAAATTTGCGGAAGTTTTCCGGTTGCAGCATCGCTTCATTGGCTTTCTTCGGAAATGAAGCTTTCAGCATAATTTTGTTGAAGGCCTTTTTCCAACAGCAATCGAACGCCCTTGTCGAACTTCATCCTTCTGAGGTGTTAGGGAAGGCGGATGGGCAAAATTGTTTGATCCAGGACATTGTCCAACAGCTTGAACAAGGGAATGATGTTATTTCTAGTTAAGTAATAAAATATTTTGTTATAACTAAGCATACCGTACTAGCATAACCAAAGTCGATGCTGACACGATCCTCTAGGTTTGTGTTAAAAGAATTGATGAAAGGGAAAGGACAACTCTGAGCGAACCCCAGTTGTCGTGCCACGGACTTAGGATTGTAAACTTCAACAAAAAAGCCTTTGGTGTCGCTGGCAACCAAGTTTCTGGGAGTCAGCACATGATCCCAAAAGTGGTGTGACCTCAAGGAGCGTCGAAGCTCATACACCTTGTCATTTTGAGGATAAGGTTGCCAACTGGGCTTGTCAGTTTGCATGAGTCGATCGAGGCAGTATCTCTCCTCATATCGAAAGAAGCGAATAATTTCCAATCCATAGAAGGCGGATGGATCGTTATTCGTAGACAGCTCGAAGTTGTGCAGACGAGGGAAGTAAAAGTGTGCCCATGCTACGGTAATCCACAAGGGGCCTGCTGCTGGTCTCGAAGGAAATCCTCCTGAGTTCTTTGAATCGACTGCAACTGCTTCGAAGTGGGCTCGATAGACCAGACTAAGGAGAAACAGAGCCATCGCCACTGTTTCTATTGCTTTTACCAAGAAGCTCGCCACAGGTACCATGTGCTTCAGCGATTGCTTGCTGCGATTGCAGTAGATGTACTTCGAGAGCCATTCGATCATGAACTAATACTCTTCCTCCTCACCCCAGTCTTTCGGATCCTTTGATAGATGAGCTTCGATGACTGTCCCAAGGCATTGCTTCTTTTCAAATCTAAAATCATCGTTCGCCTCTAATAATCTAACGGGTGTTCTGTAATGATAGCCACCTATTAAGAAAGCCACGTCGAGGATGGTCACCGTCATGGGTCCTTCCTGGAGATAGAAGCAGTGGTCGATACACTCTATAGGGATAAAAGTGTCGCGATTGAACGATGATTGCATCTCATTGGCTCTGTTGAAGCCTTAATCAGGTGATAAATCCCTATTGTTTCCCACTTGTTGCGTAGAAGATCGGTCCACAAATTTATCCATTCAGCGAACCTATCTACACCTGTAGTGCGAAAGCCATGCAGAATTGAATCGCCTGAGTCGGGGGATCGATACCAATTACCTGGGTCAAGGAAACTGTCTCTATAGATCGGGATGACTGTAGGGTCAGGGAGGAGGTAATCGACAGACTTCTGCTTATTGTCCGGCGAAGGGTTAAAGGAATCGCCTCTGAAAAAAGGGCCCAGTGGATCTGCCCATTCTTTCTCGCCTCTTCTTCGGCGAAATCGAACATCCTTTTGGCCAGGGAATCTGTCACTTGTCTCCTGAACCTTTTGAAGTAAACCCCAGATCCGCTCAACGGTGTGTGGTTGTAGAATGCTTGAGGGGCCATGGCTGTACACGACAGGGAAGCTTCGCTTAGCAGAAGAGAGAGAAACAGACAGACCGCCGAAGAGAAAGAGAGTAAAGGTGGCAAACAAGACGACGACAAGGGTCTTATAGAGGAAGATGGAGAAGACGAACTGGCACATCGAAGGAAGGGGGCAAAATGTTTACATGATAAACGTTATTTTTGGGCTTTGCGTATTGGGCTTCGAAGGTGTTCGAGATCGATGATGCGTCAATGGTGTTTAGCAACGATGTTGTGTCAATGATGATCATCAAGGCATAAAGTCGACTCTACCTCAGGAGTTTATCGATGTTGCGAAGTTCGACAGTGGAGTTCATCGATGATGGAGTCGATGATGGAATTATCCCAGCAGTTGGTCGATAATCGCGTTAGAATAATTAGCACGTTTTTAATGTGTTTTAGTCGACGGTTACTTAGATTATGTCTATAAATAAGTCGTCCTTGATCAATTGTAAATAATAAACAATCATTCTACGACAGCGAATGGCTGCTTAGTTATCAATTTGACTGTCAGAAATCATGTTAAGTGTTGTAAGATCGCTGTAAGTGTTCTTTCCCTGTGTCAGTAAAATCTTTTGGCTATTTTCTTTCATTTTACATTATTGGCAACCACATTACATTCAACACTTTAGTCCCCGTTATATCGCGACGTGTTTCGTCTACAAATAGTATCCAATATCAGCGAGAAACTGCAGTGGTATTTGAGAAAGCATCATTTAAATGGGCATCGTGCTTCTGTGCAGTAGAGAGCAAAAGAGATGCTATAATGTAGATCCCTGTAACTTCCCGATCATACATTAGTTATCACGTTCACGCATTGATTGTTATTGTTCGTGTCCCATAAATTAGCCGGAGGCATCTTGCTGTCGAAATCAGCCGTCAAATTTGAGCGCTACTTGATTGGAGAGGTTAGCTGAAGTTTGCTCCGATTACCTGAGTGTGGTTGAGGATACCACTTCTTCTGCACCTTGTCCTGAATTATATCCTCCAATTGGTTTGTTTCGTGCAGATTGTTTCTGTGAGTGCTGATGTTCAGGAGGTTGGTGCCGGGAAAAAAGTATGGAATCAAGAAACCTCCTCGAAAGATCACAGTTCGGTCTTCTCCTCTGTGGAATGAAAGGTCTGAACACTTCGTTGCTTAATCGCAGGTGCTTTTGTCAGATATTAGTTCATACGAGGTATGTCATCTGGCTTCCCTTTTACATCCTACTTTCTCCTCTTCTCGAGGATTAGTTTGTCTATAGTGATTCCTGGGGAGTTACTGGCTTCTTCTTCCCTAACAAATTGACGATGATCTCTGTCATTGCTATAAAAAAATATCACAGCAGTTGTTCTTTACTCGTCTAGAACATTATGTAAAAAGATACTGAGATTCTAAATTCTGCACACATAAGAGTGTCTTCTTTTGCCGTTGCTGAGAGTCTGGCAGAAAGTGCCTTTTGCCGCATGTTCTCCTTCATGGAGAGCCCCTTTGCAAGTAGGGTAGATGGACGATTTCTACTGTTTGTTCATGGCAATGCGTGGGGTCCTGCCAAAGATTGTGATCTGATATTGCCGTCGACACTAAGGCATGGATTGTTGTTTTCAGGTGGAACTGGGGATAGACACGAAACATTGCTTCGTTAAAGTGGGCGACCTGCTCGCCGTGGTGGAATAGAGAGCTATGAGCATTCGTCGGTTGACGGCGGCTATTGCCGTGGCTGCCACTAGGTGGGCTTTTTGTTAGCCAATCTCTGTTTCTAACTTCTGCATTGTCTGAAATAGGGGCGAGCATAGGTTCCGGGTAAAACCGGGAACCTGTCGGAACCGGCACCATAGGGTCGGTGTCAGTACAGGTTCTCGAATGGATCGGGTAGGTTCTAGGTTTTAAATTTTACAAAACCGGCGGTACCAAGTACGGTTCCAAGTTCTCCCCCCGGAACCAACTTGGAGAACCTGGAACCTAACCTAAATATTACCCAACCCAATATCCTACCCTAAATTTTACCCAACCCAATAACCTACCCTAAATTTTACCCAACCCAATAACCTAAATTAAACTTTACCCTACCCCAAACAATTGTCCCGGTTCCTAACCTTTCTATTCCCAGTCTCTCCCCCCTCTTCACAATGTCTTCATCAAATGGTTCCAGGGGTTACGGTTTCTTACGGTAAGTCAGCTCCTAATATGCTTTTTCCCTTCTTCCCCGCCTTGCCTTGTCAATTTTTATTTACAATTCTTTCTGGGTTATGATTCTTTGGAGGATTTTAGGGATGGGTTAGGTTGATTGAGCCGTGGGTGATGAGAATACTTTCTTAAAAGTTCTTTTTTTCTGAACATAGCCGGTCATGGGGTTATTCTGTGGGGTTTGGATTTTGATTTTGATGTAATTTGAGGCGTTGGTGCTCTGGATCATCTGTTTAATGATCTATTGTTTGATTTGTTAGGTTGTTCGAATTAGAAGATGAATCCCGATTCTGACAACAATGAGGCTCAAACAACTAGTGTCAAGCGAATTTTAGCTTCAACAGCGGCCAACCTTCCTACTGCTCCTAAGGTAACAGGCAAACAAAACATAAAGTCTAACGTTTGGGATCATTTTGCGAAAATTCTGAATGAGAAGACTCATAAGGCAGAGAATGTGAAGTGCATTTACTGTAACAATGTGTGCAAGTATAATCCTAATTGGGGCACTTCAACGATGTGGAAGCATATTAATAGTTGTCGGAAGTTTTCTCATAATATGGATAAGCGACAAAAGATATTTACTAGCAGCAAATCGGAAGGATGCACAAGTCGTAATGTTATATCTACTTGGGTGTTTGATCAAGAACGTTGCAGAGATATGCTTGCTAGGATGATTATTGTCGATGAACAACCTTTTTCACTTGTCGAGCATGAAGGTTTTCGCGCGTTTGTTAATGTTCTACAGCCTGTTTTCAAGCCTGTTTCTCGATTCACTGTTGCTAGAGATTGCATGAAGATTTTTCATAAGTGAGAAGATAGTGCTCAAAACTTTTATTGGCTCTTTGAATTCTCGAGTGGCACTTACAACTGATACATGGACTTCCAATCAGAACTTGAACTATTTATGTCTTACTGCTCATTTTATTGACAATGAATGGAAGTTGCATAAACGCATATTGAGTTTTGTGGTTATGTCTAGCCATAAAGGGAAGGAAATTGGCAGAATGGTTGAGAAGTGCATTATTGATTGGGGAATACAACATCGTATTTCTACTGTGACAGTTGACAATGCAAGCTCTAATGATGTTGCAGTGAAATACTTGAAAGATAAGCTCATTGAAAGCAACTCCTTGATCTTAGGCGGTGACTTTTTTCACATGAGATGCATTGCACATATCTTGAATTTAATTGTGAAGGATGGCTTGAGTGATGTTTGTGAATCTATAAGTCGAGTACGGAAGATGATTCCTTATATCCGGAGCTCTTCATCTAGATTTGATCATTTTCAAAAGTGTGTCGTGAAAGAAAGAATTCCTCATAAAGGTTCAGTTTGCCTTGATATGGTAACTAGATGGAACTCAACCTACTTGATGTTAGAGACTGCTGTGAAATTTAGGAAAGCATTTGAAAGATTAGAAGAAGACGATTTGTCAATGAGTGTTGAGCTCCAATATGATTTGCTAAATAGTGAAGATTGGTCGAACTTGGAAGTGATAATTAAATTTCTGAAGAAGTTTTATGATGCTACTAAGAGGTTGTCGAGTTCTTTGTATGTGACATCAAATTCCTATTTCGAAGAAGTAGTTAGTATATTGACTGCTCTGAATGATTGGGCAAAGAAAGAAAGGGATGTTCAACTTCAAATTATGTCACGCAAGATGAGGGAAAAGTTTGACAAGTACTTTGGCAGTATGGAGAATTGTAATATGATGGTCTTAATTGTTGTTGTATTGGATCCACGCTACAAGTTGAATTTTGTCAAGTTTTGCTGCAAGAAAGTGTATCGTAATGATTCGGAAGTGATTAACTTGATAGTTGAAAGGCTGAAGTTTGTTTTACAACGGTTATTTGAGTATTATGAGCATTCTTCTGCCACAGATATGCTTAAAAATGATGTGCTTTCTTGCAATAAAGTTGTGGAGCATATTGGATCAAGTAGTGGTTCTGCTTTGGATGATAGTTGTGAGATGTATGAGAATCTTTAAGATGGCTACATGAGATACATGAAGGAAGAGTTGAATGTAGGAGGTAAATCTGAATTGGAGCGATACTTGGAAGACAAATGTGAAGAGTGTAAGGCTGATTTTGATGTTTTAGGTTGGTGGAAAGTAATGCCATAAAGTATTCCATTTTGCCTTGCATTGCGAGGGATATTTTAGCTATCCCCGTATCAACGGTTGCTTCTGAATCTGCTTTTAGTACGTCGGGCCGTGTGTTGGATTGCTACCGTAGTTCACTAACTCCTAAAGTTGTTGAGGTATTAATATGCGTTCAAGATTGGCTAAGATCCCCTTTATCTCCTATTAATATAGAGGAGAACCTGGAAAATGCCGAAAGATATGAACAAGGTATCTTAATTTTTTCAATTTGAGTCATGACGTTTTTGTGTATCATTCGCTCACGTTTTGTTTACATGACTTGTTTATGCAGATTTTGCCGAAATTAATTCAGATATTACGAATGTTTGAAGGCTTTGAGCTTTGGAAACGTTGATCGGGATTGAGCTTTGGAGGCGTTGTCGGATTGTTCGTAGCTCATTTTTGTTATGCGAACTTGTCGAGTTGGTCTTCATTTTGGGACAATTGATTTGGTTTGTGGATATCTAGCATGTTTTTAGGACTTTTGGTTTGGCTAGTAGATACTTGGCATATTGGTACATAATTGGGATGAATCTCTGTATTCTCTGCTACTTTGGTATGCTAATTAAAAGTTCTAATAGAAGGCACTGGAACCGGAACCGGTACTGGAACCGGAACCGAAACCGGTAGATTGGTTCCTGGGTGGTTCTTTAAACTACTGGGTAGGTTCTAGGTTCTAAAATTAAGGAACCGGCCATTACAGGGTAGGTTCCCGGTTCCACGTCCGGAACCTACCCACCCAGAACTTGCTCACCCCTGAAACACTAAAAAACGATTAAGATTTGTGTTTAGCAATTTTACAGGGTTTAATCTAAATAATTATAAAAACAACAATTTAAGATCTTATTATTCTTCAAACTAATTTCTAAAAAAGCAAGTATACTTACAGAAACGTGATATTTCTTTCCTCAACAAGATTTTTTGGTAAGAAGAATCCTTGGAAATGTGATTTTCATACCAATATTTAAAATCAATCAAATGCTATTAATTAATTCACAAAGGATATTAAACTTCTTAAACAGAATCTCGAATAAAAAATTGTTTCCTATTAAGTTTGGGGCATGATATCTCCTGGATTTCATACTCTTGTTAAATTTACTATCATCAATATTATTACGGTGGCGTCCTATAAATATGAATCGCATTCACCTCAATTTTGATCCAGACAAGAAAGAAAAGAAAACACATCATGGCTAGAGTACGTTTCCATGCCCTGTTCCTAGCATGTTTCGTCCTCCTCGCGGCAGTCCAGCGCTCGACGCAGGATATCGTCGCCCACACGTGCAAGGAGTGCGCCAACCCCGTCCTGCCGTTCGACTTCTGCGTCAAGACCCTCTCGTCGGACCCCAGGAGCAGGACGGCGGACCTGGTGGGACTCGGGGTGATAGCGATCGAGCACTTGAAGGACAGTGTGAAGAGAGCCAACTTGTACGCGGCGGGGCTGCTGAAGAAGAAGGTGTGGGACCCGTACACGGCCAGTTGCCTGAAGGACTGCGTCGAGCTGTACACGGATGCGGTGGACGACATTCCCGACATAGAGGCGGAGTACAAGGGGAAGAGTTACGTGGACGCGCAGACGCACCTGAGCGCGATTGAGGACTCGTCCATCACCTGCGAGACGCAGTTCAAGGAGAAGAAACCGATTACGAGCCAGAACCTGGAGGCCACGCAGTCGGCCAGCCTGGCTCTCGCCATTATCAATCTGATTCCAAAATAAGTTAAATTAAACAAATAATCCAGTTTTTGTTTTAAGAATTTGGTCAAGGAATGAAATGAATTAATAATTTTATTTATTTCACTTGTGTTTGAAAAATAAAACATGCGAAACACAGTTTATTTATATGATGAATTTATTGCAATCCGATCCAAACATCCATTTCTGAGCGGCACGTTTTAGTATTTCTCCGGCGATTAATTATTAGTAAAAGGTAACGATTAAACGACGATATAATTAAATGGATTGGCAGGAGATAAGCGAGTTAATTTCCTCGAGATTATATAAACGAAAAGAAAAATCTGGCGACAGAGATTCCGAAACGGGCAAATATCGAAGCCGCGTGAGATCTCGATATCCCCCGGGTCTCCGATCAGTTCCCTGTTAGGCGAGCGAAGAGGCGAGAGAGATCTCCGCCGCCGCCGATCTCCGATCCGGTTTTCCGCCGTCGAGGAGGACCCCTTGTTTCAGCGGATCGAGGGAGAAAGGGGAGGGGAATGGCCCCGGTATCGGCGCTCGCCAAGTACAAGCTCGTGTTCCTAGGGGACCAGTCCGTCGGGAAGACCAGCATTATCACTCGATTCATGTACGATAAGTTCGACAACACGTACCAGGTGAGGAGGTCGGGTTCCCGATAGCCGTCGGTTTTTTTTTCCTGTTCTTCTCTTTCCTGGAAATGGCGTGGAATCGCCGCTTGTTAGGTAGTGATAGAGGGGATTGCATGGCGCTTTCATTGTTTGTGAATGGAGATCTATTGGTGTGATCGATCGGGATGGTTAGGCGTAGTATAAGATTGATAGTGTATTGGTGGTTGTGAATTATTAGAGATCATGGAAAACGGAGAATTTTTTTCATGTGCATCGGGTGGTTTTCTGATGAGCTGATCCTGTTTCCAAGAAGTTGCTAGGGCCACGTCCTCTGTGATTTCAGGATTCTTGAGATTGTGACATTTATTTTTTCTTGTGTAGTTGGCGAAAACAGCAATGAGGAATTTTGTTTAGAGGTGGAGTATGGGGATTTTTTTTTAAATTAAGGATGTAGTAGAATGATTCACTTGCCTCAGAATCTTGATAGAATCCTTTCTACTTAGTCTTTGCATATGTTGAATGGAGCAGCTAATTTTGTGCTTTGTGGATCGAGCCTTTTTGTTGATCTTCTCAGCTGATATGATATGCTTGAATATTCAGGCTACGATTGGTATCGATTTTCTGTCCAAGACAATGTACCTTGAAGACCGAACTGTACGATTGCAGCTGTGGTAAGCCTTCTTTTTTGTTCTTTTAGGCTGCATCTTTTATACTTGGATTATTATGACTGTGCCATGGAAATTATTGGGGGAGATCCAGGGGAATCTAGTTATTTAGTCTGTAGGTGGTGATTCTATGTGAGAAACTTCTCCATTGAATTAGTTGCAACTGTGAAATGTTTTATTCTCTTAAACCCGCTAAATGATGTGACCCCAGTGTTACCTGGACAGAGAATTTCTCTCTATGATTTTACCGGATGTGTTACATTACAGTGGTTTTGGTTTCTGGAGAAGGGGTTAAACAAGCTTCTGATCTGTGAAGAAACTGATGGAGATTCTAATAGTGTATCATGCTATTAATCTGGATAGTTTGGGGGCCACGGGGAAAGATGGGGTTCGCTACTCGCGAGACAGGAAACGTATTGATGAGGTCAAAAACTTGCGAGGGGCTTACTTATCCAAAATATGTAAATTTAAAAAATTGAGGGCCAGTGGGTGAATGTGGTTGGCTCAACTTTTTCTGAAAAGTATGGACCATAACATAGAGTGATCGTTTTCTAGGACATGTCAGTGTGACTTTCTTAGTTTACAAGTATACGTGCCACTGATATGCAGTTATATTTCAGGGATACAGCAGGACAGGAAAGGTTTCGCAGTCTGATTCCCAGTTACATAAGGGATTCTTCTGTTGCCGTTATTGTCTATGATGTTGCAAGTAAGTTTACTTTTTTGATCTTTACCGGATATTCTGTCATTTTGGTGGATGTCGGACTCTGTTTTCCTATCAAACTTTTAGGTTTGAAGCTGCCTGTATGCACTGGTCAATATGATTTTGCTTCAGCTTTATGAGTCATGTAAATTGAATTTCACTGCTTCCATTCAGTCATGAACTAATTTATTTTTTCTTGAACCTCCTTAGGCCGACAGTCCTTTCTTAATACATCCAAGTGGATTGAAGAAGTTCGCACAGAGCGAGGCAGTGATGTTATCATTGTGCTTGTTGGGAACAAAACTGATCTTGTGGAGAAGAGGTAACTTTTATCTGCCTGTTAACTGACATTTAAGTGCTACATCTTTAGAATCCTAAAATACAAAATCAGGGAGAGTGCGACAGTTGTCCTATGTGAAGTAATACTTGACTTGAGGCTTGAATGGGCAAAACTTTGTGTAGATGCGGATATGATATTTATTAACACGATCTCTGGTTTTAAATATAGGGTGAAGGAGAAAAGAAGTTTATATTTACATAATTCATATCTTAACTAAATTTATTTTTTTCTCTATCAAAGCAAATCCTATTATGAAATGTTATGCAGTTGATAATAGAATGGACCATCTAAAGGCATTTTAAAGCACTTACCAGTAATACTTCTAGATGTTGCAAATCGTGATTGATAAATGTAAGGCTTCGACTCACAATTCGGACCTCGATTTGTACCGGTGGCATCCTCCATGTTGATCTTACCGGAAATTGCTTTCTTTCTCGACTAATGTGGTCTTAACTGTTCTCTCACTGCCTGTGTAAGTTAATCCATGAAATCAATTTATGTATCTTGTCTTTTTGTTTCTTTACAGTTCACATATCATGTTTTGTAGCAGCGGAAATCTTGTTAAGCATAGTAAACAGTGTCGTGTAAGCTGTTGCTTTCCCTGGGACCCCATTGTGCTTTGTGTATTTACTGTTCTGTTGGGCAGGCAAGTATCCATTGAAGAAGGAGAGGCCAAAGCTCGAGACCTTAATGTAATGTTTATTGAGACTAGTGCCAAAGCCGGATTCAACATTAAGGTAAATAAATGAAGGATAATGCATGGATATTTCTCTGCGTAGAATTGTCAAATGCCTCGGTCAATCTAAAACTTTGGCTAGAATTGTTCATATGATTTGTTTACTGGTTCATGAAAGAAGTGAAAGGTTCATTTTAGTTGATCGAACGGGCCCTTCAGGCACGGAGGAATCCATCCTGACATGCTATTGTTGTCCCCCGGCAGGCTCTATTCCGGAAGATTGCGGCCGCGTTGCCAGGAATGGAGACGCTGTCCTCCGCAAAGCAGGAAGACATGGTCGACGTGAACCTGAAGTCATCCAACCCCAACTCTTCTCAGTCACAACAGCAATCGGGAGGTTGTGCGTGCTGATGAGGGTGTGGGGGTCTGTCCGGCCCTCTGCCTTTTTACGCTAACCAAAGGTTGGTGCTTTGTCCTGGTGATGTTTATTTTTGGATGGAGCCGGTGGGTTAAAATTAGGAGGATGTGGCCTCAAATAGTGTTTCGTTGTTGTGTAAGAGAGTTTCTCCCTTGTGAACCTTTTAAAAGGAAGAAGGTAGTTTCTTTTGGGTTATTGTTACTTTTTAAAGATGTAATGTATGTTAAATTTGTTTTTGGTCCAAAATCAAAAAAGGTGTTTCGTCAAGCTTTTTGGAATTAGTAAATATACTTTCTTTGTAATCCGTCATTTTCTTTCTCATTTCCCATAATATTATTATTCTTGCCAGGCGATAGTGTTTATTTATTTTACCTTTTCTATTTGTTTCTTTTTTTAAGAAAAGTCCTAGTAAACTAGCAATGAAACAATTTCTTAACCAAATTGAATCAATCAATACTTTTTTTTGTTTTTGTTTTTATGGTCAATTGGGGTGGGGGGATGGTTGCCTTTTGTTGACCGATTGCATTCCCGCTCTCAGAAAAAGAAAAGAAAATGTAATTTCTCCGTCGAGTTTGACTTAGCTTAAACTTGAGAACGAGACCCGAAGCAATTCAAGAGTCTCAAATATTAACGCAGGAATTGAGGCAGATGATATTAATAATCATCATTATGATAATAAACAATGTGTTCTTTAGACGAAGGATGCGGGTAAATACTACTTATTGACACCGTTACAAACACAAAGAAAACAAACACAGTTAGAAAATGAGATTTTTGTACATTTTTTTTTTAAATATTGTCCGCATTTCGTAAAATACCGTTTACCGCAATAGGGGCACATGATTTTCAAGATAATTGTCGTGATTCTTGAAAAACAATTGTCCACGAATATATGATTTTTAAATCACATTAACCTGCCTCGGTCAGACACTGGATCCCCTCCTTTGCATTGTAAATTTCACAAGTCTTAAATAGCCTACCCTTCTGAAGGCGTGTTTTACAAACTCGTCTCTACATAAAGTCGAGTTTTCAAAATACGCCTCGATGTGAATGCCACCTAACTGGGTTTTCAAAACGCGTCCATTTGACTGTAAATCCATATTTTACAAAATATAAAACATATTTCACATTGTTTTAAAATAATTAACCGTACATTTGTACAAAACTCTAAAAAATAAAGTGAGATGTTTTAGAAACAGATACGACTTAGCACACAAACCATTTTAATATTGTAGGTCACACATATAAGATCGGACATAATAATTGGAATTTGACTACCTTATTTGGTTTTTAGACACCCAGTTTGCTGGAATTGGGTTACCTTTGTACTATTTTTCAAAGTGAAGTGTACAAAGCAGGACGCGGCTAACGTCCCGTAAGGGGGATGTCCCCTATTGTACTAATTTTGCTTGAAATTAGTATAATGTACAAACCAAATTAGTACAGTTTGTTATTACTACAAATGTACTAACAAAAATTAGCACAATGTACAAATGCTGTACTAATACATGGTTTGTCATTGTGCTAATTTTTTTAATACAATTATAGTAATTACAAATATACTAATGTGTACAAAACTTTTACTGTGCTGGTTTATACAATGTACAAACGCTGTACTAGTACCCGTTTGTACATTGTACTAATTTTCATTAGTACATTTGTAGTAATTACAAACTGTATTAATTTCGTTAGTACATTTATTGTTCTAATTATAACTAAATTAGGGTTTTCGGGAGCCATTACGCACTTCGTACTAATTTTTTTGAATTTTTTTGTACATTGTACAAACAAAATTAGTATAGTTTGTAATTACTACAATTGTACTAAAAAAAATTAGTACAATGTACAAACCATGTACTAGTACAGCGTTCGTACATTGTACTAATTTTTGTTAGTACAATTGTAGTAATAACAAACTGTATTAATGTGTACAAAACTTTTACTGTACCGATTAGTACAATGTACAAATGCTGAAATAGTACATTGTTTGTACATTGTACTAATTTTTTAGTACAATTGTAGTAATTATAAATTGTACTATTTCAAATTTTTTTAGTACATAATTAGTACATTACAAATATTCCCGAGCCTAAATCCTAACCTGTGTGAATGCGATTTTGCCATTTAGACCCTGGCATTAGGACTTGTTAGTACATTATTAGTACATTAGACCTACCGTCACCCCTCCCAGAAATCCCCCTGCATCCTTGGCGATCTTCCTTGGTGACTTACTCCCGGGCCGCAACAGTTCCAGGCTTGGTGATCCCCGTGCTTGTTGCTTGGTGACCTTCCTCTGTTGCGAATAGGGAGAAACGGCCGAAGTCCCGAAGGTACGTTCATGGGTTTGCATGGGTTCGGTTTGGTGGTATGTCGGGGCTCCTGGTTTAGGGTTTACTTGCGAGGCGGAGTTTGGGTGGCGAAGGTGGTTGCCTCGGACAGTTGTCATTTGCAATTTTGTTTATTGCTTAGTATTTCGGTGTGTTCGGTGTGCCGTCCGGTTAGGGCACGGATTCGTCCCCTTTTTTGGGAGGTCGAATGGGTTACATCTATGAGTGTAATTTAACCAGGAAGAAACTATTTATTTATCAAAGAGGAATGACAATGGCATATGTAGTGGATTATGAGTTAGACAGCGAAGTTGTGGGGACACTGCTGGCTTCTGCTATTTAGAGTTATCATGTTTAATGGCCGTGTTGTGGAGGCATTAGGTTCGTTCTATCTGGGCTGGCGACCTGTTTACTTGAATTTTTATACCATAGATGGATATGGAGGACCTCGATGTTATTGAAGACGTAAACAATGAAGATATCGGAGGCGATGCGGTGCTTCGATCAGCTAGTAAACGTCTCAAAGCATTTGGGCAGGAGAAGGTGAATTCCCTATGGTCCGCACTGCGACCCGGGCGGAGGATGATGGTTCGATGTTTCTGACTAACTTCACTATGTAATGTCGCAGGATTATATATTCACCCGTTGTAGCCCGAAGAAACTGTTTGCGCTGATCGATTCGTTCGATGACGACAGGAAGGCCGTACTAAGAGAAGTCGGGCTTGACGGCCTCCTTCAGTTGGCAAGCAGGAACGTTAACCATAGGGCCTTGAGGGTATGCTTGAGGATCTTCGATCCATTGAAGCGTGTGATGGTCATCGACGACGTCGAATACAAATTGAGACTGGCGGATGTAGAAGCGATACTTGGAGTCCGTTGTACGGGAGTACCCGTTCCATTGAAAGGCACCCTTGCAATTTTGTTTATTGCTTAGTATTTCGGTGTGTTCGGTGTGCCGTCCGGTTAGGGCACGGATTCGTCCCCTTTTTTGGGAGGTCGAATGGGTTACATCTGTGAGTGTAATTTAACCAGGAAGAAACTATTTATTTATCAAAGAGGAATGACAATGGCATATGTAGTGGATTATGATTTAGACAGCGAAGTTGTGGGGACACTGCTGGCTTCTGCTATTTAGAGTTATCATGTTTAATGGCCGTGTTGTGGAGGCATTAGGTTCGTTCTATCTGGGCTGGCGACCTGTTTACTTGAATTTTTATACCATAGATGGATATGGAGGACCTCGATGTTATTGAAGACGTAAACAATGAAGATATCGGAGGCGATGCGGTGCTTCGATCAGCTAGTAAACGTCTCAAAGCATTTGGGCAGGAGAAGGTGAATTCCCTATGGTCCGCACTGCGACCCGGGCGGAGGATGATGGTTCGATGTTTCTGACTAACTTCACTATGTAATGTCGCAGGATTATATATTCACCCGTTGTAGCCCGAAGAAACTGTTTGCGCTGATCGATTCGTTCGATGACGACAGGAAGGCCGTACTAAGAGAAGTCGGGCTTGACGGCCTCCTTCAGTTGGCAAGCAGGAACGTTAACCATAGGGCCTTGAGGGTATGCTTGAGGATCTTCGATCCATTGAAGCGTGTGATGGTCATCGACGACGTCGAATACAAATTGAGACTGGCGGATGTAGAAGCGATACTTGGAGTCCGTTGTACGGGAGTACCCGTTCCATTGAAAGGCACCCTGCAAATTGTGCATCGCGAGTTACGCGACCACCTAAAACTTGGAAGGATATCCATGAAGTTTGTCGAGGAAAAATTGCGAGAGGGGACGGTATGCAATCTCAATTTCCATATAACTCTGTGGATCATGTGCTCCGGTAACATCAATCCCTCATTTCGCCATTTCCACATACAACCGATGCAAACACAATCTCCTTCTTGGTCCCATGGCGAACGGCACCCCACCATCGACCAACTACCACGTCAAGCTAAGCTCTATCCGTCCTATACCCTGTGAGAAAGCTTGTAGGGTGCTGGTAGAGATATGGTTCACCACTCGCAACACGCCAGACCGCCTGGACTACGACGTCACTTACGACGTGCGCCTGCCCAACAACTTAGAGGCTCAGCATCCTAAAGGACAATGGGTCCGCCATCTACGTGCAACCATACTCGAAATGCTGCAAAATGAACCCGCACTCGATGAGACAAACTGTGATGCCGCTGTGGATTGTGTGCTCAGGGGCCTGCACCTGTCGATACTCCAACTTCTCCATCGGGCACAAGAAAAATAGTCATGCCGGCAAACAGGCCGTCACTTCGTCTAGCAACAGTATTCTCTGAGAGCAAGGTCTTCCAAATGCGTGTCAAGCTGGAGTCTTACAACAACATTCCGGTGTGGGAGCTGATCTTGATGGATATAGGGGGCGCCGTGGACCTGACGGTGGTAGAGGGCGTCGTAGATATGGAGATGCACAACGAAACGTCGATCCTGATCTGGAGCTGCCCAAGCTACCATAACAACTACTCCTTCATAAACGATGCAATGGAACTAATCGCCGTCCAGAAGACGTGCATTGCCTTGGTAGTTAATCCCCCGTCCTTAGCACTCAACGACGCTCCCACCATATGCCAGCATTTTCCCTTCAGTAACCATCACCTTGTCAGTTCTTGGCATGACGGCATATTCATCCTGTGGCGACGAGGGGAGGTTTCGATCCATTTCTTCGAGGAACTGATCGCAACCACAAGTACGCTTGTTATGGTACGTGTACGTCTAAAAAGCGATAATAACTTTTCAATCACCTATCGTCTGCTCTTAACTCATCTACGTTGTACGTCTACACAGGACTATCCGAGGAACCTATTATCGGACGTGTGAAAGATGGGGCTGTGGATGCCAGAACCAGTTTCTTTTTAGAGGGTAGCGGTAACTGCGGACTGTCAATGACATCTTTTGTTCGAAGCAGCGGCAAACAATGGCTGCCAAGTTATTCTGCATAGCTTAAGTCTGCTCCTGTGTATGCCTGTCTGTAATGTGCAGTGCAACTTCCGTAGTCCCCTTGATGATCGTGGCCGACTTCACGATCACAGGAGAGAACCTACTATGAATATTTGCGATGCTCCGCTTTTTCTGTCCACTGTAGCCGACTTCGATAGTGCCCTCTCGTCGTCGCCGACTTTGATACTCCCCGTTCCTCCTCACCCCGAAAAGCCTAAACCACAGGCTTGGATGAGTAACCGTACTCGATTGTCTAATTTATGTGGCCAACTTTGGGAGAAAGTCCCCAAGGAAGCTGGGGAACGACTGTGTGGGGGAAGGGAAGGTGCAAAATGGTAAAAGCACATCCACGACAGGATTTAATTTTGGCTCGGATGTACGCTCGGAACACATTATGAATGTACTAATAAAAATTAATACAAAATTCCGAATCATAACTGAGAGTTTGTAATTACTACAAATGTACTAATGAAAATTAGTACAATGTACAAACGTGTACTAGTACAGCGTTTGTACATTGTACAAATCGGCACAGTAAAAGTTTTATACAATATATTTGTAATTACTACAATTATACTAAAGAAAATTAGTATAATGTACAAACTATGTACTAGTACAATATTTTTACGTTATATTAATTTTTGTTAATATAATTATAGTAATAACAAACTGTACTAATTTGGTTCATACATTGTGCTAATTTCGGACGAAATTAGTACAACAGGGCGACGTCACCCCACGGACGTTAGCCGCGTCCTACAAAGCATCCTGTTAATTTTTGTAAGTATTACATATTATTGAGCATTGCCGAGCATGTCTCGAACCCAATTCGAAATCCGTTGCCGACGTCAACACCTTCCTAACTAACCAAGTACTCCGGCTTTCCATCCCCTCTCCATCGTCTTCTCCCCCTACGAAGAACCGTTCCGTCCAGTTCCCTTCTCCTTCCACCGCGTCAAACCTAAGTCAATCAGCGGCAACCGCCAACCGCCAACCGCCGCCACGATGACGACCATGGAGAGCTTGATCGGTCTGGTCAACAGGATCCAGCGTGCCTGCACCGTCCTCGGGGACTACGGCGGCGGCGACACCACCTTCTCCTCCCTCTGGGAGGCCCTCCCCTCCGTCGCTGTCGTCGGCGGACAGGTCCGTCATCTTTTCTCCTCCGATCTGCGTCATTCTCCTGCTCGATCTGTTGATCCGGGGTTGATGTCTTGGTTTTGCTTGGGAACCAGAGCTCAGGGAAGTCGTCCGTATTGGAGAGCATCGTCGGCAGGGACTTCCTCCCCCGAGGATCCGGTTAGTGAGCTGGTTCGGATTGCCGGTTGTTATTGTGGGTTGGTTCTCTTGGAGAAGAATTTTGTATTTGTTGATTTTGATCGATAGTTTCGTGAAATGGCCTTCGTAGGTATTGTGACTCGGAGGCCCCTGGTGCTGCAGCTTCACAAGACCAATGATGGATCCCAGGAGTATGGCGAGTTTCTTCACCTCCCCAGGCGGAAGTTCTCTGATTTCTGTACGTCTGGACTCTTGCAGACTGATTTACTTGCTTTTGTTTTGAAGGACTTTCGGTATACTTGTGAGCTTACTGCTCTTAGTTAGATAACTAGGTGATGAGAGCTGCAAAAAATACTCGAGTCTCTCTAATCCATGGAGTTATTGCTGCGGCTTGGATGTTTTTTCATGGTTTTTATGATGCAGCTCTTGTTAGGAAGGAAATTCAGGATGAAACTGACCGTGCCACGGGGAGGACGAAACAGATATCTCCTGTTCCAATCCACCTTAGCATTTACTCCCCTAATGGTATAATTCTTCTTCTTCATTTTCAGTGCTAATGGTGTCGTTTTGCTCATATGAATTGCAAAAATATGTCTTCATGCTAAAAGCTGTGTAATTCTTTAATTATGCATTTGTTGCTACTTACTGGAGGCTGTTTTCACTTCATTTGTGTCTCTTGCTTCATTGTAGTTGTCAATTTAACCCTGATTGATTTACCTGGATTGACAAAAGTTGCTGTTGGTAAGTTACCTATCATAACTTATCCAAAAAGGTTACTAGTCATTGCTTTCCAGATTCAGCTACTTTGTATGCTCTAATTATTTGTTTTGTCAGAGGGACAGCCAGAAAGTATTGTACAAGATATTGAGACCATGGTCCGGTCCTATGTGGATAAGGTAGTGTCATGAGTCTTTATGGGATTCACTTGTCAATGCTTTACTAGTTCCCTTAATGAGAATAAATAATGTGTGCTTAAAGACATTTACATAGGGATTCAGTTCCGCTGTTGTGCCAAAGAGTGATATCTTCTTTATGGTTGTTTACCTCTGGTCCACTGATTTTAGTGCAAAATAACTTGTTTAATGTTTTTCGGTTGTTTGACTTCTATTGCGGCTCAGTACATATTCCTTGTTGGTTTTCTATTTGTCTGACAACAGTGTAAAACACCTGCCATCTCATTCTGCTCTTAATGGGTTGGAGTTACCTTGCGCAGCCTAATTGCATCATATTGGCAATTTCCCCAGCTAATCAAGACATTGCAACTTCTGATGCCATCAAGCTTGCTAGGGAAGTGGATCCCTCTGGTATAATTTAGTCCTAAGTTTTTCATAATGAAAGAAAATCATAAGTATATTGCTCACAGTTAACTGAAACAGGTGACAGGACTTTTGGAGTCTTGACTAAATTAGACTTGATGGACAAAGGAACTAATGCACTAGATGTAAGCTCCCTCCCTCCCTCTCCGTCTAGAATTTATTGTTCTCTGTTGCGTTCAGTTTTCAGTGGGATACCTGACATAGGTGGTTGAAATCTTCTATTTTAAGGCTGTCAATTTGATTATTTGAGTGCTAGAAAGACTTGAGGCAGTATCTGAATATAAAGCCTCCTACTATTTCCTCCCCTGCCTAACAGGTCCTTGAAGGAAGATCTTATAGGCTGCAACATCCTTGGGTGGGGATTGTGAATCGGTCTCAAGCAGATATCAATAAGAACGTGGATATGATTGTTGCTAGGCGTAAGGAGCGAGAATATTTTGCGACAAGTCCTGATTATGGGCATCTAGCCAACAAAATGGGGTCGGAATACCTGGCACAACTACTGTCCAAGGTTTGTTAATTATCTAGTGTCATTCTATCAAAAAACTAATTTCTATGAATTCTTCGTGATGATGTCAAACTTGGTCCAGCATCTGGAGACTGTGATTAGGTCTCGCATACCAAGCATCACTTCCTTGATTAATAAAAGCATTGACGAGCTCGAGTCAGAGCTGGATCATCTCGGCAGACCTGTCGGCATTGATGCTGGAGTAATTTTATTGAACTGAAAATTTGAGATGTTTTTTCCTTGTGATTTTGTTTCTAAATATTTTAAAATAGATGATAAAGACATGGTTTTCATTTCTTTGCTCCTTGTAGGCTCAATTATACACGATTTTGGAGCTATGTCGGGCATTTGACAAGATTTTCAAGGAGCATTTGGATGGAGGGTAGGATTTCTTTTTTCTCTGTCCCTTGACTGTTGGTCCTTTTGAGGCGTTTCAGTTAGTGCTTATGGCTGCTGATTTGAATGGAAAATCTCTATTCTTTAATTTATACTATAAAAATTATGCAATCAATTTACCGGATTTTTTGTTTTGTTTGTATGAAGTCGGCCTGGAGGCGATCGCATTTATGGTGTTTTCGACAACCAGCTCCCCGCTGCTCTGAGGAAACTTCCATTTGATCGACATCTATCGGTGCAAAACGTAAGAAAGGTTGTCTCCCAGGCTGATGGATATCAGCCTCACTTAATTGCTCCAGAACAAGGTTACAGGAGACTAATTGAGAGCTCACTAAACTACTTCCGAGGCCCAGCTGAGGCTTCTGTAGACGCGGTAGGCCGTGCTTCCCTAGTAACAACCTGTTTCCTGTATTCAGTTTGCTTGTACTTTACTATAACAAGCGACATTGTATTTCAGGTGCATTTTGTCTTGAAAGAACTTGTCAGGAAGTCGATTAGTGAAACTCAGGTGTGTGCAATTGTCGCTACGTCGGGGTTTGATTGTGGTCGACCATTTCCTTTTAATGGACAAGGCAGGTTTATTGTTCGTAAATATTCGTGAAACAGGAGCTGAAGCGTTTTCCTACACTCCAAGGAGAAATAGCCAGTGCCGCAAATGAAGCATTGGAGAGGTTCCATGATGAGGGCAAGAAGACCGTCATCCGCCTCGTGGACATGGAGTCGTCATATCTCACTGTGGACTTCTTCCGTAGACTCCCGCAGGAAGTCGACAAGGGTGGAAACCCTGTGGCATCGACCACAGATCGGTATCATGAGGGTCATTTCAGGAGAATAGCATCGAATGTGTCGTCTTACGTAGGTATGGTTGCGGAGACGCTCAGGAACACGATACCGAAGGCCGTGGTGTACTGTCAAGTGAGGGAGGCAAAGCAGTCATTGTTGAATCACTTCTACATGCAGATCGGACGAAGAGAAGTTTGCACATTTTCCCTCTCCCCCCTCTCTGTTTGTTTTCGACGTATCTCTGCATGTGAACGAGTTATCGAACTACGCTTGATTATTCTCAGGGGAAGCAGCTGGGGCAACTGTTGGATGAGGATCCGGCGTTAATGGAGAGGAGGCTGCAGTGCGCGAAGAGGCTCGAGCTGTACAAGTCTGCGAGGGACGAGATCGACTCCGTCTCCTGGACTCGCTGAGGTTTCCCTTCTATTGCATGCTATTCTTTGTATCGATGTTTTGATTAGAATCCAAGTCAATCATCTTAGTAAAAAGAATATATGGATTTAGCCACGAGATTCTACTTGCTTGTTGTAGTTATTGCTTGAGTGAATTCTTTCATCTGTCGATTGAAGAAAATGCTTTGGGTACAGTGTTTGGGTTCGCACGCCAATGGAAACGATACTCTCCGAGATGAAAACCCGATCATGTTTCAGGCAGAGAGGGTATCCAGTTCCATTGAAACAGGTAGAAAACGAGTAATGGCATACATCTCATTGAATCAGAGATGAGGTCGATGAAAGTGAGATTCTTACAGTTATTCTAGGAGAATGCAAGAGTATAGGCTCATATTGCTTCCCGAGATCAGACTCACCCGTCGATGTTGAACTGGTACTTCTCGTACCTGATCCTGCAACCCCTGAGTTGGACCTGTGCTCCGAGGACTGACTTGTAACAATTCGACCGGAGATTGTCTCTTGCGGCAATCAGGGAGTCGAGAGACAAAAACCCCGCGAAATCCCCTTTGTGCCCGCCCAGTGACCGTAGAAATCAATGGCGTAGTACTTCTCGCTGGTGTAATACTCGTAGCCATCTGCATTCGGAGTGTTGTCAACTATCTCCTGTACAAACCTCCCCGGGATATCCTTCTCGTACCTGTTGTCCGGGATTTTCTCATCATTGCAAATCCTATGCATGTAGTCTGCGATCGAACCAGCCACGACGATATCACTAACCATGAAGAGACTGAACGAGACGGTGGCTAGGATGAAGCGATGGAAACGGGCCATATTTGATCTTTCAGTTCGTGCACAGAGGTTGCCTCTTCGTTGGCCTATTTATTACTGGCAAACCCATTCTTAAGTTGACACGGGGACAACAAGGAATATATGATTCTAATATCGAAAACGAATGGGAACATCGGATGCAGAATGGAGTGATGCTGAAAATGACTTTTTCCTTTCCTTGGGCCAATGGCCCCTCCCTTTCAGCCCCCCAATAGGAGGTAAGAAAGGATGGAGATAGGAAAGAATTTTTTTTAATCAACCGACTTATATTGCAAATAGATTTTTTTGTTAAGTTCTTTTTCTAGAAACCGCGGAAGGTGTGTAGGGTAGGTAACTGAATGATGAGAATGAAGGGTTGAGATCAACCTCTGCGGATACAGATGCACCACCGTGAAAGAAGACTCAGATAGACTCGTTTGACCGTGGATACAAAGACACCACCACGAACAAGACATGGGTGAGGAACAACGCGGAGTATACATAAACACCACCACCGGTTGAACGCTCGAGTCAATCCGCACTTGGAATCCACTAAATGAAGGAATAGGTTGAAGGAGAATCCACTCACTTTGGACAGAAGACAAAGTCTTACTAAGGGGTTTATAATATAATAAGCAAAATTGCTTTCAATGAGTTACAAAGGCACCTTATATAGTGGCCTTTGAAATAAAAGAAAGGAAATGCAATTAACAACCAACTAAATGCATGTAAAACTTAATACTAGCCATAATGGCTTATTGGGAATTAATGCAACTAAATGCAAGATAGTGGAAGCATGGGTGTGCGCCTTCAATGTAGGGTTGCTTCTGCTTCGACCAGACTTGCTTCAATGGATTTCTTGCTTCGACAGTTAGTCAATGATGAGCAAGCCGACAGCTCTAATCGACGGTGCATCGATGGTCCTTGTATCATCCTTCCCTTGTTGAAAAGAGTTTGTCCTCAAACTCATAGGATCATTGTCTTTAACAAATGGAATAAGGTCCTTGACATTGAAGGTGGTTGAAACTCCAAACTCTCATGGGAGATCAATCTTGTAGACATTGTTATTGATGCGCTCAATGACCTTGAAAGGACCTTCTGCTCGAGGCATCAACTTGTTCTTCCTTTTGGCGGGAAATCTCTCCTTCCTCATATTGATCCAAACCAAATCTCCTGGCTGAAAAACCTTCTCCTTACGTCCTCGATTGGCCCTCTCTTCATAGCATTTGTTGGCCTTTTCGATCTGGACGCGAATCTTCTCATGAAGCATTCTCATCTCCTTTGCACGCTTTTCAACATCCCAGCTAACTAATCTCGAATCACTCATAGGCATTAGTTCGACAGGGACTAAATGATTGAGTCCATAAACTACCTCGAAAGGTGATGATTTTGTTGTCGAACTTGGAGAATATGCAAACTCTGCATGAGCAAGCTTAATGTCCCAATCCTTCTGATTCTTTGATACTAAGGTTCAAAGGATTGCGGCCATGGTACGATTGACAACCTCTGTCTCACCATCGCTTTGCGGATGATAGGCTGTACTGAGACAAGTTTCATTCCCAACTTGTGCCACAACGCCTTCCAAAAGTAACTAAGGAAGTTGACGTCTCGATCTGATACGATCATCTTCGGCACCCCATCTCAAGACTTCTCGAAAATACAAATCAGCTACATTGGCTGCATCATTCGTCTTCTGGCATGGAATGAAATGTGATACCTTCGACAATCTATTGACCACCACAATGATCGAATCCTTCATCCGCTGCATCTTTGGTAGTCCTAGCACGAAATTCATACTTACATGCTCCCATGGTCGGTCAGGGACAGGAAGTAGAGTATACAATCCTTGGGGCTGGACTCGGCTCTTCGCCTGTTGGTAGATAGCACATCTCGAGAAATTTCACATTATATTAGATTTGTGAGATATTGCGTTGATTGTATAATATTTCTTAATATTTCATATTATTTCCGAAAATATGGATACTATCGAATTTTGGATCTATTTCTGGATAAAAGCGGAAACAAGAAGATTGGGCGTATCTACAAAGACTCCGTACAGCTGCGAAGGAATGTCGTGCAGCTGCGCGAAAGGAAGGAGGATGGACGGGTTATCATAGAAACTTGGTACAATTGCACCAGAAAGTAGTGCAGCTACACGAACGTCAGAAAAATATCTTATTCTAGAGTTACTTAGATTCTCTAGGTTTATTCACATATGGGGGAGGACGGATTTTATCATCAAGTAGAGCAAGAAGGGAATTAGACTATCGTTTAGTGTGCATATCTTTTCCTTGATTTGTATTCCTAAAACGATGCTTGGCTAAACTTTCTTTGCTAGGATTATGTTGAACCGAATTGTGTAGTTGAATTTCCTGAACCCGGTGTAGAACAAATTCATACTTTGCATGTTTACTTTTTTCGTTTGATCTTAATGCATGCAGTTTGTCTGGCCAATGAATTGTAGTAATTTGTTATCCTAATTTAAACTTAGGATAAAAATTTTAGGAGAGAACAAAGACAAAATAGCCTTGGTTAATATCGTGGGAGCGAATTAATTAGTAAGTAGTATTGGGAGGTATACTTCTAGGCAACCATTAAATTATCGAATTTGTAATTCACTATAGGGATATATGTCTTATAATGGTTTGGAATAGTCCTTTGTAAACTCGGGAGAGGCACTTAGAGAATTGAAAGTCGACTAATAAACGAAATTATTACGATTTTGGGATAAGCGAACGAAGTGATTTAACGAAATCAGGAGATGAGCGTGATTGATTGAATTCCTATTCTTTGCCTTGTTTTTCGTTTTTCATTAGATTAGTTTTCAAAGTTTTAAATGCATTTTCTTATTGGCTTGGCTACATAAAAATTTCGATTATGTATGATAAAAGGTTATATTTGTTATCCTCGTGTGAAGGTGTTGGTGTAACAATGGCACTAAGATGGGGGGTTAATTAGTATAATGGCCTTTTTAGACTTTTTATAACTAATAGAACCCAACAATGGAAGATTAGATTTCTGTAGGTTACAAAACCCTTCTTCACAGCAGATCCTGAAGTGAACTGTTTGATTAGCGAACGACCAGCTGAAGTCTGATCAAGGATGTGACTCTGCAGTCTTGAGAAGCTTTCTGCAGTAGCAAAAGTTTGATCCAGAAGGTTGATGCTTCTGCAATCAAGGTTCTATAAATCTGACCGGCCTGAGCGTGATCAGCAAGGTCTAGTCCAAGATATGAAAGATACTTGTAGTAGCAGAAGGTTGTCACAGAACCTTGTAGGTTTCTGTACTACCAGGGATGATCTGCGAGAAGGTTTCCATAATGCCACTACCAAGGGGATGATATGACTAGCCTGAGCATGATCAACACCATATTTGCTACAGAACGTTTCAATCATGGTTTTCAAACTCTGTACCATGATTGATCCTTGTAACTTTAACAGAAGAGTTCAACTCATTATGCAGAAGTTTAGCTAAGCTTTCGAAAGCCTCGAAAGCATCGCTTTTGTGGGCGAGGAATTTGACCCGAGTAAACCTAGAGTAATCATCGACTACTACAAGGCAATATCTTTTTCCTCCAATGCTTTCAACTCTAGTTGGTCCAAAAAGATCCATGTGCAGAAGGTCCAAATGTTTAGTTGTAGAAATTTCATTCTTAGGTTTTAATGAGTTTTTGGTTTTCTTACCAAGTGAAAAGGCTTCACATAAGCTTTTCTACTTAAATTTGATGTTAGGAAGTTCGTTCATCAAATTCATTGAAACAAGCTTACATGATCTAACTTTCTATGCCAAAGATACTCTCATCCTTGACAGACAGAAGACAGTTTTTTGTGATACATAAATTGTCAGGTGATAACGAATAAATGTTTCTTCTGCTGTTTCTCTTGTAGCTTTAAAAGCCACATAGAAGGGTTTGATGTCCGGGTGAGATAATTTCTCAATCTCATAAGATATCAAGGAACTCATAAGTTGTTCTAAAGGGAGAGTAGTGAGATCCCTTGCTTCCTCTATAACGGTTTTCTTGGCTACCCATGATATGGGCAAGGTGCGCAGAACCTTTCTCACCAATTCTCCATTTGTGAATGACTTTCCTAGATGTTCTAGAACAATTACCAGAAGGGTCAGCCTCTCATACATCTGTTGGATAGTCTCATCACTTTTCACAGAGAAATTCTCATATTGATGAACCAAAATATTCATATTTGTTTCACGAATTTGAATCGTCCCAACATACATGGTGAGCTTCTCCATGATTTCTTGTGCAGTATTGCACATCGAAACTTTTGTAAACTCACTCGACGACATCACATTAAATAGCAGATACTTTGCCATTGAGTTGAGTCTCGTAAGTCTCTAAAATTCTCTAGTAGGACGTCCTTGTGAGTCCAGTCAGTTTTCGATTGGGATAGAGGGTAGACCAATTTCAACAATGTTCCACGTATCCTCATCATTCGCTTCCATGTAAGATCTCATTAAGGTTCTCCAATAAGATAAGATTTGGCCATCGAATTTGGGAGGATTACCAAATTGTGGTCGTCCACCAAAGTCAGCCATTATTAAATTCTGGCAGAGCGTAGAGCTTCTGCAGTCTTTCTATAGAAACTCGAAAAGCTGAAAGCTTCTGTCGAGTGAAGACCGTTTCTCAACAAGCTGTAAGGCTTACGCTTGGTTAGTCTTTGATACCAATTGTTGGTTTCTAATAGAGAACAAAGCTTCTGTAGAAAACAATAAAGTGGTAATAGTTAAAGAGAACACAGAAGGTAAGAGTTTCTGTAAGATCTCAACAAGCTGTAAAGTTTTCGTTGAACCTGCTCTGATACCAATTGTTGGTGTAACAATGATACTAAGAGGGGGCATGAATTAGTGTAATGGCCTTTTTAGACTTTTAACAACTAATAGAACTCAACAGCGGAAGGTTAGGTTTCTGTAAGTTACAGAATCCTTGTTCACAGTAGATCCCGAAGAGAGCTGCTTGATTAGCGAACGACCAACTAAAACTAGATCAAGGATGTGACCCTGCAGTCTTTAGAAGGTTTCTACAGTAGCAGAAGGTTGATGCAGAAGGTTGATGCTTCTGCAATCAAGGTTCTATAAATCTGACCAGCCGGAGCGTGATCAACAAGGTCTACTCTAAGTTCTGAAAGATACTTATAGTAACAGAAGATTGTTACAAAAATTTGTAGGTTTCTTCACTACCAAGGGATGATCTGCGAGAGCTAGATCGGTGGAAACTACTCTAGAACCTGATTAGTTGCTGTAGTGTTAGATGTTTGATGCAGGACCTTTGGAGTCTCTGCTCAGACGTTCTCGTTGTGTCGATTAATTTGCTTTTCTGTTTAGGTTTTTGCTGAATGCTCAGTGAGATAACTGTTTGCGTAGAAAGTAAATCACACACAGAAGGTTTATAGTGGTTTGATAATTACCTACGTTTATTCTTCACCCTTATAGGATGTAATTCACTACTGAACACTTGTAGTGAATACAAAATTGACAGAAGATATAAAACACTCCTGTAGAAGGTATTGTAGATAACCCTTCGACTTTTCCACAAAGGATGTACTAGCAAAAGGTACCAGGACACTTCTGTAGTGTAGAAGATGATGTAGATAGCTCTTCGGCTTTTCTACTCATAGAAACCCGATGGGTTGTGATCAGTTACCCCTTTGGTCGTGCACAGAGATTTGTGACTAACTCCAGAAACTCTCTAGTTGAGGTTCTGCACTGAAGACAGTGACTAACTCCACAGTCCCTATGGTTGGGGTTATGTAGAACGTGGCAGCTCCACGCAAGCACGTAACGGCCCTACGCTGGCAGATGACCCCTCTGTCCAAGGGTGGATTTTTCCTCCGACGGTTCCACAACATGCTTGGCTCCTCACTAAGACTTCCGCGAGCAAATAACACCCGTAGAGCTTCTCCAAAGTCTGCAGCAGGTACATCCATTCTGCAGAAATACAAGTGTCAGTGCCTCACCGTGAATCTCCCAGACGCGACCCTTCTTCTGCTCACTGCCCTGGCCCGTATACACCCCGACTTCTCCCTAAGCCTGATATACATCCACCACAACACAGTGCAGCCAGATCCTATACGACCTCACTCACGAGCAAATTAGTTACAAAACAATTGATATCAGTACCTCATCAGATTTCTCCAGACACGGCCCTTCTCCTACTCACTGCCCCGACACGTATACATCCCGACTTCTCCCTAAGCCTGATGTACGTCAGCCACGCCACAATGCAGCCAGATCCTTCACGACCTCATTCATGCCCAGCATAGGATACACCCTGGACACTGCTTTCTGCACACACGAGCAAACCAGTTACAAAACAGCTGATACCAGTACCTCACCAGATTCCTCCAGACACGGTCCTTCTTCTGCTCGTGGCCTGGCACGTTTACACCCCAACTTTTCCCTAAGCCTGATGCACGTCCGCCACGCCACAGTGCAGCTAGATCCTTCGCAACCTCACTCACGTCCGGTCTAGCTTGTACCATGGGCACCGGCCTTCTACAACCGAATGTTCAATCCCAAAAAGATTGAAAACTCAGATTTCTCTCAGGCTACAATGTCGTATACACTCACTATATACGTACAGTCTCCTCCATTTCTTTTCTAACTAACAAATGATCCTATTTTACACAAAATAGAAATAACATATTTAGAGAAGGTACAATAGCTATCGGAAGTCTCTGCAAAATAAGGAACAAAATGTCAGCCAAATAAAACGTTTTCCCCATTGGGAGAGATGCTCCGTATCACTTGAGGATTAATTATGCCACCTGCTCATGATTGTGTTCACGATCTAAGGTGATAGGGCTTGCAGAAGATTCGGACAGATAAGTTCCGTGAGGCTTCTGTAAATGGAAATCAGATAATCTTGGTTTCTATAATTAGTTGACAGATCTTCTGGATACAGACACGTGTAAGGTGCGTCCATATTTAGATGGGTTGTCATTTGCCATGATTCATAAAGAATCTGGAAGTGTTTAAATGCAAGAGAAGTGATTAATTGACCGTTGGATAGTTCTAGATCAATCATCGGAACCTTGCATCAATGCTTTCCGTATATAAAGTGCTTTGTTCCCTTAAAGAGAATATATCAACTCACATGTAAATGAATCGTAATCAAAATGTTTAAAATCATTTTAATTAACATAAAATACTATAAGAACATATTTAAATAATCAGATGATTAATTAAATAATTCGTGGTACATATTATGTGATAGAAGGTACGTAACAGACTATCCCTGTAGGTTAACCATGTGCAAAATAGTAGAAGCTTATCTTCTGCACAACAAAAGCTCTGTATGACATCATCAAAACAATACTAACAAATGGACAACTTACTCATCTCTATATTACTTGTGATCTGTATAGGAGAGGGGAAGCACCAATTTGAGAAAAAAACGGCAATTGACGGACAAAACAAAGAACGAAAAGGTTAATTCAAAAATCGTTAACTTAGTAAATCCATATAGGGTCATAAATAAACTCGGCATATTATTTATTTATGAAGCAAGGGATGGGCATTGGGTCCGATAAAAGAATCAGTCTCATTGTATCCATATCAAGACATGTTCTCAAATAAGGCTTGTCGATCATTGAAGTATTTCAGGGTTGATGGTCTCATATGTTAGGTTCCAAGTTCTCTAAATTGGTTTCAAAGTGATAATATGGAATCATACTTGGTACCGTCAGTTCTAAAAATAATTTAGAACTTAGAACCTACCCAATCTATCTGACAACCTGTCTTGATGCAAACTCCATGGTATGGTTTCTAGATTTTACTCGGAACCGATGCTCGCCCATATTCTATGCAACGAAAATGTAAAATTCTTATTTCGTACGTCAAAAAAGCTTTCCATTTTCACGAATCTTGTTCGAAATAATGTATAAAATAAATTCATGCATCCAAAAAGCGTGATAATATATGGACAAATCCCGATGGCCAATGAGAATAATTTTCTGGAATCTCGTGTGATGAATTATTTAGAAACTAGGCATTTTGCAATTCACAAAAGCTTGAATAACACTACAATAATCCTTTTTGAAGTATATACAATCCCCTAATCAAAGACTTCTACAATGTCACTTGAATAAATAAATAAATAATCTAAAATGAATATCCCCATGTATATTATTTCTCATCAAATGAAATACCATTTGACCATATCTGATATAATTTATTTCATTGGGGGTGATTAAATTCTTAAGAAATTCTGCATTGATATCATAATAAATGAAGAAATTATATCTAGTCTCTTGGAAGGTTCTATACATCCTTTCTAAGCCTGAGAACTAATCTTGGAATGAATTCCTTAGAACCCAATCTCGCGATGAGATTCATATTAATATTCAATCACATTTGGATCGAATAAACTATATTAAGCAATTAATTTCAAGTAATTTTTCTTCCACAAGAAGTTACTTCTAATTTGACCAAGAACCACTTTTCATCAATTGCTTGGAGAATACAAAAACAACTAAAGTAAAACTCAGACTGATTGATTCCCAACGGTAATGTCTATCTAACTTATTTAGAGTTTAGAAATAATATTAATAATTTTATTTTAATCATATCTTCTCAGCGGTTAGGATATTTTGATTTCTTTCCAAGCTAGGTTTTACATTTTCACGTATTTACGTTTTTTTCTTGTAAAATATGAATAGTGTACATAAGATTGACTCACACAAAGCGTATGTCTCTGAAACATCTCGAAAAAGAATTTTCTGTTCTTGGTCGCATATGTGAACGAAAGAAAGATGTAAAACAAAGCATCATCGATGAAGAAACTATGCTGGAAGTAATGAGCTCGACAGACTCCACGAAAAGCAACAAGAATGTTGAAGGGATGTGCAACATGATATGAGTATATGTGCTAACACCATCGTTAGTTTGCATACTCGACTCAATTTGTACTTAGAATCCACCAAGTGAGAAAAGAAAAGCGAATGATCCATTCACTTTTGAAAATATAAAATTTTTACCGTTGAAAATACGATAATAATACTTGTCATTTTTCCGACGATACAACAACTTTATATAGGTTGAGCACGAACTTTGATGAACCAATGTATGATTACAAATAAATATTGAAGTAAATATAGAAAGTTAAGATAGTGGGCGGTGTTGGTAATTGACTGCCTTTGTGATGCTATTTTTTGTAGTTTTGCCTTGCTGCCCTTTTCTGCTCGAGTCGGATTCTCGATTGCCTTCTTCTTCTTGACTAGACCATGACTCGATTGGCTTCTTCTCAAATCTTAACTGGCTTGATAAGTTGATGTTAGAAGAATGATTCCCACTCAAGTAGCGCCAAGTTGGGGTAGCTCGAGGTTGGTCTTTCCCTATCACAAGGGGCCTCCTAGAATTGGAGAGCAAGTGATAAGGCCGTGAGCTAACTTCTTGGTGAGGAGTTGAGTAGGCATGACACTGCCAAAGGGAAACGTCCGACCCTCGACCACATGGCCTTGTTAATTGAGTCAATGTTCATAGTGCAAGAGTCTTAGTGAAGAGTCAAGTAGGCAAGACACTACTGAAAGGAGCCGTTTGATACCCAACAAAAGGACACTCTAGATATAAGCATTGTTCGCAGTGCAGAACATTTACCATAGTGCATGTGGAATCAGTTAGTGTTTGTAGTGCATAGCTCCAACCACATGGATTGTGCAGTTAACCACTGTTTGCAGTGTAGAACCCCAGCCAGATGGCTTCTTGAGTTAGTCACAGATTTCTGTTCACAATCCATTAGGTCACTATTTATAAAAAAGATATGTTCTTCCTACGTTACCCTCTAAAGCAGAGTCTTTGTATCTTCTGACAATATTTGTACTTGTTACTCATCTTAAAAGTGTAAAAAGTGGACATGGGCTATTGATGCACTACTGTAAACTCATGTTTCTTATTTACTTTCTGCACTAACTAGTCTTCTAACTAAACATCTCACTTAAGGGAAACAATAAGATACAATAATTCATCTAGGAATAAACCTCTAAGGTTTTGAACCAAACTCTTATCGCTACAGTGACCTCTTAAGTTCTGGAGCTGACCACACAGATCAAGACCAATCATCCCTTAGTACTGTAGAAACCTTCAAGGTTTTGTATCAACCTTCTGCTACTGCAAATACCTTCCTAGTTTTGGAGTAGACTTAACAGATCACGCTTCACCTTATCAAACTTGCATAGACATGATAGCAGAAATCTTAAGGCTTATCAAAGTTATACCATTGTAGAAACCTCTCATGACTGCATTCGACGCTATAGATCAGGCTTTGGCTGATCAAATATAGTTTAAGGTAGCTCACTTCTGGTTCTACTGTAATTCATTGTTTTGTAATTCACATAAACGTAACCTTTTTGTTGTCGGGTTCTACTAGTTATAAAAATTTCAATTTGGGCCGAAATACTAATTTATCCCCTCTCAATAGCCATTATTACACCAATAATGAACTTTTATGAGACAATTTACTTTTACGAAATTCTAAAAGATTTTAAGTTTTCGTTCACCCAAATCACTCATAACGGTACTTTTAGGAGATAGAGCTCCTCCTCATGGCGTTTGATATTTTTATTTGTCCCATAGCCCTTTGGAGTTCTTTAGATGCATAGTTAGCAATGACAAAAGCAAAAAACGAAGATGAAAACGAGTTTATATGCAGCAGAACACACAAGAACCCGCGTCCAACTTCCCGTGTTAGACGTAGCATTTCTCTTTATTCCGAACGCCATACTTATGACAAACAGTGAAACAAGTAATCACTTTCAAGTTTAACGATGCAAGTTTTGTGGACACCTCTTATGGTAGATGTCATTTGAAACATAACAAAATGTTCTGCAACGGCCTACTTGTCAACCTTGCGTCATTTTCGTCTGCTACGGAGTACTTACACCAGCAAAGTCCGGATGTTGTTTGTGAATCACCCTGACTGTATGGACCAATTCTTTCTGCATTTGTCGTGTAATTAGTTTCATGAAGTAGGCAGACTTTCGTAATATACAAAATTATTTTGTATATTTATCGCTGCGCGAGTTTCTAAAAATGTGTCGATGTTACTCGAGCTATGAAATATTTTGTTATACCCAACGAGTTTCATATGAAAAAGCTTCATAACATACAAAATATTACCTCATGCATGAAACGCTTTAGGTGAGAAGTGAAAAAACAGTTTCGTAATGTAACGAGGAAGTTCGGTATATCACGAAGCTTTGGACACCTACACGAAACTTGCCGACCGATTAGTACTAATGAAACTACAGGGGCTTCACGAAACTCAGTATCCGGTAAAGGTAATTACATTTTCGTGTTTACGGTAATGTTACCCTACGTGACTCAGTTGTATGAAATTGTAAGAACACGTTCACTTTTGTTGTACGGAATAACCTCGGTTATACAATCCGAGCACCCGGCTATATACCGGTGCAACTCATTTGTGTAGTATGTAATTGTCTAGTATCAGATGGTTCTCTACTTTCTTCTGCACAAACCTCTTGAGGGAAATCCTTTCGGGGCAGTCTTCTGGGATTAGGAGTTTTCCGCCTGTTGACATGCAACTAACGTGCAAGCTATCTTGGGCCTAATTTTGATAAAGCCCACAAAAGCCCATAGCCATATACTAGGCCTGTGTCGGTGGAGAGAAGTCTACAGAAGTAATATAGTAACCCTGTAATCATGGGAAGTCTACAAGCCTGCGCCTCCGATCGACATCACGTCTACAGGCATGCGCTTGAGGGCCTGCGCCTGGGACACGAAGTCTACAGGCTTGTGCCTGCGACACAAAGCCTACAAGCTTGTGCCTGTAGAGGATATTAAGACTATAGGCTTGTGCTTGCGAGAGACAGGTGTAAAAGGAAAACGGTTCCATGGCCTCGCGATAATTGGGACTTGTTACCCACGCATAACACTAGCACACGTCTTAAAGATAATCAATTAAACCCGAAGTCAAAGGAGCTGATCCACGTTTAAATGAGTGGGAATCAGTTAGCTCCGAGATTCTTGGGGTGAGTTGGGTCTGGAAGATCTTCAGAAGGTCGTAACAGACCAAGTATAAAAGGGAGGAGATACTCCCTTAGAGAAAATCACGATCAAATCAGCCAACAGAAGCTTATCTTGCTCGTCACCCCTTAGTGTAGTTGTTAGGATTCCCCGACCTGGGAGAGACCCTTAAAGTTTCATTGGTCTTCACTTCCGCCATCAGAGTGAGCAACCGTAGCTTTGGTAATAATCCTCCGCCTTCACTTCCACCATCAGAGTGAGCAACCGTAGCTCTGGTAACAACCCTCCGCCTTCACTTCCACCATCAGAGTGAGCAACCGTAGCTCTGGTAACAACCCTCCGCCCTCGACTTCAACGCCAGGACGAGCCACCGTAGTCTCGATACGCATCTCCGCCTTCGACACACTCGCCAACACAGACCACCACAGCCTTCACGTCCACGTTCGCCTCAGTATCCGACCGTACCCAGTCCATCAAGCTCAGCAACTAAGTCCTGCCACCAGAGGAACGCCAGCCTGCAGCGTTCCACCGTCAAGTCTGCGACGACGCTCCAAGTCTACGAAGCACTCTAGCCAGTCAACGACTTTCCGTCTTTGTTTTATTTCTATGACTGTAAGCTCTTATTTTCTATTGTAAGACTTCATTCAATCGATTTCTTCAATTACTTACTGGCGACCACATCTACAAAATCCCTGTGAGTCTTATTGCCAAATATTTCCGACGTGATCGTTTCCGACGCTAACACGTTTTTGGCGACCACAGTGGGAGTCGTGAATGACGTAGTTATTGCCAACAAACATTTTGGAATTCTTCTGCACAACTATTTTTGTTACTAGTTGAGCAAAACAGAGAGAGAACTTCCCAATGTTTGGAGTTCATTTTTAGGTTTGAAGTCAATGTCTATAATATTTGAAAACCTCTTCGATTGTAAGGCAGGAATCGTAAGACTTGCTGATGAAACCCGAGATTTAGACAAGCCTACGGATAATGAGAATGAGTTCATTCGCGAGAACACTGGATTTGGTGTTCAACTTGCCAGTTTCGTCAAGAGTGGGGTTCGTCGACCCCAGCACCATTATGTGAGACATACAACACGAAAGAAATTAGGTAACGCTATACATGTCATGGATCGCGTATAAGAGATGAGGTATATGGCCGAGGTAATGATCATCACAAAACTTCCGTTCATTTATTCCACGAGAAAGGAAACAGGAAATGGGCTCAAAACACGTGACATCCTCTCCGAAGAAGACTCACCCGTCGTTGCTGAATTGATACTTCTCTTACCTGATCCTGCAACCCACTAGTTGGACCTGTGCTCCGATGACCGACTTATCACAGTTCGACCAGAGATTGTCCATCGCGTTCTTTAGGCACTCGGAACAATCTCCCGACGAGATTCCTGTTGCACAGTCCCCGTGACCGTAGAAATTGACAGAGTAATGCTCCTCATTGATGTAATACTCGTAGCCGTCCATCGACAGAGTAATGACCCGAGATGTTGTCGACTATCTTCTGTACGAACCTCACCGGGAAATCCTTCTCGTGCCCGTCGCCCGGGAATCTTTCGTCGTTGCAAATCCTATACAAGTAGCCAGAGTCTGATCTGCTCGCGATATTACATGCCATGAGGGGACCGAGCAAGATGGAGGATACGGCGAAGCTAAGGAAACGGGCCATATTACAGGTTTCCGTTCCTCTGCGACGATGGACTATTTATTAAGGGCAAGTCCTTTTCAAGCTTCTTCCATCTTTAATAATTTCCTCGTAAGGCTTTGTTTGGGAACACCTCCAGATTCCAGATTGAGGTGCTTGAAACGAGGGAAACAATATCTAAAACCCTTCCATCCAAACGCATCTTAAGTTAGAAAACGAAATGTCTATATTTCCTAGGACAAGGTGTTTGTATTCTTTTATATGTTTTTCCCTTGTGTTTAAGCATTTCTACTCGATCATTTTCATATTTGTGATCAATTTAAAACATGAATTTTTTATCCCAAAGCATTAATTAAGTAAACCCAAAGTCTTTTGTTTTTCATTTGTGTTACTTATCTGAATTCTTCTTCAGGTGAAAGCCGCCAACTGCAAACAAAGTTGGCGATGACAACGGTAAAAATGGAAACGAGTTCGTCGCCATGAGAACAGCTGAACCTTTGTCGGACTTGTCATGTTGGTCGAGACGTTCTTTTGTTAATCGTGTTGGCCCAGTGATTACGACTAAGTGGGATGAATTAGTACTAATGCCTAAATGGTTACTTTTAAAACTTTTTCACAGAACTCCCAATAACGGAAGACTATACCTCTTGTAAGAATAGTTACTTTGTTATGTTACTGTTTGCTACATAGGCTATCGAACAGAATCCGAATTGATCTGTCGTATACGTCGTCAATCAGACCAATGGAATGACTCTTGACAAATTTCGAAACCTTAGAGGTTCAGGTTTAAATGGACGTGGGAACGGACGTAGCGTAGTATCACCTCCTGTAACTCATCGGTCAACCTTCTATATATGCATGGTTATCTTCTGTTTGCGGCTTTTGTATGATTAACACTTATAAAATAATTAGCAAACAAAAGTAAATGAGGCACAAGTTTATAATGGTTCGGTATAGATTACCTACGTCCACTATCACCCAAAATGTAGGGTGGTTATCACTAATCGGAACGTATCAGTGATGTAGAAGGTGTACAAGCCCTCTATAGCACATGCACCCGAAGGTACTGCACTTTTACAAGTTTGCATGGGTTAGCGAGACTAACGGTTGCACAGGTTAGCGTGACTAACAATGGTAACCGGGTATTTGGACGTTTTCCTCCTCGGATGGTGTCCTCGCCTGTTGCGCAGCAACCCGCTGCGACTTCCCCTCGACTCCTCATTAAGCATGCACAACAACCCGCTGCAACTTCCCCTTCGCTCCTCACTGAGTAATCCATTGGCTCATCACAAAGAATGCTCCACTCCTCGTGAAGGCTTCCCCTCGGCTCCTCACTGAGTAGACGTTCATGCACACAACCACAACAAAACGTAGTTACAGAACTATGTCAGTCCCTCACCTTCTGTGCTCCCAGAGTTTTGTCCTTCAGTTCGGTCACGGCACGTTGACCTTAAATTTCATGATGGAAGCCACACATAACTCATTGTGTAATGCAAGTGATAGAATCCCAATGGACGCAATCATTCAGATAAGTGATGGCCATTCATCTACCCTTTTGGATATATGCTTTTCACAATCACTATCTAGAAAAACACCGAGGGTGATTATGGGTTCTATGACATTATCCCTTGGAATAAATTTTAATTTAGTTCTATGGCGATAGTCTGGCCTGTAAATCTCCCTCGTCGTAGTTACCAGCTCATTGAGCGTTCAATTATCTAAATGAACTGGAGTTTCCTCTACCAGGCCCAAGGCTTTCCTAAGGTCTTTTGCCAACTCACTGTTTGATGAGTTCAAATTTACATTTCGTCACTGTGGATTTAAATAAAAGGAGCAACTGATTACTTACATATTTCATCTACATTCTGACCTTGACTTGGCTTGGAGTTGGTTCCTCCCGGTTTCAACTTTTCTCCTAGTTATACTGAGGCATTCTCTAGTGCAGAGATCGTCTCCGTCTCTACGAGCCTTTTTAAACATGTCTCTTTCCATATAGTCTAACATCTTGTTTATTATTTCACCCATTTCCTAAGCTAGGAGTTTTCAGCTCTCAAGTTTTTTAGAATTCCCTTATAGTTAATTATCTTAAAAGATTATTTATGATACTACTAATTTCAATGGGATTTCCTCTTTACCCCGGGAGGAATTCCAATTTCGCAAGACTTCTAGAAGGATTTTCGTAAAAATTTCCTTCTTCAGACATTCCGGGATTTGAGTGAAGTTTCTTTAAAATTTTGAGATATGACCGTAGAGGACAAATTCCTTTTTCCCCTCATAGGAACAATCCCCTCGTACTTATCGTCAACGGGAATGCTTTACGTCGATTGTTTTGATGTTCCCTGAATCGACTCAATTGTACTCACCGGACTTCAACTTTTCGGGAAAGTCAAAGGTCTTTAAATTTCGGATACGTCAACAAAACTTTGCTCTTAAGTTTGTTCAATTCGTGAAGACTTTCCCCAAATCGAAGCCAAACTTGGGGATTTCTCGGAAGGTTAAGAGATTAACGAAAACTAATTCATCTGAGAGTAACGTAGAATTTGTTCCTTTTTAAAATCAATTGGTTACAAAGAAAGGAGCCCGTTTAGGCTTATATACAAAGCCTAACTCTTTTACCTTTTCGAGACTTTGGTTTGCCCCATTTAGGCGACAATCCTTTTTCACAATCTCAAGGTAAAATCCGAGGCCGCTACCTCTCCGGAGTTATACTTCACGTACTTCAGGCAAAGAGAATGAGCAATTTCATACATCTGGTATTAGTGTTGGTATCATTAATGTTACCATAAACATGCTCATGCCGACGATGACAAGAGAGCACATACGGCCAGACGAAATGTGTATGTTTTATTACACCAGAGAGAAAACAGGAGAGAAGCATGAGTAGGCTGGTAAAGCGTAATAGAATCCTTTAAGAGATCAGGCTCACCCGTCGTTGTTGAAGTGATATTTCTCACTCCTGATCCTGCAACCCTGGAGTTGGATCTGTGCTCCGACACTCCACTTGGTACAGTTAGACCAGAGATTGTCCCTCGCGGCCTTCAGGCACGCGGAACAATCTTCCCTCGGCATCCCCTCTGTGCAGACCCCATGACCGAAGAAGTCGACGCTGTAATACTTATCTGTGGTGTAATACTCGTAGCCATCCGCATCCGGAGTGTTGTCGACTATCTTCTGCACCAAAGTCTCCGGGTAATACTTCTCGTGCCACTGTGACGGGAATGTCTCGCCATTACAGATCCGAGACAAGTAGTCATTGTCGGACCCGCTCACGATATCACCAGCCATAAGGAGAGCGAGCGAGACGAAGAAGCAATGGAAGCGGGCCATATTCAAAGTTCCTTGTTAGTCCGCCGAGGTCCGCTTTCGGATCGCCCCTATTTATTGCCGGGAAGGTCCTCGTAAAGCCCTTTACCTTGTACTGTTTCTATCGAGGGCTCTTTTTGGAGACACCTGTGGAGTGAGAGGTCAGTTCTTTCGTTTATTATTATTATTATTATCATCATCATTTGATGAAAAAAAAGTATTTTACAAAATTGAAAGTTCTTTTTATCAGAAATTTGACTTTAGTAACAAACTCTCCGGGGGTAAGAAAACCGGAGCTGTAGAATGTAGTAAAGAGATGTCTGATAAGAAGTGATAAGGTGAAAAAATATGAAAGTGAGAATTTTTTTAAATTATTATATATTTTATATATATATATATATATATATAATCAACTAGATCAAGTCACACACTCATTTTCCGGAATATTCCGTTGTTGGAAGACTATTGAGCAATATAATGGATTGATACGAGAAAAGTGCGTATTTAAGCACCATTTTCGCGAGTCAAGGGTCAAGTTGGTCATTTTTCTTACGTCTCCTCCAAGCTAGCTTACGGAATTCGAGAAAATTCAAACTCAGGCGGTGGTATATATATATATATCGGTAATCTTCTCATCACGATTTTATTTTATGGTTTAAATGTATCAATATCATTGTACTCTGCCACCATATTTGCTTTCTTTAGGAATTTCGTTCCAAGAAAGGAAAGTTAGTAACTAAAATGATAGTAAGGACCTTCATCTGTAGCGAATTTAATTTCAGTTAGGAGATTTCATTATTAAAAGAACTATCCAATACTGATTATAACAAACTTTCGTATTTTAGAAAGTTCGATCCAAACGCGAAAAAGTTCGGTATTAAAAAATGGAATTATTTACCCTTGTCTTGCGGTGAATCTCGTTCGAAAAAAAAATTGGTTTTCGAACGAACTTTCTTATAACTATTATATTAAGCTTTGGTACTTAGGAATTTTATTCCAAACAGAAAAGCATAAAAGGGAAATTCCTTGCTTGTCTTCTAGCGAATATCATTCCCGTTAACGATTACCTTAAAGTTTGGAGATCATAAGCAAAACCCAATCACCCATTCTCAAACTCTGTGGAAACATCCGCTCATCCAAAAACTAAACATGGGATTCTCAGCATCGACATATTGTTCAATAATAAATTTTGAAACATTTTTAAGCGATCTTTAGATAAGAAAATATGTCGCTGAAAGGGAGGATGAAATTTATTTGTAAGCAAATCTAATCGCTAACCCAAGATCACCGTATCGATTTGGGACACAAAGAATGGGGAAAACGGAGACGTACCTGATTGCGCCATGATCTCCAAGAGAAAGAACGCGGAAGTGACGATCCTTAGCAGCAATCCGGAAGAGACGAACAGTATAATCTGCAGCAAGAAAAACGGCGCCCTAGGTCTTTCCCTTTCTTCTGATAAAACGGCCGATGGAACAACAATTCTTTCTTTTTGTTATCAGCGAAAGAGGGGACCTAGCGCTTACATTAGTCGACGGGCC
>JARUPW010000068.1:358730-486768 GCA_029817735.1 Melastoma sanguineum | reverse complement strand
ATAATGCAAAACAAACCGATCGACACAAGTGTGGAAACTTCAAACATCTTGAATAAAGTTCTATATTGAATAGTTTTGGAAACAGCTTATATTTGGCGTGGGGGAGGGATCATTTATTGCTTTCCGAATATTTTAAGTCAGTCGGAAGGACTAAGGCTCGGGAGCTTTGCCGAGCAATGCAGGATGCACAACCGTGCTGCGTTACAGTATATAGCTTTAGCGCGGCCGCAAGGTGCTCCTCATGGTGTGGGCGTCGGTTGCAGCGGGTTGCGCGGCTGTCAAGTCGCCCGAGCACTTTGGGTCTTGCCGAACTGGTCATTTTTTCGAAGCCCTAAAATGATTCCCCCAAATGGTTGCCCAATCTATTCAAAATGGAGTCTCCAAGTTTGTTGCCCTACACGTGGAAAAGGGAACCATTTGACCGCATATCGCGAGGTAAGTCAGAACTCCAATTCCCCTTTCGTTGTCGAACTAAGGATTTGGAAAATGTACTTTGAAACCGGGCCGGCGCACTTCCCAACTAATCTTTTAGGACGCACTTATCGGTTGGAATAAAAATGCAAATCAACGACATAATGCGCTAGCCGAGCCAGTTGGGGCCGTAGTCGGCGGATATCTTGACATTTTTCGAAGCATAAAACGTGGTATCCGCCAAATGTTTCCACAAAACTAATTCAAAAGATGGAGTTTCCACACGGCATTCGGGCGCTTATCGTTCACAATGAGGAACCCCGACGCAACAACTTACGCCAAAAGTTGTGCATTCATGCCCTAATTCCGGACCCGTGGTGTGCTTCCGAAACTGTCATTTTCCGAAAGCCTCCAAATGTCCCCAAAGTTCCGCAATATTCAAGAATTGGAGTTCACATTCTGTACATTCCGGTCCACCCTTTCGTTGACAATGAGTGAACCACGGCACACTTACGGAAGTTGTGCATCCATGGGCTCGCAACCTTGGGCTTCCGAACTTAGCATTTTTCTGAAGGCCACAGATACCCAACAGTTCACCAAACTTTCAAATTGGATGTTTCCTACATTTGACATCGGGACCCTTTCGTGCACAATGAGAACCCCGCGCACAACTACTCAAGTTGCACCCGCAAGCATCCGAGCCTTGGTCCTTCCGAACTTTGCATGTCCGAAGGCCGAAAGACCCCAAATGTTTCCACCAAACTATTTCAAAATGGGAGTTCCACACTTTGACATTCAGACCCCTTTCGCGTGCACAATGGAGGAACCCCGGGCACAACTTACGCAAGGTTGTCAGCATCCCGCATGCTCCGAACCTTGGTGCTTCCGAACTTGCATTTTTTCGAAGCCCAAATGATCCCCAAATGTTACCCAATCTATTCAAAATTGGAGTTCTCCATTTGACAGTCGGGTCCCTTTCGTTGCACAATGAGGAACCCCGCGGACAACTTACGGAAAGTTGTGCATCCCGCATGTTCCGAACCTTGGTACTTCCGAACTGGCATTTTCCGAAGCCTAAATGATCCCCAAATGTTTCCCAAACTATTAAAAATTGAAGTTGTGCATTTGACATTCAGGTCCCCGTCGTTGCACAATGAGGAACCCCGCGCACAACTTACGGAAGGTTGTGCATCCTGCATGCTCCGAACCTTGGTGCATCCGAACTTGCATATTCTGAAGCCTAAATGATCCCCCAATGTCTCCCAAACTATTCAAAATTGGAGTTCCACATTTGACATTCGGGTCCCATTCGTTGCACAATGTGGAACCCCGTGCACAACTTACGGAAAGTTGTGCATCCCGGATGCTCTGAACCTTGGTGGTTCCGAACTTGCATTTTCCGAAGCCTAAATTAACCCCAACAGTGACCCAAACTATTCAAAATTGGTGTTCTAAATTTGACAACCGGGACCCTTTCGTTGCACAATGAGGAACCCCGCGTACAACTTACAGAAAGTTGCGCATCCCGCATGCTCCGAACCTTGGTGCTTCCGAACTTGCATTTTTTCGAAGCCTAAATGATCCCCAAATGTTACCCAAACTATTCAAAATTGGAATTCTCCATTTGACAGTCGGGTCCCTTTCGTTGCTCAATGAGGAACCCTGCGCACAACTTACGGAAAGTTGTGCATCTCGCATGCTCCGAACCTTGGTGCTTCCGAACTGGCATTTTCCGAAGCCTAAATGAACCCCAAATGTTTCAAACTATTCAAAATTGGAGTTGCACATTTGACATTCGGGTCCCATTCGTTGCACAATGTGGAACCCCGCGCACAACTTACGGAAAGTTGTGCATCCCGCATGCTCCGAACCTTGGTGCTTCCGGTGCGATCCCCTCCGTTATTATCTATCGCAACTACCATGTAAGAGTGCCATTGGCCCTCGCTGATGCTTAGCTCCACGAACCTTTTGTGGTTTGCGTGGTGACTTGATGACCGAAGCGCTTAAATGATGCCCCGAGAGTTCAGTGTGTTGTTCCTCAATCTAACAGTATCCGAATATGAGCTGTGAGGATCTAACATCCATATTTTGAGAGCGCGCAGCATGCGCCGTGTAATTACCCTCTTTTTTTAGGTGGTGTGTTAGCACAATTGAACTAAATTCACCTAACTCATCCGCCGCACAAAAGCTTTCTTTCATTTGTGTCCTTTATCTCGCGAGATAAGGGGGTGATAGCACATGAGCCTACTGCAGGGTATTGTAATATCTGAATTCAGTTGAGTCACGCGCAACCTTGCATCAGTTCCGGGAAGCTTGCGTGGTTTTCCGAAGCCTAAATTGATCCCGAGTTTATCCAAAAACATGTCATTGAACTGCGCGCCAAAACTGATCTGAGTGCAACCTATTAAATTGTGGTACATTTCTAACATTTGAGAATTTCGGGGTTCTTTTGCAGTATGAGACAATATACGGACCCCCGCTCTTCAACAGAATAGTTGTCAATCACCTGGCAACTGAGAGCGACACTAACGTACTGGTGCTAATACTTGCAGTCACACATGAGCACAAAGCACCCAATAGGAGGCTCCGAACCTTTTGGTGTGGACAGTTCCGAACTTAGGCACAGTTTTTACCTCAGAATGAACCTAAATTGTAAGCCCGAAACAGAAATGTTTCAACCCACTTCGAAGTTAATTGGCTAGTTTCTACTTCAAATTACTCTCGATTTCGAATGCCTTTGATTTGTCCGTTGGGAACTGAACTTGGATATCGAATTAAAGAGGGAACCAACTCCCCAGTGGCCGCTGGGCATCAGGACTATTTTACAAAGCAGAGCGTATGCAAACACAGCCCACTGTCACTCGTAACGCTGGGTTGGCCTGTCCTTGTTGGAAACTGCCGAGAAGTGCTATTTCTTACTCCGCGAAGCCTCACTATGATGCACCTGTAGCGCAAATTGTCTTGCGACAACTTATTTCCTAAAAATTGAGTATGTGTCTAGTACATTGACATTCAAGGCCTTTTGCTCTCGTGCAATCTACTGAGCGGACAACATCCAGCCAAGTCACAGCGGAAATCCCGCTGTATTACTGCAAAAGTGTTGTGCATCGCGGTCAAACTCCCGCACCCGAGAGCTACCGATTACCGAACTATTGTGGTCAAGATTCCGAGAGCACTAAAATTGATCACACAAGATGATTTCCCACTATTAGGCGATCAAAATTGTACGAGTTCTAACATTTAGATGCATTTTTCTGTCCTTTTACTCTGCTTAGGTCGAAAATTACCAAAAGACGGGAGCCCAATGGAATCTCTTGGCAAAACAATCTCAAATTTCTCGACCTTTAGTGCGTTACCAGAAAACGTGAGCTCACTGTCACACTCAGATTTGCTGTAAATTCTCTCAGCAAGCTCCCGACCAACGATGGGAGGCTATGGAAATTGAAATGACACTAAAGACTGTGACTATTTGATTCCCGAACAGTCTCACGCTTATAAAGACTCCAATAAAGCTCTTTAGTTCTTGCCAACTTACTATCTATTCGATATTTCTGAGTGTCACTTACAATGTGTAGCCATCCACGGTGTTCCTCTCTCTCGAACAGATGGAGCTCTAGATGTTTAGTTAGGAACCGCCTTTAACGAAGTGTCGACAAGGCCTGTGGCCCTGACTGGTACAAGACATAATGAGTGTGGACATCGAGTCCTTCTCCGCTGAACTCTCAAATGCACGATTCGAAACTATTGTGTTTTCTTGATGGCAAGGAACACTTGCCAATATGTGTTACTCGGTATAGCCCACCTAAATTGATTCCTCCCTATATTTTCTTAACCGCCGCGAACTTATTGCGAGATGCAATAGGGAGATTACTAGAACACATTTCGGCAACATAATTACCCGGACCATATTTGGTGTTGTCGCAATGCTGTGGAGTGTAGAGGCAAATCCGGTCATATGCACATTGGGGACGCACTACTTACCTATTTAAACGCTAGAAGGATTGCAGGCATAAATCCTGCCAAAAACACAAGAACACCCAAATTTGCCTTGGCTCTTTTGGCATCCACTATTAGGGTGTGACTTAGTGCGTGAGAGCTTGACTTTTTGTTCCGGAACCTTTAAATGCATCCCCAATTATTTCCCAAAGCGAAATTGAAATTAGAGTCTTTTACATTTATGTATCTACGGGGTAACCGTGATATCTGTTGCACACAAATGAAGAACCCCGAAGCCGACAAAATACCTCGTTACTGCATTATGACTTTGAGCAGTCAAAATTATGACCTGAAAGCTTTGAGGACGTATTGCGATAGCCTTTTGGCCCATCGCATTTATGTTATTGAAGATCCCATTCCACCCACTAACCAGTGCAGACTATGGAATTAAATCACGACATGGCGCTATTATACACACTGATTTCACGCCGCAAACTCAGTATTAATATTCCAACACTTATTTACAAGAAATTTGAGTATACTCTAAAACTCTCATTATATGACTCGCCTCATTTGCGAGGAAGAATTACCTCTTTCTGTGCTCCTTCTCAAGGGAGGAAATTATCAATAGACGAGAGAGCGCATACCTTACGCGCACCCACAGTGACAGGCATAAAGTTTTGCAAATCGCGCAAAGTCACACGGATATGCGAGGTCGCGCACCTGAAGGCCGTGACCTCATATCCGTGAACACCCGCACGCTGGTAAGAATATATTTTTCGCACGGAGAGCGGAACCCGCCAAGAGATTGTATTTCTCGCCATATTTGATCTATCTCCTAACTATTTTTTTCCCAATGAAGATTGAGTTGAGTTATTAAGTAACACATATTTTTGGAAGCAGTTGACGAGTAAATGGGTACGTTTCACAGTCTTTTGGCACAGATTCAATGAGTGCAACTTGCCCAAATAGAAATCTGAAAGTGCCAATGTTGTTGCATGGCAGCGTGTAGATTGCGATGGTTTTAACTTCCAGATCCGGCTTTACTCCTTTGGCCTGGCGAGACTTTTAACGCAAAGTTTGCCGCATTATGTCTTGACATTGACCCCATTTCTGGAGCGCTCAATATCCTTTGAGTGCTATGATGGCATTTTTCCGAATCTAATTGGTGTCTCATATATTGTCGCGCCGGACCTAAAGGAATGTATTATTTGCAACATGTTTAATCACTCACTATATTACATAGAGAGAAGGAATTCGTGACCCGGTATCTTAATCATCATGTACTATAACTGTGAGGTTCGTTGTTCGATAGCATTGTAGTTCTCCCTGAGATCTTTGCAATATTTGGTTTGAGGGCAGAATCCTCTCTGACGCTGAACACCTTTTAATAATTTGAGAGTTATTTCAATGAGGGAAAGTCTCAAAAGGTGTCACAACCAAAACCTCTAACAAATCGGACAAATAGGGTGAATTACTTATATTCAAACAATTGCGCTCCTCATCTTCACGATTCAACTGGGCATAACACCGTTTGTGTGAACTTCTCAACCGACATATAGTATGTTTCACAAGGGACAGAAGAGTAAGTTTGAACCGAGGCCTTGAGAATGAACCCGAGAGTTAAGTTGAGTCTCTCGCCAACTATTTCAAAATGGAGAGTTGCTTACATATTTGGTCATCCATGGCGCGGGAAGTTCGCCTCATTTTCGTTAGCAACACATTAAGCCGTAAATCCCTATGTACGGCAGGCAAGCACTCTCACGCCACTGACAAAGGGTGGTTGGTTTGCATTCATCCACCACAACAGGGCTGGGCGTGTTGAAGAAGCATTTGGTGGTCACTCTCTGCTTATACTTGAATGGCGCATAATGCCTCACACGCTGAGGCTCATTTAACATTGATTGCCACTCGACACATTATAATTGTACCGCTCAAGCACTTATTATCATATTGTGAGATGATTTCTTAGAGCCATTTGAGGACACTTAACATGTCGTTGGTCGCGTCCTTCTCGATATTTGCAGATGGATAGATCAACTATTGGACAGGGTAGCACAGCGTTACTAGATACCAGCGTGCGAACAACAGAAAAGTTTGAATCGCTAAGCAGTTCGCGATACCCGCCCATCTCCACCATGTAAGCCTATGTTATTGCTGGAGTTAGCTTCCTAAGTACCACCTATATGCATTTTAATAAACCCGGACAGTACACTCTAAATTGATCCGCGATATTGCTAACATCTTCTCTCGCACATACAACTAAAATTTGGAGCGAGAGTGAATCTAATTCCATTCTTTGATTGCTCAGAGTAATATGTTTTCTTGAATTTTCTGTTTATTCTCTTAGCACCCACAATGGGGACCCCGCGCACAACTTACGCAAAGTTGCCGCATCCCCCAATATCTTTAAAAATCGCACGTGACTCTTGGTGCAAGTATTGCCGAACATTCCTAAAGCTACATAAATTATTGACCTTGGCTTATGGAATGCTCTTTAAATATTTTCGAATTCCCTATATAGTTGATTTAGTGCCTCAACATCTCAATAACACATCAAACATAGTAAGTTTCTGGTCGCTTCATTTTGACATTCCGCCAGTATTCACTCCGTTTATTCCGTGTTTGAGAAAGATCATAAAATTATCTACCAAGAGAGCGGACAACGTTACAACCCCGCGCTACGCAGAATTAACCGTAATGATAGTTGCGCAACCCATATAAGATCAGAACTATTGTGGTGCGAAATTTACGGAACTTGATGCTATTTCGCACGTTATGCGCCCTAAACTGATACACCTCATAGTATTATTCCCACTAAGACTAATTACATATGTTAATACTTTTGGAAGTGGTAATAACCATTTGACTACTATTGCTCGGATCTGTGCTTAGTTATTACATTAATATGAGGAACAACAATTCGGCACTTGAGCTCAAATTAACATAACACGTTTGACGAGAGCTTATACCGTTGCACATTTAAGAACCTTTTCCATCTCTGAAATACAACTACACGCGCATTGTTGAGCAAACTTCGATAAACCTCTTCGAGTGCTATGGTCTGATTCACTAAAATTGGACAAATCAGAGATTGTCAAAATGAACCTCGACACTCCATTAATGTTTCCCACCTAGCCACTTATACTCTGAAGCCTAACCACGACCCCCTTCGCAAGATTGTTTTTTTCCCTCAATCCTCTTCACTGCACTGAGAGTGATCAAAAGTGTTTCCAAGGAGTGTTGAGCATCTACGCGCTTGGTTTTTCTTTCGATGTACGTGGACATCATCACTGATGGATCACCCCATCCGCCGTTGCCGACACAGCAGGCCTGACGAATTTTGTTTAGGGAAGCGAGCTAAGCAATACCTTTTACGTGACTCAATGTGTGCTTCCTTTGAACGGCAACTCGGCTCGCGATACTCACTCAAATTGTGTATCGCTGCACAGCGACATAAGGGCGTTTATTTTCCGCAACCTTTAAAGTGACTCCCCAAATTAGTCTCCTAAACTATTCAATATGGACCGTTTTACGCGCGCATTTATACAATTCCGAGGCGCCTAGTCCCACGTGTTCGAGTGCAGAGTTTGTCCATTAGTACCAGCCGGCACTCTAGCCAGGAGTGCGGGCAGTCCTAGAAATGTGTTGCCTCGACGGGGCAGGGCACGTAAGTGTTTACAGTCGCAAACTTGCTTCATAAGTGAAGTTCCCCAATGGCTCTCACGGGGAACTCCCTTGGGGTGCCTCTTCGCGCGAACTTATTTGCAATAATGGGTTCTCGAGACGGGCCCTTGAAACGATGAGCTTCACCACACACCTCCATGGAGGCCACGAATTTTATTCGACCACGAGATACGGGGGACTCCTCTCAAAGAATTTTGGGAGGTTACAAATCTAGTAAGAGACAAATCTACGCCGCCACCTCTCACGTATTTTCGATTGCAGGTTTCAACAGTGCATCTCGCTCAGGTCCTGACTACTGTGGGAGGTACCCTCAGTGGGACAACCTTAGAGCAGGTCGAGGCTAACCCACCGGCTCTCGATAAAAGGTTGCGCATCAAACTTTGTTTCTCTCTATTCCTCAGTGACTCTTTGTAGTTGCCCTCCATTCTCCGTGAACTCTGGTGTGCTTCCGAAACTTTGCATTTCCGAAGCCTAAATATCCCCAAATGTTTTCCCAAACTATTCAAAATTGGAGTTCTACAATTGACATTCGGTTCCCTTTCGTTGCACAATGAGGAACCCCGCGCGCCACTTACGCAAAGGTGTGCATCCGGCATGCTTCCCGAAGCCTAAATGATCCCCAAATGTTTCCCAAACTATTCAAAATTTGAGTTCTACATTTGACATTTGGGTCCCTTTCGTTGCACAATGAGGGACCCCGCGCACAACTTACGCAAAGTTGCGCATCCCCCATACCACACATTCGTCACTCCATTCCGCATCTTTAGTGACGTAACGGCATCATTCAAGTATTAGATTTGTCATTTTGGTTCCATCCCCATATCACCTTGGAGTCGGAGGGAGTTACCCCCTCCGTCCCTGTATCAAGTTTTTCTTTACAAGGGGTTGTAAACGTCATGATAGTTGCCCTCACTATCATTCACCACCCGAGTTGCGTCTTACTTTAGCTTTAGAGAATGGCTAAACAAGTGCCACCTCTTTCACATATTTGAGTTCGTTGACTTTGCTCATGTCGTTGAGCATGATCTTCTCTAGCATCTCCGTCAAAGCAGAGTCACTTTTAGCTCCAACATAAGTTAAAGGCTCCCTATTAAGGACCGAAGGTTCCTTCGTATAGGAGCCTCTATGTTATGGTCCGGTCACTTTTGACACTAGAAATTTCTTTTTGATGGTTGCGTCCTTTCGAAGCAGACCTTCTCTTAGAACCTGGTGGTTGATCATTAATTTGATCAGGGTTCCAACGTTTTACTCCAATAGCAGTTCGCTTGATGGAGTCAGCTCGAACCATGGCTCTAGTTGATGAATATGTAACTTCCTAAAGGTTATGAACTTGTTGGTAGTATGTGTAGTATCCATGTGCCACCTACAAACTCCAACACAAACAACAGACGACTGTATGGGACTTCTAACTACCCCTTGTTCGTTAGCCTCTAATAGATAGCATTGGCGACGTAAGTTTACCCAGATGTCTTTCAACCTTGCAAAATAAAACGTTTTATTGTAAGGATGAAATTGACATCAAACGTATGAACTTCACAATTTTAAAAAGGTTTTGGTCGACAAAAGTCGCTGCGTCCTTTTCCATGAAAGCAAAGGACTTTAGCTTCGATTAGATCTTGTATTAAGTTCCTGGAGATCAGACAATCCTTTTTAGCATGAGTAAATGACCCATACCACTTGTAAAAGCTCCTGAATTTTTCTTCATTCATCTATTGTAGTTTATGCCCTGGTTTGAGTTTGATCCGATTCCGCTCATGGAGCCAGTCGAAATTCCATCGGCCTCTTCTGTATCGAACAAGAATTTGCATTCTTCATTGGATCATTGCGATGCATTAGCCTTGAAGTTTTTCTTTGCTAGGGGTAACATACTGTTGACTCTCCTTCAACACATTATGTATTATCAACCTCATACATGGTCAACTCAACCTGATAAACCACTAAGGCGCGAGAATTTTTCCATAAAAGGTTCTTGTACTTAGTAGCCCTTTGAAAAAAACTCATAGATGTCCTTGAAGGCTTTGCCCTGTATCTTCTTTCGAATTCGAATGTTGGGAGCATCTTGGGAGATTGTCACAATCTCTTCCTTAGAAATAGAGGTTTATATTTATGATGAGCTTTGTGAAATCTTTGAAAAAGGTTGTCGTAGGTTCTCTGGGTTGATGCCTCGGTCAATTTAGGCTCGATAAAGCAAATATCCAATTCGAGCAAGAACCTGGTCAAAGAAAGTGTCGTCAAAATGGACTAGTTAAACAATTAATTTACCAGTTAAATGTAATCTTTCATTTTCATCTTTCAAGTTATCGTTTGGATAATATGTTTTGAATAAAAATTATGCAAATACTTTCGTATAATCTAGTAGGTAGAAAATCTGGAAATATCTTTTATTTTATTTGTCCATGTAACACTTTTACAAAAGGGCCTTTAGAGATTTCTGAATACTTTGCAAGACTTTGTGTCTCAAACATCGTTATTCATTTGGTGGATACCAAGTGTGTTTTGAGTAGAGTGTGTCAACCGGTGATGGCGTGTCTGTATCCTCTGGGTTGCCACTCGCCCTCATTGCTATTCACAATGGTGCGATGTTATATCTGTAATAACTCATATTTTTTGTAGTTTATTAATGTAAATGGGGTTGTACCTATGGTGTGGATGTGTAATGAAAAGGGAAGATTCGTGTGATGGTAAGATTGACTCTGTAACGGTGAATAGACGATTTGAATACATAAGGATGGAATGATGCGGATGATACTCAAGAATGATGTCCAATGCCCATGGACACTTCCATGACAGCCTCCTAAGAGCGGGAGTAATGCTTGGAAGTATCCTTGTAAACGACGGAGTGACAGTTTCGTTGTTATGACGATATGCTTGGGGTTGTTGCTGTAAAAACGTACTTAACGTTATGGTTGAGAACCGAATCAATTATGGCAAGAAATTCAAAGATTTTTCAGCCCCAGATGTGGATGAAAAGTGAATAATGTGAAGCGAAAAAAGGGTGGTCGATGTGCACGAAAGGGCTGCCCAAATACTCATCGACGTCGCTCGCGGACAGCCCACTTTCGTGCGGATTAATGGTTGAAATTTGGCCGTAAATCCTACTAGTTTAGAAGAACAACCAGGTTGGTCAAATAAGACAAAATAATGAATAAGGAGTTGGATTAATGAAGGTTAATTAAGGATTATTAGTGCTAATTAAGCGTGATTAATTAGTTATAATCGGGAAAAAGACTTCTTCCACAAGCCATGGATGGTGGGGCCCAAGGTGGGGCCCACTTTTCATCATTTACACTAATAAGAAGCTTGGAAGAGGTTGAAAAGGAAGGGGACAGATTTGAAAATCGTCCATGAGAAGGGGAGGAAGAAGGAGAAGAGAAAGGAGAAGAAGAAGAAAAAGAAGGAGGGGGCTGGTTCGGTGGTGAAGAGATGAGCGAAACGGAAGGGCTACCATCGAGGAAGAGAGTGGAAAGACCCCTTCATGGAGAGGTCCTTCGAAGAAGGAAAGAATTGGAGCGGTTTTGCTCCGAAGAAGAACCAAGGTACGGTACTCGATCCACATTCGTTTTTCTTTTTGCGAAACGGCCATAAAACTCGTTACCCTTGAGTTTTGCTTGTTGTAAGTGTGTTGTCTGGTGAGAGAAAGAGGCTGGCCAGACCTTTGGAATGGTAGGAGATGGCACTCCGGACCCTCGGTTATGCGACGGATGAGCGGATTCGCATCGCGTGTGGGCTAGCCGGTGGTTCGCGGTTGAGCGTTTATTTGTCGGATGACAATCGTGCGGGGGCTGGCCATGCGGGAACTCATCCGTGTGCATGAGGTTGAGGTTATATTGAGTTATCAACGGATGCTGATGATGAATATGGGCTGTTCGGGAGTAAATTTTCCCGGTTTATGTGTGTGTCCGGGCTGAAAAATGGATTGTTTTGCGTGTGTTCGTGCGAGTACGTGGCTGCCCATTCGGAGTGTATACCTTGGCATATAATTGAAGCCCGGAAATAGGGCAAACGGGGATAGACGAGCTGGTCCGTCGGTGTTGAGAAAAGGAAAGATTGAAACTCCAAATGAGATGGTTGCGGACAAGCACGGACATTCGTGGATGCGAACTTATGATGATGAATATTGGATAATGTTATTGAATGAACATGGGCTGAAAAGGGGACTTGTTATGTTTATTCATAGCTGGTCCTTGGTGAGAGGAGGATTTATTAAGTATGAAAGGCACGGATAAACGAAAGTGATCGAACGACTCACGTATCGTGGGTGGAATGGAAGTTTACGACGATACATTGACACGCCCATGGGGGTGCCTTATGAGGCGGATATGATGAGGGTTTGGACAGAAGGAATCCACCCTTGGAATGGTATATTGGACAACCTTGTTGGCTGGAAAAGATGAGCGAAAAGCTAAGGCACGGAGGAAATTTCCGTGGTTTTACGCACTCGGATGGGTTGATCCGTGGTAGCAGAATGTTGTGCGGCTGAAGGTACATGAATATGAGGCTTTTATGGGGTGTGCGTGGCTGAAAATGCAACGTTCCCAGATGCCGTTGGAAATAACTTAGTTGCGATCTTTGAGGATTTGGAAACGCAACGTTGTTTATCGAAATTTTGAAATGAGATATCGATTTTGAGATATGTCAAGGAATGTTATGGGCGAATGGTTACGCGTGCTTGAGCTGCTGTACTTAGTCATTTGACTAATGTTATTCATTGTTTTTTGCAGGTCATATAAGTAATCTATGCATGCTTATTTTCATGTTCGATAGAAAGCTTCCGCTGTACAAATTTTTATCCCAATGGTAACCGAATTGTGTAATACTTTCCAATTATTAATGAAATGATCGACGAGTTTTATTTTAGGAATCCGTAGGTCCTTTCAATATCCCTGGATCGTATGAGCTAGTTGAGTCAGTTCTATCACAATGGTGAAATCTGTATCGATGATGATCGTTCCTCAGCTTATCCTTCACCTTACCCATAATCCGAGTTTCCTCATCACTTTCCCTATTTTTATTAACCACTACCAAAATCCCGTCACCCTTTTCACACAAGTGACCCTTTTGGGCATTCACAGTCTCACACGCACTAGTTTTGGCTCCCACTGTGGTCGTCAGAGAAGTTTTGTCACATAAAGTTACAAGAACACATCGCAATTATGACATTTATGAATATGGGTATGTGAATTGTGGTCATCAGCAAATTTAAAAGAAAATACAAGCAATGGAGAAGAATGCCCATTCGAAAACTGAGTACAAAGTACAAAAAAAGCGATAACCAAATGCTTATTTGTCGAGTTAAAAACGACTGCATGTGTTTATTCCAATGCTAACAAGAGCTATTTATACTAAAGTTAGGACGAAAACTGAAAACACACACGTGGAAACTGAATAGAATCACCTTCCACTGCTACACATATCCTAAAATTAGAATCCAATAACATTATCCATTCATAATCATCACTCTCCCAAAACTTCATTGTCTTCAAAAAACTGGTCAACCTCTAGAGGACTCATCGACCTCTCAATTTATTCGACGATATCGAAGGAGTTCCTTTGTTAGAACAACTTTTATCCAAAACCAATTGTTCTGGCCTTAGGCTTTGTGGGCCCAGAATTAGCTTAGAGTAAATAGGGCTATACTCAAGATCAAACGAATGTTGAAATTATATGAAACTATTCATCAAGCAAACGATGTCAACAGGTTGTCAACTTTTGGGCGAAAGGTAAAGTATAAGAGATTGCACTGGCCATGGAAAGTGAAAGTTACTTGATCTTCCCATATCAGGTCTGGGTATAGTCGGAAGGACTCAAACGTTTATAATAATTATTATTATTATTATTGATAAAAATAATAAAGTTTACACTTGTTCCATTACATAGGGGTACAATGTCTAAACAACGTTTACAAAATATTAATCTTGCACCAAGACATAATCGGATGACTATGCAGATGTCTCCTACCTCAAAGCAAACCTATGAAGAAACACACGAACATGGGAGATGATTAGACTAAGCTAAATACGAACACCCTATCATATACTAGTATCATCATTTCATGTGATCATCATTCGATTCGTTAGTTCTTTCCATTTGTGTTACCACCCTTGACACGGTCTCATCAGACCTCATTCGTAAATCAAGATACCATTTAGCCCATATAAGAAAGCCGGGATTTTCCCGTTTCTGCTCATTAAGACTTGGCTCCTCACACCTACAATTTTAGAGTAGGAATCCTCCCATAAGAATCAACTTTATCACATTTCATTAGCGTGGGTCCTTCTATTCGACATTCAGTTAAAAATTACTCTTAGCATGGGTCCTCACATCCTGCGGTTTAAGTGATCTCGAGTCTACCCATCCATCACTTGTGGGTTCGGATCCTCACATCCGACCCACTTCATCATGTATCGATTTCGGATCCCACATCCGACTTCACTCGTAACCATCTAGTTCAAATCGGTCTTTCTTGATCATTATTCACTTGCCTCAGAGTCAACCACTAGTATCATCTCATTTGCTATAAACTTACATGCATTCTACAATTCACCACATCAATTGCATTCAACTTTTACAAAATCGAGAGATGCATGATCAATGCAAACATCTTTTCCTTAATCAGTCATCAATACATCTCAATGTTCATCCCACCATTAGGGTCCGACACCATTCAATTATCTCAATGACATTTCACAATATAAAAAATGCCTAATTACATATACTACAAATATCATTTCATTCACTAAGTGTGAATACTTCATTATTCCTCCGTCTTTTTATTGTTTATACACCTCAATTCACTCATATCCTAGCTAGCCCTTCATTAATTGATTTCAATGAATTTGTATGCAACATTCACGACATTTCACGCCAATCTCAGCTCGCAAACACATCATATTTCAAGTGTATATGATTCAACCCCTGTCGTTATGATAGTAAAAACATTTGCGAAACATATCAATATTTTCCTGCCATAATACTTAGGATGATGCTCAACTGTCTAAATCATTTCCTTCGTTCATTTTCATGTATCATCGTATCGCACTTTTGATTTCATTTATTCAAGCATAACCCCCAAAACGGGGCTCACTAGCGAAATGGTCCGTTATCGTTCACTCTTTTAAGCTTAATCATCATCATGAGTTGTTGCAACACCTTATATGACTATTATCGTGGGGATACCAATCCTAGTGTTTTCCATCAATTTTGCGACTCACCACATTGATCAATTGATTTCTACACACCTTATACGACTATTATCACGAGTATTCCGCTGTATGACCTAAGTTTTATTATCTCTCTACAATACGTTTCATCATGAAAGTCAGCATCGCCATCGTCTATATATATGTTTCGTGGAGTCTAGCATTTACCTCATTCATTGATTATGTCGCACTCCCATAATCATCATTTTTATCATCTTAGTGCATAATCCGTTAATGGCCAGGACATTACTTTTGCGTGTTTTCCTTTGTTATGCATTGCCACTTTGTCAACTTTGTTTTTCGCTCAATTACTAATAGCCATGTCACCAATCGTTCGATCTTTTCGGTCACAGCGATATTGAAGAGTCCAATTTATATCTCACGAGGCCTTCCGCCCCTTATATTTCGACCGCATGTCATATAGCGTCACACATTCTCCAGCCTAAGCATTTCAATCACCAAGAGTATTATTTCATCAAGCATATAGTTCGGTCACAAAACCACAAGATCTTTCCAAAATATCCATTATCTCTCATGGACAACATTCATCATTTGTGGGAGCACTACATCTCAAGTTCATAGTTCTTAATTCATTAAACAAGTTGGGCTACCTCAATTTAGCACACTCATAATTTAGCTATCATGGCCATAGCGTTATTCGAACGCCTCATCTTGTGACACATCTCATTATCGCACCAGCCATGCACATCACGACAAAGACTCTTGCTCCTTCTAATTTCATCCTTTTTTGAAACATCAATACAATCACAACACATATTGCTTATTGTCACATACCTCGTCCATATCACTATCACACCCATTTACCAAGGGTTACGTCATTAACAATTCAATCATTAGGACCACTACACCCTTTAAGTATGGAGGTCACATATCTTGACATCTTTTTTGCCCTTTACACCAGCACAACACAGTGACTCATATTATTTTGCCCATAACCTTCTAATCATCACCATAATTGACGCGATTCCCCATTGAAAACTGGAAAGACTACAACGATGGCGAAAATGGAATGACCAAGAACGCAAAACAAGCCAATGGAATAAGACTCAGGCCGCCACAGATACAACCAATGCACCACTAGGATTTTCACGAGGGTTGAAAGCCTCACAACCGGATACAACTACACCATCGATTATGGGATCGCTCGGATAATTTTTGTCACGCTAAGAAATCCAACAAACAATAAGAGAAATGGCTTAAAGTTCAAGAGACAACTTGATGGCCGCCAAATTTTTAAAATTCTTCAAAAAAGGTTCTCTTCAACCCTGAACACATGAGTCGTATTCATGGAGGATAGAAAATGGGCTAAACCTAGCTCTCAATTAGGCCCAAAATAAAAATACCAAACACTAATTAAAAACAAGTCCAAATTATTAATTAAAGAAACTGGGCACGTGGACTGTTGGGCCATTCGTCAAATAAAGTCTCGATTTAGAGCATTCTCGAATTTGCCTTGTGCAGATAAAAGTTGTTATCCAGACAAACATCGCCTTCTCGATCTTGAGACAAACTCCTGTCATTTCGAGTTGACGAACCAACTCGACCGATACAACACCGTGAATGTACTCCCCATCTCGATCACATCTCTGGTGGCATTCCCGACATGGCCGTGCTCAATCCAACTGGCATCAGTAATTCACTTGACCATGCATGTCATTCGGTCATAATGGTCACAAAGCTATTCAAACGTTACTTATCATCCCAAAGTTTGACATATTCAAATCATCGCATCACACACAGTGGGGGACCAAATTGGATGAGAGGAAATTTAAGGGGGGCAAAATTGAATTATTTTAATTTTTTATGTTAAATTAATAAAAAAAATTATGCCTAATTTTAATTTTTAAACAAAAATCTAGAGGGTCATGGCCACCCTAGGTCCCCCAGGCTCCGCCTCTGGTCACACATCATATACATCAATGTGCACTCATTGCTATTTTAATCATTTTCCCATTATACGTTCAACCTTTTTTCACCATATGTCCTCGTCAAACGCTATTCGGCCCTTCTGGCCTCCCATGGAAAAGAAGAATTCAATGAGAATGTTGAACCTGTTCGGGATGTAGAGGAGATTCAGGAGTACCCGAATGAAGGAGAACTGTTGGTCATCCGAAAAGCCTTAAGCGTGACACAGCATGACTGATATCACAATACTTATTCCATCAGCGTCGATGAGAAGGTCACCTTGATGCCCTTAACCACTCATGCTAGCGAAGCAACCTAGAATCGACTTACCAATCAGCCGCTCAAAGGAGTACAATTGGTTTGAGCGATCGATGAACGTGAAAAGGCTTATTTTCTAATTCTAGTCGAAGCAACCCAGGGTCAATCGACGAGCCACCCCCGTGTTGTATCCATACTCGAGGAGTTCAAAGATATGTTTCCGGAAGAGCTGCCAGTCGAACTACCATCTATGCGATGTATTCAACACCATATTGACTTGGTTCCAGGAGCGTATCTACCCAATCGACCAGCTTATCGATGCAATCCAGAGGAAGCTAAGGAGCTGCAGAGGCAGGTTGATGAATTAGTCAAGAAGGGCTTCGTTCGAGAGAGTTTGAGCCCTTGTTCCGTCCTAGCCATATTAGCATTGAAGAAGGATGGAACTTGGCGAATGTGCATGAATAGTCGAGCGATCAACAAAATCACGATGAAGTTGCATGTTAGACGAGTTGCATGGAGTGCATGTGTTTTTGAAAGTGGATTTGCGTAGTGGATATCACCAGATTCGGATGAAGGAATGTGATGAGCATAAGACATCATTCAAGACCAAGTATGGGTTTTAAGGTGTGGCCATCGCCAAAGAATTTCCAAGACGTTCGTAGTTTCTATGGCTTAGCGTCGTTCTATAGGAGGTTCATTCGAGTTTTTAGCTCGAAAGCAGTCCCACTCTCTAAATGTTTGAAGGGAGACAAGTTCGAGTGGACTTCAGCTGCACAAGCTAATTTCCAACGACTGAATGAGTGGGAGTCCACTCGAAAGTCGTCCCCATCAAACACTCTGTCATCTGGGCTGTGATCGAACTGAAGTCCTTGATGGATCTCCGATAGAATGACGCTAGGCCATGAAAGCTCCGAACGTCACAAGCTGTCTTGGGAATAGGCCAATTTTGAAAAGCAGCAACTTTCCTATCATCCACCTGAATTCCTTCTCTCGAGATGACATATCCCAGAAAGATAAGTTTGGTAGTCGAGAACTCGCACTTCTTACTGTTCCCGAATAGACGTTGCTCCCTCAACTTCTCGAACAACTGTCTAAGGTGGTTAATGTGTTCCTCCTCACTCCAGCTATATACAAGAATATCATCAAAATGAAACAAACACGAATTTGCCGATGAAAGGACGAAACACCTGGTTCATCATTCGCATGAAGGTGCTTGGCGCGTTCGAGAGACCAAACGGTGAATTTGACCATCTGCTCGTACAAGCCGAATTTGGTTTTGAAAGCCGCTTTCCACTCATCTCCTTGCTTCATCTGAATATGGTGATAGCCACTTCGTAAATCTATCTTCGAAAATATGGTCGACCCATGCAAATCATCGAGCATATCATCAAGTCGAGGAATGGGAAATAGATTCTTGACAATGATCTTATTGATTGCTCGACTGTCAACACACATCCGCCATGATCCATCCTTCTTGGGAACCAAGATGGCGGGAACGGAACACAGGCTGAGGCTCTCTCGAACAAAGCCTCGTTCGATAAGCTCGTCGACCTGTCGCTGCAGCTCTCTTGCGTTGTTGGGATTACATCGATAAGACGGTCGATTAAGAAGCGACACCCCAGGAATGAGGTCGATCTAATGTTGTATGTCCCTCAGCGGAGGAAGTCCTCCTGGCATCTCCTTAGGAAACATATCCTCAAATTCTCACAAAAGTGCTCGAACTCGAGGGGACATAGTCGAAGCCTGCCTTCTACTGCCTCGAGCAACATCAACATGTGTACGTATTTCTCCTCGCGAATATCTCGAGACAACTCCACCAACTTCGATCTGACTTCTCGAATTTGATCTCGAGACGATGGGTTGGATAATGCTTGGGTGGTTAAGGGAGGTAAGGTAATCTTCCTTTGATCGAGAGTGGTGGAATACGCATTCTTGTATCCATCATAAACTGCTTGATGATCATATTTCCACGGCCTCCCCAATAATAAGTGACACGCATCCATCGGAACTACATCGCAAGTCACTGTGTCCTTGTAGCTCTTACTAACGCTTAACGAAACCAACACCTGCTTAGTCACCCTTAGATCACTCTCTTAACTCAACCATTGAAGCTTGTATGTGCGAGGGTGTGGCTTAGTCGATAACTTCAGTTTCTCGACCATTGTAGTAGAAGCCACATTGGTGCAACTCCTACGATCAACAATCACATGACACACCTTCCCATGTACGGTGCATCTAGTTTGAAAGATCATCTCCCTGTCCTTACGAGGACACCCAAGTGGCGTAAGGTGGGTGATGGGTGTTTGAAACCTTGTCATGATTCCTGGTTCGAACCCCACCATGCACACTCTACTTGAAATTGCGGTTGGTTTCGTAGGTGATGGCTAATAAAGCCCAAGAGCCGCCCACCGGTTGGGCATTTAGGCCTCAACTGAAATTGGACCGACATGGGAGCAGGCCTCAAGTCGGGCCCAGATGAGATATAGAGGGACCAAGCCTGAGGCTCGCGGGCTTGTCAAAGAGCTTCCAGGCCTCGTGAGAGTGTTCGCAAAAAGTAAGTCCGCCACGAACCCCGCTGTTATCAAAGCTTCTCGGGCCCCACATTTGCATTAAAAACCTTTCGAATCACCAGCAACTGCCCTCATCGGGTTCCTCCACTACTTCTTCCTCAGCATCCCAGATGGGCTCTCCTTCTTGGTCATACACTTGATCATCCTCCTAAAGCTTCATAATAGTGACAGTTCGTCGATTTGGGCACTTAGAAGCTATATGCCCAACTCATTGACACTTAAAACACTTTCTCGAGACATTAGTGTTTGGGGGTGGCCGAGCTTCAACCTTGGCATGATCCTTGGTGTTACTCGAGAATGGGCTTCTCGAGGTGAACTCATGTCTGGTCTTAAGGATGAACTCGAGATGGTTCTCGAGGACGAACTCCCTTTGCTGAAAGGAGTGCTCCTCATTGCTGGTCTCGCAAGCATTCTCATAGGTTGCTGCTTCTCGACTCTATAGGTTAGGTTGCATACATCCGCAAAACTACAATAAGCTTGCAACTGAACAGCATCCGCCACATGGGTTTTCAGCCCTTTTATATACCTTGCAATAGTCGGTCAGGGGGCTCAGTTATATCACTCTAGAGCATCAATTGCTCTAACTCGCGAGTGTACTCAGAAACACTCGAAGACTGTGGAAGCGAGTTCAATCTGAGGAACAAGTTTTCTTCATTTGTACTTAGACAATTGCTCGGCTCAGGGGGCTCGGGAAGAAACCTCTTCTTCATCTCCCTCTTCATTTTATCCCACGAGTGAATGTTCTCTTTCCCTTCTCGACGACGCTGCTGATTCAAGTTCTTCCACCATAAGCTAGCGTATTTTCGAAGCCGAAGGGCTGCCACCTTGAATTGCCTTTCCTCGGGAATCTCTTCATAGTCGAATACTCTCTCGGGGTCTATCTTTCCCTCAAATTCAGGAATGTCGACTCGCAAATTAGTGGGACGTGTGGGTTGACGTTTTCGAGTCTGCCTCCTAGGACTCTCCTTGTCCCGAATTGATCTCCTAAGGTCTCCTCGTCCCCATATCTATCCACAAACGGAATTTCTTCCGCATCCTCAAAGTATCGAGGAGACAATGGTTCAGGTTGCCACCTTTCTCCCAGGAGATGCAGCATCTAACGACATAGCTCTACAATCTCCTGTTCTAAACGAGCTGAACGGGCCTCCTCTAACGTTATCCCACGTCAAAATTTGTTTACCATCACTTTCACAGATTTGCGCTCTACGACTACCTGCGCTATCAACAATCGTACGCTCCCAGCAACTGAGTGCGCTACACAATCGGGCGCTTTCAAACAACCCAGTGCTCAACACAACTATCGTGCGTTCTGAAACAACCCAGCTCAACGCAACAATCGTGAGCTTTCAAACAACCGTGCGCTCTGATACCAACTGATGCGCCATCGACCACGGAAATGGGAAAATACTACAATGACGACAAAATGGAATGCATGAACGAACAAAACGAACGACGTAAACAAAAAGCATAATACTCGGACCGCCGCTGGATACAGCCGAAGCACCACAAGGACTGCAACGAGGGTTGAACGCCAGACAACCGGATATAGATATCAACCCCGATTATGGGAACGTTAGGATAAAATCTCGCCACGCTTGGAATCCACCAAACGATAAGAGAAGTTACGCAAAGTTCATGCAAGAACTTGACGGCCGTAAAATTTGGGTAAAGTTCAAAAGGTTCTTCTGTCCAAAACTTAAACACAAGAGTCCTATTTATAGAGGATAAAAAAAGGGCTAACCCTAACTCCCATTTAGGCCCAAGATGGTAAAAACCAAATGTAATTAAAAACAAGTTCTAAAGTAAAAACAGGAAATTGGGCCTGACGTCTTCTGGCCCGTAGTGAGGACTTCTCAAGCTCGCCTTCTCGAGACGACTCCAGTCTTCTCGAGCGGACGAATCAACTCGACCGCTTCAGCACCGCGAAGGCACTTCCCGTCTCGAGTGCTCTTCTCGAGTTGTTCCTGACGTGGCCTTGTGCGTTCCAACTTGCATCAATCTATGGTTAGCATCAGCTTAGTCGACGACATGCAAAGTGAATTGAGTTTCTACAGGCTTTCAACTTTGTCTTGAAGCACAAACCTGGAGTGAATAATGTAGTCGGTGATGTTCTCTCGAGGAAGGTGATACTACTATTCGCGATGGAGACAAAGCTGATTTGATTTGAGTACCTGAAAGATCTGTATGAAGACAATGAAGACTTCAGATGAATTTTCATCCCATGCACCAACCAGGCCGTCGATCGATTCTATCGGGTGAATGGATTCGTGTTTTGATATTCTAAATTATGTATTCTTAGGAGTTCAACTCGGGTGCTACTTATTCGTGAAGTCCATGGAGGAGGAATAGCAGGACAATTTTAGAGTCGACAAAACAATGACGATGACACAAGAAAATTTATATTGACCACTAATGGAGGAACAAGTGCGATGTCTTATCTCGAGATGTGTTATCTGTCAATAGGCGAAGGGCCGAGTCCAGCCCCAATGATTGTATACTCCACTTTCACTCCCTAAGCGACCATGAGAGCATGTAAGTATGGATTCCGTGCTAGGATTGTCAAGGATGCAGCGGAGGAAGTATTCGATCATGGTGGTGATCGATAGATTCTCGAAGATGGCACATTTCATTTCGTGCCAGAAGACTGATGATGCAACCAATGTAACATATCTATATTTTCAAGAAGTTTTGAGGTTGCATGGAGTGCCGAAGTCGATTGTGTCAGATTGAGATGTCAAGTTCCTTCGCTACTTTTGGACAACTTTGTGGCACAAGTTGAGAACGAAGCTTGTCTTTCAGTACAACTTATCATCCGCAAACCGATGGATAAACGGAAGTTGTTAATCGTACCATGACTGCAATCCTTCGAACCTTAGTCTCGAAGAATTAGAAGAATTGGGACATTAAGCTTGCTCATGGGGAGTTCGAATGCAATCGACCTCCAAGTTCGACAACGAAGTCATTACCTTCCGAGGTAGTTTATGGACTGAATCCTTTAGTCCCTGTCGAACTAAAGCCTATGAGTGTTGTGAGATCAGTTAGCCGTGATGCTGAAGAGCGTGCAAAGGAAATGAGAATACTGTATGAGAAGATTCGTATCCAAATCGAGATGGCTAACAAACGCTATGAAGAAAGGGCAAATGGAGGGCGTAGGGTGAAGGTTTTTCAGCCTGGAGACTTGGTTTGGATTAATATTTGGAATGAGAGATTTCCTACCAAGCGAAAGAACAAATTGATGCGTCGAGCCGAAGGATCCCTCAAGGTCATTGAGCGCATCACAACAACGCCTACAATATTAATCTCCTAAGAGAGCTTGGAGTTTCAGCTACCTTCAGTCCTAACTGACTTTGTTATAAGTCTTTCCTTTACTCTGACTTTATTCGTACATGCTTTGTGCATGAGTTCACAAGTCATTTTTTGACTTTACAGGATATGATACAAGATAGGATACCTATCTATATAGATAGATTGACGCCTAATATCTAGTTGGAAGTAATGATCGATCAACAGCCCGTGTTTTATCGATGTAAACATGTGTTAAAATAAATCAGAATCGAAATTCGCTTAGCCCTATCCCCCTCTATGGGTAATTTAGTGATAAATTCTATAGGAACTGGACGATTCTACCATTTTTTGAAGACGGTGATCCGATGAGTTTAAGGAAAAACTTTTTTCAACTTGCATTAAAGGCCTATTGATTGTCAAACCACTCACGCCTTTACTATCTTGCATTTAGTTGAATTTATTCCCAATAAACATGAATTTAATTGGTTGTTATTACATTTAATTTCTTCACTGTATGAGGTATCTTTGTAACTCATTTGAAACAACTTTTGATTATTAAACTTTAAACCCAAAAATAAACTTGAATCTTTAGTGCGAATTGAGTCGAATGGCGTCTCTGTATCCACGGTCAAGTGAGTCTATCCGAGCCTTTTTTCACAGTGATGAATCTGTATCCGTAGAGGTTTCGTTCCTATTTCGAGCCGCACCCCTATGTCACTTCATTCCGCACCCCTTTCAGTGAAGTTCATATTTATACAAAATCCACCTCGGAGTGGAACCAGTAATTACATGATAAGTAGTGGAGCAGCTAGTAGAGGATAATAACTACTTTTATTGAATGATGAATCCTTAAGTGAGGAAAAAAAAACTTTGGAAAGCAAATGCTGAAATGTTCCACTCAAAAACAAATTGCGATGACCAAAACTTTCAAAATCCTAACAAGAGTTCTTTAAAAAAAATTAAATGGCAAGATTTCAACGGCAAAGATTATTTTTCAAAAAGTAAACAAATGTAAAAATTTTGAAGAGACAAAAAGTGGAACAATTTTGCACTTGGAAAACCGTCACAATGGTCGACATGCCACCAGAATACAGGGGAGGATCTATAACAAAAGCGACACAATATATGGCAGGAAAGGAAGTACATAACCATGAAGACTCAAGAAATGCTCAAAGCAGATGATGCTTAGTTCACATGTTCAGGAATTGCTCGAAAAAAAGAATCCCAGAGAAACTAAAAAAATTAAGGTCTGCAGAAACCTGAAACAAAAAAATACAACCTTAAGCACCCTTGTCGGCCTTTGCGGCAGTGGCTGCAGCCTGTCCCCTAAGACGACCCGTCCTCCTGGCAGCAATGAGACCAACCTTCTGGCCAGGGGGAGCATCACGCCTGACAGTGCTTGCATGACCAATGTGCTGGTGGTTACCACCACCATGAGGATGCTCCACCGGGTTCATAGCCACACCACGGACCTTAGGCCAGCAGTTCCTCTTCACTCGGAACTTGTGGTATGCATTTCCAGCCTTGAGAAGGGGCTTCTCAGTTCTTCCGCCACCGGCAACCTGGCCTATCATTGCTCTGCAGCCACTCGGCACAACCTTCTTCGCCCCAGATGGAAGTTTGATCCTAACATGACGGACATTGGAGAAGGAAAAAAGTAACTCTTAAAACCAAAGCAAAGGGACACCAGAGTATCAATAAGAAAAGAACGTTTAACAATGAAAAGAATTGTGTAATTCATTAACATCCAAACTGCACATCAAAATAAAGACTTAGACCTAATATTGGCAAATGCAATCTACAGGTACTAAAACACTCCCCAAAGCTAACGCCCACCAAAACTTCATTATCTTCTACAAATATAGAAAAAAGGCAGGCAGAGTATCCCAATCACATAACAGATGAATCTAAAGCAAGAGGATGTCCAGCACATTACTAACGAACGTGGACATCAGATGGAGAAGTGGGGGGAACACCTGGAGGTGTCGTTGTCAGGGTTGTGGCTGATTAGGATGGCATAATCTCCACTGGCCCTGGCGAAGACACCGCGATCGCCGACATGGTGCTCGACGTTGCAGACGACGGCACCCTCGGGGATTTGCCTAAGGGGAAGGACGTTGCCGACGACGAGGGAGGCCTTCTTCCCACAGTAGATGAACTGGCCGGTGTAGATGCCCTCGGCAGCGACAAAAAGTTCCTTCTGCTTCTTGTAACGGAAGGGGTGGCGGAAGCTGACCCTGGCTAAGGGGGCACCGCGGCCAGGATCGTGGATGATCTCGGTAACAACTCCCTTGAGATAGCCATTGCGCTCGCCAAAGTCAAGGGAACGGAAACGGGCAGGGCCCTTCCGATGGTGGGTATGGGATTTGAAGACAGATCCCGCTCCCTTCCTCTGTGCCCTGATCACTCTTCCCATTTCTTTTCCTTTTCCCCCTTGGGCGGCGGCTGGTGAGGGGTGGAGGGCAAGGTTCGGTGTTAGGGTTTTCTCGGAGGGCGTATTGGGGGTGTTATATATGTGCTTGGGCTTCCTCTGTTTAAATCCTTATTGGACTATGCTTGTTTTTCCGGCCCATTACATTATTGCTAACCCCTCCCTTTTCTCTATTCCATTAATCACGTTATCGTAGAGTATACGAAATAATTTACTTACTTTACGAATCTTTAGTCATTTTCTACAAAAAAAAAAATGTATAAAAGGCCTTCCAGCATGTATCTCGTATACTAGAAATTAGAATTTTTGGATCGCTTTTTTATATAAAAAAAAGCATCACAGGAGAATTGCTTCTAGTTTTATAATTACAAAATATGACGGAAATTTATAAAATTTTTAATGGAAAAAAATATTCTCACGATATGACCGTGAATGGTACTAACTCACTGGAAATATTTCATGGACATAATTGTCCCAATTAAAAATGAAACAGAAAAAAGTAAATATGGCAAAAGTCACTTATGTATGTATATACATGATTGCGACTTAAAATTCAAAATTCTTCACTAAAACAACTGGGATTGAACCAAAAAATTAGGTAAAGAGACAAGTGACCAGTCTAAAGGACTCACTGGTCTGTGAAGTCACTATTACCTGTTGTGGAATCGCATCCTTATTGTAAACTATGCACATTGAATCTTTCCAAAACAATATCATCTTATTTTTTTGATTCCATCGTTTTCAAAACAAAGAATTTCAAAGACTTGCAAGAAGGAATATGTAATAATTTATTTTTAAAATGAAAAAGTGTGAGGGGAACAATTATTAGTTTCACATATTAAGAAGTAAGAAAACGATGGTGTTAACAAGTGATGCGACAAGGGGTGGTCACTACTTTATCAACAATTAAAAAAACATTAATTAACCAAAATGAAACATTAAATGGAAAACAAGATAGTCATGAAATTTTATTTAAAAATTACATACAATAAGAAGTAGAACATTAAATAAAATTATTATTACTTTCATTCTCAAAAAGAAAATGCCATATAAAATTCGGAAAAATTATCAAGTCCAAAATCTACTTAATCATCACCGATAATCATTTTTCCTTAATTAAAAACAAAGTTCGTCTCTATCATCCATTTTCCTTTTAGTAAATCGTGATAGATAAATGTGAAATGCTTTAGCGTACGAGAGGTACGTAACTAGTAACTTTTCATACCACAACGGTAGAACTTATTCTCTTCAGTTTTATTTAGTTATCCTCTTTTGTCATCATGCAACATTTTTTCCACATATTGATGACGATTGTTATGAAAATAGTGTCAACCAGATTTTCGTAACAATCTGATAATCACTTCTGAGTGTTGAGAAATTGCTTTGGAGAATTGATATTATGCAATGGGTAATCTTCGTTTTACGAGGTTTCTATAAATGTAACAGAAAAAAAAAAATCAAATAATGTAGGATTACGATTTGTAAATTTCCACGCAATCGTCGATTTTTCCCTCACTCAATCAGGAAAGAAACCTACAAATAATCGCCCAATCTTTATCTTTCCTTACTCTCAATAGAGCTTTTGTGTTGATAATATATTGGGAAACAAATAAGTAAGAGGAAAGAGAGCGGAGAAATCGAGCGAATACGATGAGAGAAACAAAGAGAGAAGGGAAAACTTTTCTTATTGATTTTTTCTAATGAATTGATACAATTGATTGTATTATTTATAGGGAATTTACTAGAAAAACGACTAACTCAAATTGAAAGAAATCGTCAAGGTGAAAATCTATTTTATCCAATAAAATAAAATTCTAACGGGAAAAATTCACCATATTAAATCCATGAAATATTATTATTCAAATATATGTTTTAATTTGTTTAGCACATTTAAAAATCAAATCATGTGTCGGTTTCTAAAATTAATTAAATAACCAACCTGTGTTCTATATTACAAATTTTAATACATGAAATCAAGTTAGACGCTATCCACACGAATAAGAAACTATCCATAAGACACGAATTAACCTCTTATCACAATCCAAAATTAGAAATCTTTTGTTTTTTTATCTCAAGCGCTATCAGAAAAATAGAGTTTAATTAGATATTAAATTTTGAAAAGCTTGAGCGACACATCGTAAGTTGTTACTTGGTGTCAATCCAGAATTGCCATTTCAAAATCAAAGCTTTTTTTAAATAATGAGAAAATGAAAAAAAAATTAACTGCAATTTAAAAAATTAATGAAAGATAGTTATTAGTAAACAAAATATATGCAGTGAATTGCCAAAAGTATTGCAAAGTTTTATGAAATTATTATTCGATCTACTCCAATATAGCTTTCTTTAAGTGATATTATTCAATGAAGATAGAAATAATTCATAAAGTAAACATTAACTTCATCATTACGAATTGTTCGACCGCAAAAACACGTTATTGGGCTCAGCAAATGTAATATTTGTGGTTCAAGAATGGTCGCTATCCAAATTTGTCAGCGAAAACTTGGAGAGAAAACAATGATAATAAATGCCTTTACCATTGTTAGATGAACCCTTCGCCATTGTTAGATGAACTTGTGAATAGATGAACGATGGAGGGATAAACCCTTCACCATTGATCTGACACGATCCACATGGGAACTCCATGTATTCTCATCACTTCTCGAAAGTAAAAATTCGCGCCATTGGTTGCATTGTCACTTCTGGCATGGAATGAAGTTTGCCATCTTTGAAAATCTATCGACCACAACCATGATCGATTCCTTATCCATGAACTTCTCGAACGAGTAGCTCTTGCATCGAACACATGGGAATGCACAACTTAGAATCGCGAAAGAGAAATCCGTTCACCTAGTGGACTCGATCGATTGCCTGAGTGGTGTATTAGGCGAAGATCCCTCCAAAATCTTCATCGTCCTTGTATAAATCCTTTAGGTACTCGAAACCAATGAGCTTAGTCTCCATTGCAGAAAAAAAGATCATCTTCCTTGAAAGGGCCCGCAACTTCGTTCTTCACTCCGGGTTTGTGTTTGAGAACGAAAGTGAAGGATTGAAGAAACTCTACCCAATTTGGCATGTCGTCGACTGAGTTTGTGCTGATCGTTAATGTACTCAAGAGCTTCATGGTTGGTGTGTAGCACGAACTAGCAGCAGGTAGTGACTCCTCGTGTCTTAAACTCGAATGATAGCTAGGAATTCCTTGTGGTACATTTAGTAGTTGAGTTTCACACCATTAAGCTTCTCACTAAAATAAGAGATGGGTCTCCCTTCCTGCATCAACAGTCCTCCTATTCCAACTCCGAATACGTCACATTCGACTTCGAACATCTTCGCAAATTCAGCTAAGGCGAGAATGGGTGCTTTGCTTAGACACTCCTTTAGTCGCTCGAAACTAGCTTGGGCGGCAAAAATCCACTCGATCTTGTCTCTCTTAAACACTCGGTGAGAAGGGCTGCGATCGAGCTAAAACCTCGAATGAATCTCCTGTAGAACGACGCTTTGCCATGGAAGCAACGAACGTCGTGGAAACTCCTTGGTACCGGCCACTCCTTGATTGCTTCGACTTTACTTTCATTGAACCGGATGCCTTAAGCAGTTCCAATGTAACCAAGAAACACAACACTTGATTGGAAAAACTCACAATGCTTCATCCAGAACCTAAAGATAAGCCTCCTCGCTTTCCCACATTGCTTGAGTCAACTCTATTTGCTTGATAACTTGAGCAGGCTACTAGTTGATAGGTGCTTCGCCTGGTTGGGCTATCAAAGTCATTAGGGTGATCTTTTTCTCGTCGGCACTAATGGAATAGGTATGTCGATACTCGTCATATTGTGCGAGTCGATCAAACTGCCATGGCCTTCCTAGGAGTATGTGGCACGCATCCATCGGACGACTAGCAATTCTTCTTCGTGATATGGGTATGGCAAGGAATAAATGATTCCAACACCTAAAACAAAGGGAAACGGCAAGTATTACAAAAATTACGTTCCCTTGGAGTCTCGTATAGTTTTAATCATTGACATACCCCGAACAAAGTACTTATTTGTTTTGATTTTTATCCAGATATCCCGAGGCATGCCTTACGGACAACCAAGGCACACGCCTCATTCGACGCTCTCGAGACAAAGACAACAGATATTATATATTCGTGGGATTATTTGGATTCTCAAAGATGAAGACCCTCTAAAGACAGCATCACACTCATTAAGGTTCAGCATCAACGGCTCATGGGGTTTGCTCTACACCTAAATACAAAATAAAACTGTGAGGTATAAATGCTAACGAGGGCTTCAGATTTTATGGAGAGTGAGAAATGGTACAAACTTCGCTCGGTACTCCCTCAAATCAATTCGGCTTAAAATTGCTAAGGACCTTTAAAAAATATGTGATTATTTGAATTTTGCCCGAATAAACTTTTAACGAAAAATCTTTTTTTTTTCTAAAATAGTTCATATAGACTCCCTTTAGTTAACGAGCTAAATAGTTTTTTTAGATAACGTCAAGTGACCCTCTTTCAAAACCAAGCTCTAAACAAATTTAGGTATTTAGAAATACAATTTTAATGCCTCCCTTTTCTTCATGAATGCATGCGATTTAGTAATCTCTACTTCTCAAACCTAAACGAATCTCTATAGCTTTCCTAACCGAAACATAAAATAGGTTAGCGGCGACTCTGACGCATTTTCAAAATTCGAAGTATTATCGTCAGGGAGGATATCTATTTTAGATGGAACCGGAGAAGGGATCCACCCATGACGTCGGCACATACTACCTCCTAGAGGGGGTCATGCACCAAATTGGAGGAGCGCCACGGATCAAGACACCTTCGGCCCAGCTCTTTCCGCCAATCAACCTGGAGCGGCCACCATACAAAGGTGCAATTCAACTATTAATAACATAGATTGCGTGCACATAGATGTTATTGGTTGAAGAGGTGTTCGAAGGTCCCAGATTGTTAAGGGGACATCGATGCCTAGTGTGTCTGCTTTCAAAATAAGTGCATCACTCCATGGAACAGCGCCGGAGCACATAGATCTCTGCATCATCACCCCTTTGAGCCCACATCATCCCTTTTCTTCATTAAGCTTTATTGTACTTTCATATTGAGCTATCAATTTATCAAATTTTACTAGTATATTATCTCTACCTTTGATTGAATTCATTACATTAGAAATTATCATGTATCATAACATATCACGCATTCACGGTACAAAGATGATCGATGTTGATTCAATTATTCTCCTTGTTTCAACATAAGGTACCAAGTCGTTGCTCCTCAACAGTTATACAGCCCAAAGCGTCAAAAATGATGAAAGTCCCTTAGGATAACTGGAACTTGATGCGCTCGGAGTTTTCTTGACACTGGAAGGGAAAGGTAAGTAAAGGCAAGTGGGGAGAAGTGAGAGAAAAGCAAGGTGGTCAACAACCAAATTGCACTTATGAATTGATTGTCTTCTTTTGAATGAAATTTACACTTTATATGTGTATTAGAGCCATCATATGATTGGGGACGTGGATTTGTTAACCTCCAGATTCATGCATGCAATGTCGTTCCTATGTTGTTGGGATTTACAGAGATCGTGTCTGAATAATATCTTAAGTGTCATTCTCGAGTTTAACTACCCTTACTTTATACCGCTTTCTCGAACTTCCTCAATTCGGGTATCTCTATTATTAAGAGCATATCTCTAATAGCCCATTTGGTTTTCGGAATAGAATTCTGGATGGAATGAAATGGGAAAGGAAAAAAAACATAGTGATTTGGAAGGGAGTTGTTTAAAATAATGGCGTGTTTAGTCAAGGAAGAAGATGAAAAGAGGAAGATAATTGAATCGGAATTCCCTATCATGTTTGAGGGAATGCCTATTTCTTTCATTTTTCCTTAAAATTTAGGAAATGTAATGGAATGAAAAGGAAAAGATAAGAAAATGTAAATAAATAAGATTATTAGTTCATTCCATTCCATAACCCAATCCTTGAACCAAACACATTATAAGTTATTTATTCTTTGTGTTCGCTATCTCGAATGTCTTTATCTCGAACTCCGCTGCCCGAGGAGTTATTAGTTAGTTCCGTGTAGTTATTCTTTTTTCATCTTGGGCCCCATTGTATCGGGCTGGGCCCTTTGCTAACAATTCTAGGTATAGTTGGGAAGTAGATTTGTAATAGGCCTATGGTATAACTGCTTTATTTTAGGAAACCTTGGGGCCAGGGCTTATCCCTAGACCGTTTTGTAACTACTTTATTTTACTAGTTGTATTTTACTTGCAAATAAAAAACTTTGTTGGGATGGGAGTCACGGGGAAGATGCGGATATACCTGTTTAGCAACAGAAATTATGGGCCACATAACTCAGCCATATCTGTAGATCAACGGTCCAGAATGCAAGCCCAAGGAATGAAAATCTAGTAAGGAGGTGACTACTGATACACATCAGGCGAGGCTTGCTGGGCGAAGCAGTCACCAAGTGACAGGACTACCAGGCGACGGGCGACAAGATAGCGAAGGGACAAGCGACAGTCAACTAGACGAACGGGGAAACTCTACGGCGAAGGCCAATGGGCGATGTGGTCGATCAGTTAGCTGTTAGGGAAGGCTCCAGACGATCTGGAGATTCGGAAGGAGATTGTTGCCAAGATTGCTCATATGGAAAAGGGATATTCCATGGAGACTGGTAGCAAAGGAAGCGTAATATATGTGCAATTTTACATTACCGTACATACGTTGGATTAGCTTAGCATAATTACTTGTTCTTAGGCATTGTACAAAACAACTCTCTACAGACGGATATATCTTATCAATTTATCTTTTCAAGTATTCCGGTGTTCAGGATCTCTTCGTGCTCTCGCGTTCCTGCTCACTTTTGAAAGCATCGTCGATGGCTTTCGTAAGTGCTCCGCTTAAGGGTGTTCGTCCGCTGTCTTCCTCTCTCTTTCTTTCTTTACATTTCATACGGCAACCACACATACACAACGAATCCTCCAGGTACCAGTTCGCCCGCAGTGCCAGAGATCTCCGACGTGTTCGGATCTGGCTTGCCCCTAGTCACTTCCGGAGCGAACGCCTTTGGCGACCACAGTGGGAGAAAAGGCTAATACAATGCTAAGGACCCGATCCGGTGGTAACTCAAACAACATCGGAGACAACAACTTCGATGGAGAAAGAGGGACGATAGACATGGCTAAAACCCAGCCTTGGTTGGGGAACTGTTAGCCATCATGAGCACTCTCCAGCTCTTAATGGAGAAGGTCGGTGCTATCGATCAGAAGCACGACGCTTTTAAGGAAGCAATCGATTCCAAGATGGAGGTCGTCTTTCAAAGCCTTGGAACCGTGTCAGGGGAACCCTTGGGCAGTCCCGTTGATAGAAGGGTTGAATCGGCTAAAAGACGTCAACCTGACTATTTTTCCCATAGAGCGGTTATCGCCAAGGGAAAAAGGAAAGTTGATATTGAGAATGTTCCCACTTTCACATGCCCTGGAAGAAAAATGTACGATAACCCACCTCTCGTGATAAACGAGGGCAAGAGGGTCGTGCAACAAGTTCACCAGACGGCATATCAACCCCCCAGGAATACCCTTTTCCAAGGGGATTTCGTGTCCTCGAGTTTGCCCGTTTTTCGGGCGAAGAAGGGATTTCGCTTGTAGAGCACATTGCTCGTTTCACTCATCAAGCTGGGGAGGCTGCCACCAATGGTTTCTGGAAACTGCGTTTGTGTCCAAGCCCTCTTACAGGAGCCGCCTTTACGTGGTACATAAACCTTCCTCATAATTCGGTGAGAAATTGGGATGACATGCAAGTTTAGTTCACACTGGCATTCGCCCAGACTGACCCAACAGTGACTCTACATGATCTCACTCCCATGAAACAACTACCGGTTGAACCCGTGGCAGTATTCTTGAACAAACTTAGAAACGCACAACTGTGGTGCAAAATCTCTACATCTGAAGCCGAGCTCATTGCCATCGCCCAGGATTCCCTTCTCCTTCGCCTTAGAAAGAAACTAGAAGGAGGAGTATTCAGAGATTGGAATGAACTGGCCAGAAGGGCCATTCGATATGAGAATATCCTCAAAGAGAAAACCCAGGCAAAAGGAAGCCTGATAACAGGACCTATCAAGCAGAACTAGTAGTAGACGTTGATATCGCAGAATGCGTGAAGGGTCAACCCTTGACGTGCAATGAGCTAACAAAGAAAAACTTTCGAGCCCAAGCGTCCCCGAAAACTCAGAAGGAAAGGAAATACTCCTTCGATGAGGCTAAAGTTGATGAAACCTTTGAGTTTATGTTCCAAAATAGACGAATTCAACTAAATTCAGGCGATCGAGTTCCTCGTACTGATAGAGAAAAGTCGAGAAATTTCTGTAAATGGCACGGGTCATTCACCCACACTACCAGGGATTGCATCACGTTTAGAAACTTGGTGCAAGACCTCATTGAATCTGAGGAACTATGCTTCCCAGATTCACAGGATCCGATGTTAACAGAGTCACATCCTTTTGATGATTTAGTTGATGTGAATACTTTTGACGTCAATTGTCTAACCGCTTTGCCTTCGCCAATGTAGGGAGGCAAAGATCAATCGCCTGAGACTAGCGAGACACTCACAGCCAACATTCTATTCAAATGACTTGTAAGCAAAGGGATTCTCTAATGCCCTGCCGATCTCAAAGGAATGCAGCACGATCGTTGTCGCTGGCACATGGACTCTTCACATACCACCGATCAATGCCATACTTTTAGGAAATACCTGTTGAACGAAATGAAAGCAGAGTGGTACGACCTCAATCGTCTAGAAGAAATGGCAGTGGGAATTAACAGCGGCCCGAGGGCATACAAATGTGGAGAAAGACGCCCAGAACAGGGAGGTCACCCACAAAAGGGAAATAAAGGACTGTACACCCCTGAAGAGCTCATGAGACAGGGACTTGAAGGAGAAAGTGAATCTGGGCAAAAAGAGGCCCACAGTAAAAGGCTCCCTAGGCGACGTACTGTAGATCGCCTCGGATCTCAACAACCGAAAGAAAATACAGGACCGAAGGATCGCCCTCGAGGCGATGAAGAAACAATGAGAAAGGGCACCTCAATTGCCCAATTTCTAATGGCTGACATGCTCTGTTATAGGTGCAAACCAATAGCAGCCCACAAAGTGCTCATTACCCAAATGTGTCGGCTCTGTTGTAACCAATACTTCCTGTTTCTAGCGGGGTTGGCATCTGAAGCCAAGATCATACAGGAAAAGGTCGGCCCTCCATCGGGTAACCTATCTGACTCCGAAACTTCGCCTGAAAGGGAGCTCAAAAAGGGTTTTGACCCACATAAAAGGGAATTTGTTCAGGTTGATAATTGTCTGCAAATCCATGGAAATTCACGCTTTGTTCATGTTCATGTCCTTCCAAATGTAGGGACATGACAGAAAGTGGGCATGGGGATGCAACCCCAGATACACACCGAGAAAACAAAGAAACGTAGAGAAAGAAGGGTGCAACGTGCCGTAGAAGAACGTGTCAAGACGGCATTCCCTAACGTCCAGAAAACTAAGGAGTAAAGCGAGAGCGACCTCGCATCAAATTCGTTGAGCGACTATAATCTAGTTCAATCCGGGACTCCACCCGAGGCGAACAAAGCCGTTTGCAATGTTCTCATGTTACCAGCTGAATTTGCTAAAAGGAAGGGCAGTCAACCGAAAGGTAGGCTAACTCTATCCCCTAAACTCAACGTTCCCACTGAGATACCACGGAATTTCCCGTGTAAGTGGCTTACCGAACCCCCTATGGCAATGCGGAAACACATGTTTCCCCTCCATATTCGGGCGGCAATCAACAACGTGGCGATATGCCAAGTCCTCGTTGATAACGGGGCAACCATTAATTTGTCGAAGCTTATAAAAGCTTAGGAGATGACATAGCTGAGCTTGGAGAAACTGACGTAAAGGTCAGCTTATTCAATGGAAACACCTCTTCCTACTTGGGAGTAGTTTCTGCTAAACTCCGAGTAGGTACGCATAAGAAGAAGACGGCTTTCTTTGTCATAGACATGACGCCCTCTTTCAATGCCTTACTCGGGAGAGACTGGCTCCATAAAACTGGTGTCATACCCTCTAGTCTCCACCAATAACTCCTATTATGGGAAAAACATAATCTGGAAGTTATTATAGGAGAAGCGAATGAAAATTCTAACGCACCTTATATCTGCGCAGGGGCAATTAAGTAGGTGAAAGATATGACACTGAAACAGAGGTATGCTATGGGAGACCCAAATGTTGGACCTCTAAGCGACACAGGCTATGAGTTCCTGGTTTCATACGACGGACCACCCTTGGCACTCCCTCAAAATCCAATCGTCCCGACCGGGTAGGGGCGGCGAGCTGCAAATCGAAGCCAACGAAGATCTAACTCCATTAGAGAAAGACATGCATCAAGCTCGGATACGAGACGACAGTCACACTCAGCAAACTGAGACGGACTTAGAGCCCAATAGACTCCTCAAACCATCCTCATCCAATGGAGAGTGAACAACCCGACCCAATATTGGGTGTCCTAGAAAGATTATCTAGATACAGGACATTCATAATAAATGAGACTCAATGTAATACGTTTCCCCAAGCATGCCAGGACATGTTAACTATCTATTCAAATAATAAAGAGGTTCCTAATACTTCTGTTATTCCTTGTGATCCATTAAAAGAAATAAACTTAGGAACGGTTGATTCCCCACACGTTACTTACCTTAGTTCGCTCATAAACGAGAACGAGGCACGTGACATAAGCAAAGTCATGCACACTTATAAGGATTTCTTCGCTTGGTACTACACAGAGATGCCTGGCCTCGACCGAGACCTAGTCCAACACCGATTACCAACATGCAACAACTTCTAACCTGTGAAACAAACTCCAAGGAGGATGTCAGAGGAAGTAGCCCAAATGGTCTACGATGAAATTAAGAAGTTGTTTAAAGCCAGATACATAAGAACGGGTAAATACGTCGAATGGATTTCCAGCATAGTACCTGTCCTCAAGAAAAATGGCAAGATCAGGGTGTGCATAGATTTCCGCGATCTAAATAAAGCAACGCCTAAAGACAAGTACCCCATGCCTGTCGCTGATGATCTCATGGACAAATCGGCAGGTCACGAGTTAATGTCCTTTATGGACGGGTATTCTTGATATAATCAAATCTTCATTGCTGAGGAAGATGTACATAAGACAGCGTTCAGATGCCCAAAAGGGATATTCGAGTGGGTTGTTATGCCTTTCGGATTAAAGAATGCTGGAGCCACTTACCAAAGAGCAATGAACCTAATCTTCGCCTCACTAATAGGGAAAACCGTTGAGGTGTACATTGACGATCTAGTGGTAAAATCTAATAGACAAGATCACTATGATCATCTAAGCGAAGCATTTGAAAAGATGCGAAAGCACAACCTCAAGCTCAATCCATTTGGGGTACAAAAATGGCAGTTTCTCGGCTTCCTTATGCACCAACGAGGGATCGAAGTAGACCCACTAAAAACTCGTGCCATTCAACACCTCCCAGCTCCACAGAGCAAGAAGGAACTCCAAGCCTTCCTCGACGGGGTAAACTATATTTGTCGATTCATAGGCAATGTAGCATTTAAGACAAGCGCCTTCTCAACAATTCTTAAAGGGGAAAGAAAGGGGCAGATAAAATGGACATCGCAACATGAGCTGTGGATCGATGGTCCTATCTGTGGATCGGCGGTCCAGAATGCTAGCCCAAGGAGCGGAAATCCAGTAAGAAGGTGACTAAGGATACACACCAGATGAAAGCTTACTGGGCGAAGCAGTCACCAAGCGACAGAACTACCTGGCGACGGGCGACAAGATAGCGAAGCGACTAGCGACAGTCAACTGGGCAAACAAGGAAACTCTACGCGACGGCTAATAGGCTATGCGGTCGATCAGTCAGCTATTAGGGAAGGCTCTAGGCGATCTCGAGATTCGGAAGGAGATTGTTGTCAAGATTGGTTATATAGAATGGGGATATTCCATGGAGACTTGCAGCAAAGGAAGCGTAATATATGTGCAATATTACATTACCGTACATACGTAAGCTTAGTATAAATACTTGTTCTTAGGGATTGTACAAAACAACTCTCTACAGACGGATATATCTTATCAATTTATCTTTTCAATCATTCCGGCGTTCAGGCTCTCTTTGTGCTCCCGCGTTCCTACTCACTTTCGAAGGCATTGTCGATTGCATCCATAAGTGCTTTCGCTTAAGGGTGTTCGTCCGCAGTCTTCTTCTCTCTTTCTTTCTTTACATTTCATACGGCGACCACACACACACAACGAATCTTCCAGGCACCAGTTCGCCTGTAGGGCCAAAGATCTCCGACGTGTTCGGATCCGGCTTGCTCGCGGTCACTTCCGGAGCGAACAATACCCTAGGACTGACACCGAGAGAGATACGCCATCAACTTGCCAATCGCGATCCTTAATATTAGATCGGGACAAGATGTCACGGTGACCATGGACAACAGAAAATCCTTAGCGCGCGGGTTGCATTTTGGCTGAGGTAAATTATGGACTGCCTAGTCACGATACTAATGTTCACAGAAGCTTTGGTTTAGCCAAGTGATTTTGCCTTCTCCCATAGGTGGAAGCTCACTTATTTCGATCATGTAGGGATTCTACAGTCTGTCATCAGGATTTTTTTTTAGTAGAAAGGGACCGTAGATTAGTAGATAATTTAGCGTTCAATAAAGCGTTGCAATGTGTCAATTACACGGAATGTCTCCATAGTAAGTTCATAATGTAGTCAGGAGGATAGAGGTAGGTGATGGATTGCTCCTCCTGTAGTAATTCCCTTTTCGCTAGTTTGTCATCAGGAACTTGACCAGTAAGTTACATTCAACACGGTGAACGCCCGAGCCACATGCTCCCTTTTGTAAATTTACTGCCGACCTTCCTGTGCTTCTGGGGAAGTTGTGTTGGGGAAGTATTAAATAAAGATCCTAATAAAAATTGTCGTAATAAGAAAGAAGCCATCAACAATGTTTAAGGGGCACCACCCTTTAAGATTTCCAAAGCAAAAACCTAGACAGCAGGAAGTAGTTTGTACTCGTGATGCGCGTCAGAAAGGGAAAATTTAGTGCCAACATTAAACTAACTGCCTTAATGCTTACACAACTTAACTCATCAAGGAGGGATCCCCCAACATAGTTTTGAGTTAGGCGGTAATGAATTTTAATCAATTGGAAATCACAAATAGGGGGTCATCGGTACTGGGGCTGCCAGTAGCTTCTCTACAGGTGACTCTTCTATGTAAAGCTCGAAGGACATGGCCAAAACTTCCCAAATATCAAGAATCTGCTGTATCTGTCATGCAGTCCCTGGAATTAGCCGGGTGCCCTCAAACTAGATCCACACAAACTTAAGAGAGTTGAAACAGCAGCCTTAAGAATCATCAGGCTTTATATTCATGGACACGCATCCACTTGGTTGATGACCACTTGTTTCCCATTATTACTGGGCAACCACCTGAAACCAGAAGACAGACATACATCGAATTAAAGAAAGAACATGTGCAAAAGAAAGCACAAAGGAAGATAGTTGAGCGGACAGGCATGTGCATATACAGAAAAGTCCACCCCTCATTTCATCCCCAGTAGTGAAGTTGCAGGATGATTAAATTAATAAAGGCCTCCCCAGTTAAGGAGAAGCCAGCAGTCTAATTATAGAATGTAAAAATAGTAAATATCTTGACTATGCAGTATGCACAGGCATGAGACAAAGCCTGTTGTACACTTCTCTTCACGTACTTCTCACCAACAAACCAACAGTGTTAGGTTTAGAAAGTCCTGTGAATTAAAAATAGTCTATAAAGTAGGCATGTTCTTGACCAATATAAAATGAAGCAAGTGCCAGCAAGTGCAAAGCAGAGCATGAACTACCATGCAAGCTAGATTCATCAAGGGTTGCGTCTGGTCTCATGCTCCAGAAAAGCAGTGCATCTCCCATCTTTGGTTTTACAGAAAAACCTCTTTTACCACACTCGGATAGCTCATTCCACCAGGGAACGGCACTAAAGTTTCCCTTAGCAGTAGGGAAAACAGTCTCCCCTCCCTCCTCAACATCAGAACTGTTCCAAAAACAAATGCAAAGCTAAGAGAAAAAGCCCCGTGATAGCAGTCCTCTAATAATAGTCAAACTAAACAGATGAGAGTCAGATTAGCGGGCTCACAGATACATGAGAAGAGTAGCCATTCTTTGACCACCGTTTTTGGTATTGTACTCATCCAGGAAATAGTCAAAGTGAGGCTCATACTTCTGCCCAACTTCATAGTGAAGGACTTGAAGTCCTTCTCCATTCTCTGAGTAACAATGCATGAAAAAGCGGAAATAACAGACAGAGTATAAGAAAATCATTCACCCGAACTAGCCATGACTAAACATAAAGTAGACCATGATTTATCAATTGAAGAGAAAAGAATAATCCATCATGAGGTATATAAATAGAAAGTCAAGCTAAATTTGGACTATGTGAAGCAGTTGAAATACAAGCTCCGAGTAACCAATTTTAGAATTGTCAGCCACAAGCCAAAAAAATAAAAAATGATGCTTAGTGATTCAGCAAATGAATGTGTGTCCAACTTCCCCAACTAACTACAAGGTCAACCAAATTATTAAATATCACTTCACAATTAATGAAAAGCTAGAGTTAAGGATACCAATGTATCAGACAAGATTTTTACCACCGGCGTGATATTTGAATCCAGCCAGCAATTGAGGCTGGAGAACAATAGTTTAAGCTGTCCTGAAGCATCCACCTGATCTCTAATAACTAATTTATCTTCCAAACTAATTCATCCTTTCAATATGCACTAGTCATCCAAAGTAACTTCATCACTTAGGGTGTGTTTGATTAGATAGGAATGAAATGGAATTGATTGAAGTTAAAGGTAAATGAGAACAATTTGAGAAAATTTTAAATTTTGAGTATGAAATTGTTTTGAAAAAATGTGAAATGTTTGACTGTCAAAGATTTCTATGGACTCTCATGTAGCCGATCAGAGCATTAGTATGTTTCAGGGTTTCCACTATCTCTTCCTTCTCATTCTATTTCAGTTATGCTCTCTGTTCATTATATCCCCAATTCAATCATCATTCATTATGCTTCAGCAACTCAGAGAACATAAATCCAAGATATTTCATTGTTGATCAGCTAGTATTAACACTTCACAGAAGAACCTGCTCAATAAAAGATCCTGATTTCTTAAAGCTACATTAACACCAAAGACACTTAATCCGAGAAATGACCCACCAAATAATGCAAAACACATACTATTGTCAAACCTATGTCCCCAAAGAGCTCTTACCTATGGGAATAAATGTGAAATCTGCAATTCTTTTCTCAATAGCTCTAATTACTTTATCACGCCCTCTTGGTAGAAATGTTCCAGAACTTGTCCGTACCCTACAGAGAGTGAGAAAAGAACTCTTCACTCATATGGAAAAGCATCGTCAGAGTCATGCTTCCATGTATTTCACATGGAATGCTGAGAGTTGCAGACCTGCTATCTTTACTCTTCCCAGTGGCACTATCTACAACTGTTGACTTCTGCATCTTAGGCTTCGCAAGTTCAATAAGGTACTCACATTCCTCCCTTGACTTGTCCAGTTAAAAGAATAAATGATAATGTTAAAACAAGTACCTTAGTTTAAAGAAAAAACCATTCCAGCTTCTAGTAATTCTGGGTGAATTAAAACTGTTATTGTGATGTAGAGACAAAACAAGCAGGGTGTTCAGACACCAAGAAACGTTATGACTCCGAAAGCTTAACAGTAAGAATTGAAACAAGAAATAATCTTCTATAACAGGCTTTCAGTTCAATTATGATAAATCAACAGCTTCATTGTGCTTCAAAATAAAGTCTAAATATGGTAACAAATTGAGATTTAAGGACAAGATAGATAATAAGAATCCGACACTTTGATCAGCTCGAAAAACAAGGTCATAGCTACATTTTTTCTCATTTTTGAAGATATTAATTGATGAAATCCATGCAGAAATAGCAGATAATTTCTCAATGATATAAATAGGTTAAAGTGCAATTCCTTAGTGCTGTCCATTTTACCAGAACACAGTACCTGCAGGCATTAGAAATATGACAAGAACTTTCCTAATGTTTGAGATAAATGTTACAATATTCTCAACGGAGCATACGAATCTCGTGAGAGAGCTTTTTCTCAGGAGCATGAAACCATTTTGTCCAACAACTCCTAAAAAGATCTTGCCCAGCGGCAATTGCAACAAAGAAAAACAAGATTGATAAACATCCAGCTTCATAAGGAAAGCAGTTCTAACTGTTCAAACACTACAGTAAGCAGTCTAAATCTGGCAGATCTCAGAGAAGATCACTGATCAATGCACATCAAATTCGACAGCTTTCTTAGCAGCATCACAACGACTAAATTTAACCAAATTTAAGAACAAGAAGGCCACTTCAAATAGATGGACTCACCAAGAAATTGTGGTATATGGAAGCTCGAGGCTCCCACGATATAATTTCTGTCCACTGCTCCCCTCTGCCTTCTTCGTTACTGCTCCTTTAAAGCCATCAGAACACAAATCGCTCAGGAAAATAAACGCAAGTCAAAATCAATTCACAGCCAAGTCATCAGAACACAAATCGCTCAGGAAAATAAACGCAAGTCAAAATCAATTCACAGCCAAGTCATCAGAACACAAATCGCTCAGGAAAATAAACGCAAGTCAAAATCAATTCACAGCCAAGTCATCAGAACCGTCCACTCCACTCGGCGGACATGCCGAGCACCATAGTCAACCAATTTCCTGACTACAGCAATGATCAGTATTCTTGAAAAAGCAGCAAACGAATTAAAACAGCAGAAACAACAAATCCGGCAGAAAAAACTGGAATATTGCCACAGCCAGGGTAAGCTCAAAGAAACAAGGAGGAAGCAGTTGCGAAGACACGAGAAAACACTGAAAATGGGCAATCACCTCTGCAGCAGGACTTACAGCAATTGCAAGTAGAAGATAGGATAACAAAAACTCACGAGGAGCGAGCGATGCGGCGGGAGATGGAGGAAGGGTTGGGATGGAGGTCAGATTCACCCCCGCGGCTGCTGCTGGGGATGGAGAGAATGCCGAGGGAGAGGAGGATGAGGGCGAGGAAAGAGAAGACAAGGATCAGGGAGAGGATCAGCGTTGGGGTAGGGGATGAGGATCTACGATTAGGGAAGCGGGCGTTCCTCAGCTTGGCCATCCGCCCCCCTTTCTACCTCTGTTTCTCAAGGAGAGAGTGATGGTTAGCGGATCGATTGCTTTTGGACATGCTTAAGGACGACAAAGAAAGAGGAAGGATCTGATGTCCGTCCGTCGTATACGGATCCGACCTACTTGTCCATAATTCATTAAAGGGCCAATTATAAAAAATAAAAAAATAAAAAAAAATCCTTTTGTATTAACATGGACATCGTACGAAGGAAAAGGTCAATTAAAATGTATTTCATAAAAGTTACCCCTAGGAAATCGTTATCCATATACTTCATCTTACTCTTGATTTCTTGCGAATCTATTTCTATGTTTTAAGATCTTAAAAAATACATTCAATTATATTGAAGACCACATCTTTTCTATTATAGAGCCCGTTAAAGAAAAAAACACAAACGTAATTATATTATAAAGCTTATTGGATGTTTATATAATACAAAGGAAAACATTACAGTGAAAAGGAAAAAATACACGATATAATATGAAAAGCACAGAGAGAATCGAGGATCAGAATCGGGGATTGTAGGAGGTGGAGAGGGTGAGGGTCTTGTCCTTGAACCTGTACCTTGGCGCCCTCGGCACCACCTGGCTCGGTCCCATGTGCATCTGCCCTGTCCCTTGAAGTGCAGGGGGACCATCGTCGTAGATATGCCCGACGAGATGACCGCAGGAAGCGCACATGATCTTGGTCCTCTTACGCTGGATACCCCAGTAGTTGAGAGTCTCGAAGAAGGGGGCGATCTTGTCTTCCTTCTCGAACCGGAAACGGGAGGAGTCGATGGCGGAGAAGGAAGAGGTGCCCTTGTTGCCCGCCTCGAAGTAGAAGTCTGGAGGGAAGAGGTAGTCGGAACGGAGGTTGAGGTCGGCGTTGCACTCCTTGCAGCTGTATACCGTCGACATGAGGGAGTTAGGTCGAGGGGTGGTTGATCCGATCAAAATTAGGGTTTAGGATTTTTCTGGAGTAGGGGGTGGAAGGGTCTCTCAAGTCTTTTTGAGCTTGGATTGCCGTATAGATTTGGGCTTGGTTGGAAGAAAAGTCTATCGTTTGGAGACGAGTCCTCTGGAATTTGGTGCGTTTTCCCCAAAATTGCATATATTCCTTTAATTGAGATTAACTAGATTCTTCTGCTTTGATCAGAAGTAAACTTAAACTGATATTAATTTATTAATTTGGTCGAATTGACATGAAAAAAGAGAAGCCATCTGTACAAGTGCATTTAATTTGTCTTGTCCTTGGGGCGAACATCCCGAGTCTTATTTTTTATTTTTTTGTTATTATAATAGTATTAGTGGTCACGCGGGTGAGACTTTTCGTGCGTTTGAAAAATTTTCATATTTAACAAAAACGTTTAGAAACGTTGGAAAAATTTTAAACGAGCTTCATAAAAAATTTTTTCGTATACAAATTTTCGATAAATTTTACAAAACCTTTTCTTACTTTTATAAAAGTGAGAATTATTTCGTAACTTTACGAAAAATTACGTAATGGGTTTGTTAAATTTTATGAAGCCCATTGTGATATGTCATAGTTCCTTACCTCGACATGGCACAAATTTTGAAATTTGAGATTTTTAGATATTTTTTCATGTATGAAATTTTTTTATAAACTTTTATGAATATAAACGGAAAAGGTAATACGTAAAATTGACCAAATTATCAAGTATATCATGAACTTAAAGACATTTTTCCAATTTTAAAAAGATATCATCGTTCATCTTTAATTTTAGAGGTTACATCATATTTATTCTCCGTCGGTCACATGTACTAACACAATCTTACGTGGCATCAATGTGACATTAACTCAATTTATCCTTAAAAAAATTTTTGGGCTAAATTATCAAATTTATCCCGAACTTAGTTACTCCTTTACAATTTATCCTATACTTAAAAAAATGTCATCATATATCCTCAACTGTAAACATTACATTACATTTATCCTTCGTGCAAGTACTAGCGGAGTAATACATGGCCTCAATGTGGTGAGTAATCTATGTTTCTCTATTTTACAAAGATAAAAAGTTTAGGGGAATTTAGGGTTATTACCTGACCGTCCTGCACCTTTCCTGTTGCATCATTCCCCGCTCCTTTGCACACTATCAACGCACCTCCCAACTCATCTGGCCACACCCCTCATGAATCATTCTGCCCGCACTCCTCCCCTTCAGCCCTTTTTCATCTTCCATTTGGTGCTCTCGATGTGATTTGCAAGGTTCATTTATGACTTGTTAATGCATTTGACGATTGGATGCCACTATGATGGTGCTTACATCAAGATCTTGTTGTCTGCTTTTTACTTGTTTAAGGAAATGTTATTTCAAGTTGGCATCATTATGCATGTTGACAGAAGAATATCAACACTTGAAAGGATATGATAATATTAGTGATTGTTTTCACTTTGGAACCAATTAAGATAATTATATTGAAGAAGGTGTGAATCAGGCTGACACGTTGGTGCCACGTATTATTTCGTTAGTGTTTACGACTGGCAGATATTAAATGTGGTGTAATGATTATAAGTTGAGAATATATGATGATAATTTTTTAAGTATGAGATATATTAGATTAAAATTACTAAATCCATGATATATTTGATAATTTGACCTAAAATTTTTATCGCGGTTAAACGGAGAAACATAGTTAGTAACACGTAAGAGTCCATTAGTACTTGTGGCTGATTGAGGATAAACATAATATAACATCTTAAGTTACAAATATATGGTGATATTTTTTAGTATAGGATAGATGGGAAAAAAGTCATTAAGGTCATGTAATATTTGATAATTCAGCCAATAAAATTTTACAAAATGGGCCTTCATAAAAATTTTATGAGGGCCACAGTCATTTTTCGTATTTAATGAAGTTCCTTTGTGGTTAACGAAAAACGTTTCGTAAAATTTAATGAAATAATTTTCGTACATTTACGAAATATTTTCGTAAAATATACATGTTTCACACTTAATGAAATAAGTTCCATTAAATTTTACAAAAGCATTTTTCGTACTCGTTAAATTTTACGAACTCCAATATAATAATTCGTACTTTACGAAAAAAGTCATATGTACAAAAAACATTTTGTACTTCAAGAAATGATTTCCTAGAAAATAAAGTGCGAAAAAATTTCACAAATTTTAATGTAAATTTTTTTATAAAGTATGAATAATCTTAAATAGACTAATAAAATTTTATAAAGCCCATTTAAGATTTATCGTAAATTACGAAATAATCACAACGTACGGAACGTCCAGTGGGACTTTAGCCTTTTTGTCTTATTTGTCAGGCCTTATGTCTGACTTGTCCGACCGAAAGTATGTAGTGGATTTATGAAGTCCTTGAACTGATTCCGAGCCATTTACTTATAAAAGGGATTTGTTTACCCACTATTGACATGACGTGGCTACTCTTTTTCTTTGTAATTATTTTATAAGTAAGAACTCTATGTAAGATATATATTACTTTGTGTCTGCGGAGTTCTGAATCACTTTACCTAATCAATACAATATTTTCAAATTTTATTGCAAAATGAATACCACAGTATTGTTTATTTTTTAGATTCAGAAGTTTTGTTAGATTGTTCCAGGTGTATTAAAAGGGAGTGAATTAGTGATTGTAACGTTTTGCCATTTCTCAGAATAAGCGCACAAAGACAACGTTGAAGTTAGAATATAAATCCTCACAAAATTATTCCTTACATTGACAAAACGACTTTTTATGGAGTAGCCCGTTTTTGATTCACAGCAGAGGAATGCTTTATCGCTTAATCACACGCCAGAAGATTTCCCGACAGCTTTTGTCTCATTTTGATGAGAACCTGCCTATAAGCACAAGAGAGACAACTGCGAAGAGAGTCACTTAGAACAGAAAAGAAAAGAGAATAAAAAGGTTGGTCTCTCACACAGCGGAACCTGACTTCTCACATGGCAAAGTCTGGGTATCTGTCGTACACACACTTCGGACGTGCACATTTACCACAACCGTGACTCACTACACTGCACATCCGGTGCCTAAGATGGAATATTCAACTCCAGCGGTTCCCACGCAACCTGCTCTACTGTCACTCTGTATTAGGAGGTCGATAGACTTTTGCACAACACTCCTGTGCTCGGGAAGACCTATTTCCACTCCGGCGGCGTTCCCAACTCCTGCTCTACCCTGCAGGCACGAGACTTCCAACGCGCACCCGCAAGTGCGTGTCTAACTGGACAAACTCCGTATGTTCGTGCCCTCCCAGCGAAACGACACGACAAGAACGGCTTCTTGCCGATGGGTCAGCAACTGATTACTACAATCAGAACAAGTATTCACTTAGCTTCTTCCTTTAGAGGATTCGCCAGCTGCTCGTTGAACGCACCGAGGACACATAGTCCCTCTCACGACGACCAAGGTAGCACACAACCCTTGGCACTCCCACATGCAGTTGCAAAAGGTAAGAACCAGATGAACACTTAACACCTACCATTCTCCGCTGATCACACAGCTCACACATATCCTCAAAGCTTCACACAAATCACACATGCTTTGGACAACCAAATAGACCACACAGACACATTTGACCTGAGAGCCTTGTTTGGTTTTTTGTGGGGAAAACTTCATGGGAGGTGTCTAGGTTCATTAGGACGATTCCCATTGATTTGTTTCCGTAATATCAGCGGATCAGACCAATTTAAGCGGATACCTGCTCAACAGTCGCTAAAACAGAAATGAAAAGTTCTCAACGGTAATTTCCCATAGTTAATTAATTTCATCCGAATGAAATAATTAAAATATCATATATATATATATATAACGTGACGAAAATTTCATCTGAATAATAATTGAAATCAAATCATAATTTAAAAATTATTTGATTTGACGATTAACCATTTACAGCGTTGGAGATGAGTTCAGCTCCTTTGTTTTTTTATTTATCTAAAAAAAGCTGAAAAAGGTGTTTTCAGAAAATTGTTTGAACTGTCGAACATGCTTTTTGATAACGAGCATTCCCTATTAATTGAAGACGTCAAATCTAAAGAATGAAATAGTCACGTGAAGTCTTAAAGCATTACGTGATTAAAGAAATAAATGAAATCAATTACCGCTTCAAATAAATGAAACAAAGGAATCGGCGTTGGTTTCCATGTCCTTCGCATTATCATCACAAATCTGCCACAAGAATGTTTTCTCATTTCGAAACCAGAATTTCCTAAAAAAAAGTTTAGCGGGCCTCGACATGATCCCATTTTGCCAATTGGATTTACATGGTGTTCGCGTCGGAAACGTATCACGTTAGGAATATTTGGCACAAACACTCACAGCGGTTCAGATTTGGTCGCCAGTAAATGAAATAGATGAATTATATTAATAAAAGATGCTGAACAATGTCTTACAAATAAGTTAAAAAGCTTACGGCCATGACAATAAAGAAAAGGTTGATGATGCGGTGGTGGTGACGCTGTAGACTCGCTGTTGGCGCCGTAGACTTGCGGACTGGAGTGGTGGAATCTGGTCTCTAGACGGGGTGTGGACGAAGTGTGGACGAAGGTGATGACAGGTTTGGATACTAAGGGCCTTGAGAGCTCACCCTAGTGGTGGAATGAAAGCGGGGTCTGGTTGTCAAGGGTCGGAGGCTCACCCTGACGGTGGAATGATGCAGAGTTTTGTTGTCAGGGGCCGGAGGCTCATCCTGACGGTGGTGAATGATTGTCGCCCTTGTTAAGAAAGATTTTCTTCCTTTTATACTGAATCTTTTTTTTAGACATCGGTCTTATTCATGTCACTTATCAGTTTCATGCGCTGTAGACTTAATGTCGGCACGCACCCTTCGCCTGGGCTTCACCGAAACGTCATACGGCCGAGATTAATTAGGCCCAACATTTTTTGTCATGTCAACATAGGCCGCCCTTTTTGCTGAGGTGACGGACGTCGCTTAAGCACCTGTCAGGCTGAAGTTTGAAAGAAGAGCCAAAGAAACCCTTCATTTCCCTCATCGCTAATTTCTTTTCACCAAAGCACTCTTCCTTCCTCTTCTTCTCGACAAATCCTAACTTGCTTCTTCTTACAATGATGTCGAACTACGCATCTTTCCAATGGCACCAACGCCGTGCTGGTCCCCCAGGTGTTGTCAAGATTGCTGACTCTTGTGGTGAAGGCTTAACCCTCGGTCCTGTTCTTCCTCCGTCGCTCTTTCCACAGACCGTGCCTCACAACTTTCTGATCACGGCACATGCCATATCACTTTGCTGGGATGACTTCGTCGATCCACTAAACTGGGAAAACAAGAGTGACTTCCTGTGCTTTCCTTCTGTGGAAAAATCTGTTATTAACAAGTGGTTCGCCTACTGGCTCAAGAAACTTGAGCACAAGTTGAAGGTCTGTGAAATTTGGGATTTCTTTCAGTTGTCTATTGCTACCAAGAAATGTGATCCTCGGGTGTGCGCGAGTTTACTTCCTCGAATTTTCGCATTCAAGAGAACGAAATACAAAATTCAGAATCTGACCCCTCTGAGTTTCCTGCTGATGAGGACCCTTTAGTAGACTCTGAGATAGGCGATGTAAGTACTCCTTTCCAAACTTTTGCTAGTTAACCTTTACTAATCGTTGTTTTTCTACAGGGACGAAATCTCTTAGGAATAGACCGTGCTGAATATACGATCATCCTAAAGCTGATCGTTGAGACAAACCCTCTCAGTGATGAGGTGTTTATTGACTATGCTACTTTGTTTCCTTGTTTTCTTTATATGTGACTAGTCGCTACCTCTTATCGCAGATCGATCCTCCCAAGAGCTTGGACAAAGACACGACCTAGAATGAGTCTACCGTAGTTGCGGAGGTTATTAAGGTCGCCGAGCAAGAGGCTTCTGGCACTAAGGATACTGATCCTAGCATCATTGACATGGACCAACTTCTGATGAACATTGATCAGATCAACAACCTGCTCCGGCATGATATATTTTCTGAGGAGGAATTCAAGTCTCTTTAATCCTGCGTTATGGCCATTGAAAAATCTCCTAGAGTGACCGACGAGCTACTTGCAGCCTGCTTAAGTTTCAAAGACCAATTCTGGACTGAGTGGTCTGCCTACGAGGCGAATCTTGGCATACTCAGTGAAACTGAATCTAAGATTCGAGAGATCTAGAGATCCTAGGCTGAAGTTGCAGCTGACATCCAACTCCTTCGCCGACAGCAAGCTGACTTATATTCCCAGCTCTTAGAAGTACATGCCCATCTTACTCAACTTATCGCTCTAGAAAAGGATCTTAAGGACCGGGCTTCTGTCGTTGACACTGCTAGCTAATCGGACTGCTCATAACTCCTCCAGACAAGATCGACAAGATCTAATGTCTTGGTTCCGTCGAAGGAACGAGGTTGTCATGAAATGGACTAGGAAGAAGGTCTTGACTATGCTCGTCGTGGATGCTGCGCATACAATACCTAGGTTCTAAGCCCTAAGATATTGGATGATGTCTTCCCGTGGGGAAAAACTAACTTAATGCTTTTGTTTAAAGCCTCTTTCTGACCACCAATGTTTTCTTTTTGGATCTTCGTGATCCTTTATTTTGTTGACTTTTGTTTGGACCTACCTCTAAATGATTCGTTCCCAAAGCTTTGGGAATCGTTCCTTTAGAATCTTCTTGCGAGATTCCCAAATCGTTTGTCTATAATGCTTCAGGTACTTCTCATTAATCTTTAATGGCTGCTTAACTCCTTCAATGGTCTATAGCTATTTGTTGAGTATGCTTACCACTTGATAAGGTCCTTCCCAATTTGGGGACCATTTACCCAGGACTTGATCATTTAACTATAAAGGCAATACCATCTTCCAAACTAAGTCGCCAATCCGAAAGTGTTTGTATACCATTTTCTTATTATAATGTCTGGCTATCCTTTTTTTATGTACTTCTATCTTGTCAATTACTTCCAATCTCTTTTGCTCTAACTCCTCTAGGGCCACATACATAGCATCGTCCTGCAACGAAGGTTGACTAACACGAAGTGACTTATACCGCACTTCAATAGGCAAAATTGCATCATGACCATATACGAGCGCGAATGGAGACTCTCTAGTGCTCTCATGCTTAGCGAATCGTAAAGCCCATAGAGTATCATTTAGCGTTTCATACCACTTTCGTGGATTAAGTCCAACCATCTTTTGGATGTTATTTTTTGAATAATTTATTAGTGGCCTCAGCCTGCCCGTTCGCTTGTGGGTAATATGGCGTAGAATTGGTAATTGTAAAACCAAACTCTTCTACGAATTCTTTTACTTTGAGATTGTTGAAAGCCATCCCATTGTCGACCACAATATTCAAGGGAACCCCGAACCTGTATATGATGTAAGTTCACAAAAATTCAATTACCTCGTTATGGTCTATCTTCCGGTAGACTTTTGCCTCTACCCATTTTGTGAAATAATCCGTCGCTATCAAAATAAATGCATCTTCTCTACTGGAATGTGGATGTGTATCTCCTATTATGTCTAATGCCCATGTTTTGAAATGCCAAGGTTTAATGACTGGGATGAGTTCTGTTGATGGAGCACGAGTCGTCGGACCATGTCGCTGACAGTCTTGACATCCTCTTGCCATTTCGATATAGTTTTTCATCATTGACGGCCAGTAAAAACCGTGCATTCGTATGGCCCAGCACATCTTCACTCCAGATTGATGCGACCCACAAAGCCCTTCGTGAGCCTCTAACATTATTGGAGTTGCTTCATCTAAGTCTACGCACCTCAATAAAATTCCGTCTGCATTTTTTCTATAGAGAACGCCATCTATTAAGATGTATGAGAGTGCTTGGACTTTAATACGTTGTTTTGGCCTTTTGGTTGGGGTCTAACAAGAAGTCTATGAGAGGCTTTCTCCAATTTTTATTTCGGTCCACTATGTCTACGGCCAAAATAGTTTTTACTTTATGTAACCGAGATTGAACCTCAGGAATTTCATCTTGTTTGGTAGGGACCTTGTGGCCGGAGGCTAATTGTGCTAAATTATGAGCCACCATATTATACTCACGCCCTACAAATTGGAATGTTATTTGGTCAAATTGTGCGGATAATTCTCTTACGAGCTCCAAATATGGCTGGAGCTTCTCAAGGCAAGCGCATTTCTGGCTGACTTTGATAATTAATTGAGAATCTCCCATTATTTGGGCATGCTTCGCACCTAAAGATATAAGTTCCTTAAGTACTGTTATTAGTGCCTCATACTCCGTAGCATTATTTGTTAAAATTGTTTGAAGCCGAAAAGCTAGCCTAATGTCCTTCCCCATGGGCGTCATTATGTGGATGCCTATTCCAAGCTCCATTCCTCGTAGACGAACCATCAAACCATGCTCGCCAAATATCCTCATTTCCTTCTTCCTGGTCTATAGACACGGTTGAGTCGTGTTCAGCTAAGAAGTCGGCCAGCGCCTGGCCTTTAACCGATTGTTGATGTCTATATCTTAGGTCGTAAGGTGAAAGGATTAGGCTCCATTTGCTAATTCGCCCTACCAAAAGTGGATTTTTGAAAAAGTACTTAACGATAGGGGACTTAGACACGAAGTAGACTTCACTGTTTCCAATATAATGCATCAGTTTTGTGACAGCATAAAATACTGAGAGACATAGCTTCTCCCTCGGAGTATATCTCGTCTCTGCTGGTGACAACAATCTTGAAAGATAATACACAACCCTTTCGCGTTCATTTTCATCTGTTTGGGCCATCATAGCTCCAATAGTCGTTATGGTGGCTTCTACATATAATATAAACGGTTTCCCATATTGCGGAGGTACTAACACGGTAGGACTTAACAAATACCTTTTTATAATATTGAAAGCTTCTTCGTGTTTAGTAGTCCAAATGTACTCGCCATTTCCTTTCAAAAGACTAGAAAACACTTCTGTATTCCCTGTTACGTTGCCTATGAATCGTCGAAGATAATTGACCCTTCCTAAAAAGGCTTGCAATTCTCTTTTGTTTCTTGGAGCAATGAGATTTTGAATAGCTTTGACTTTATTCTGATCTACCTCTATGCCACGCTGGTGTACCAAAAATTCAAGAAAATGTCCCGCTTTAACCCAAAAAGCACATTTTAAAGGGTTAAGTTTAAATCGATGTTTTCTCATTTTCATAAAGGCATTATGAAGATGGTCTACATGTAAATCTTCTCTCGTAGACATCACAACTATGTCATCTATATAGACCTGCACGGTCTTCCCTAGGGAGGCATCAAATATTGCGTTCATAGCCCTTTGATAGGTGACACCAGCATGCTTTAAACCAAAAGGCATCACGACCCCCTCGAAAATTCCTAAGGGGCATCTAAACGTAGTCTTATACACGTCTTCTTCTGCGATAAAAATCTGGTTGTACCTTGAAAAACGGCCCATAAAGGACATAATCTAGTGTCCAGCTGTTTTATCCACAAGGTCGTCTGCAACGGGTATGGGATATTCATCCTTCGGAGTTGCGCGGTTTAAGTCTCTAAAGTCTATACAAACTCTGATTTTACCATTCTTTTTCATCACGGGCACAATACTGGAGATCCTCTCCGTGTAGCGAGACGTTCTTATATACCTTGCTCGGAAAAGCTTTTTTACCTCTTCAAACACTAATTGCGTCATTTCCCTGGTCATCCGTTGGGGTGCTTGCTGGATTGGCTTAGAATTTTTCTTGATCGGCAATGTATGTTCTCCAAGTCTTTGATCTAGATCCGGCATTTCAGCGTAGTCCCATGCGAAGCAATCTTTAAATTCCTTTAGTTTTTTTCGAATCGCGTAAAAAAAAACTTTATTCACTGATGAGCTGATGAAAATAGACCTAAGAGGAACCTGGCTTCCTAAATTGACAATGATCAGTGGATCACAAGGCATCATTAAAGATTCTCGGTCCTTGCTTCCTCCTAATCTAGTGGACACCGACTTATTATAAGCATAAGACGTACCAGACGTGTCTGGATTTATTGAAAGAAAGACATAGATTGTTCGCAACAACAATGGCGACTTTCCTTGTAGACTCGTAATTGCTGCAGCACATCAGCGACTACCTCGCTCACTTTGTTCCTACGGTCCATAAGTCCCTTTTCTTAGGAGTCTGTCGGGCTCCAACTCCATAATAGTGCGTCCTTGATTTTTAGCTGCATCTCCCTTGATCATCTCTCGCTTCCCTTCTTGGCCATTCGGGTCGTTTGCATTACCCTCATTAGGAGTTTCCCCCGAATTAACTTTTTGTAGGACTTCTTTTATGTCATTAGCATCGAGTTCATCTTCCCATCCAAATGGTACGATGGCCATGTCAGTCGCAGGAAACGATGTAGTAAAATTTCCCAAATGTCTGACCCAATGGACCAACAGTAGGATCCCCCAACTTGTATATCTGTTCCAGGGTAAGGTCTTTAACTGTCTTGCTTGCCTCTGCATGCAAAATCTCTTTGTCACAACATGAATATTCGTCAGCTTTAATGATCTCAATTTTAGAATCAAGCCACAACATTAATTCCCTATGTAAATGAGAAGGTATAGCCACGGCTTTGTGGGGCTAATCACGACCGAAAAAGGCATTAAAAGTAGAGATTATGTCTATAACAAAAAACACAGTTTCCTTTCCTTGTTGCCCAACTCCCAGGTGTACTGAGAACACTACTAGGCATTCAGATTTCCTCCCGTTGAAGCCACTCACAGAGATGTCGGTTTTAACCAACCCCTGGAGATTGTACCCTAGCATCCTGAACTTGGACAGCGGTAGCACATTTATTGTAGCCCCGTTGTCAACTAAAACCTTACTCACCAAGGTGCCATCAAAAGTGGCAGTAATATATAAAGAATGCATATGTTGCTTCATACTTTCAGATGGCTTTCTAAACCAATGTAGTGGGAAACTGAGAGGACAACCCGCTATGCGAAGGAGAGGGTTCTTACCTCTTGTAGGTGCCTCCTCACAATTGTTTGCGAAGTCTGCCGGTAGGGTAAGGGCGTTACAGCTCACAATAGGTTTTCCTCACAATTGTGCCTCCTCAACATCACTTGGCGCCCCACTCCGGAGAGGGTTGTAATCAAAGCTTGAACTCGGTTCTCCCGAATAATTTGTAGACTCAACACGTTCCAGCTCGGCTTTCAACTCCTTCATGGTTACTTTGGTGGGAGATGCGCGTTTAGAAGGGGTAGGCCCGGGATTTCTGATGACGTGACTTAGACGTCGCTCCCTTCTCTTACGACTTCCTCTTGGTGGTAATGGCATTTTGCCAGTATCTTTCTGCCAATATTTTGAAGGGTTACTCGCCGTAACCATCTTTGGTTTCTTAGATTCAAGTGAGAGTCGGCTTACCTCCACGAAATTTCCAGAAAGTGGTCGTACCCAGTGACTGCACGTGTTGACACCTGTTGAGACCGAGAATTAATTTCGTTTATACCTGAAGGTGTCGAGTGGGCTGACTCGACAATTATCGTCCTCTCGGACGACATGTGTACGAGTTTGAGAAAATAGTTGATACAGCAGGGGGTGCACAGCTGTGAAACTAGGATCCTGTTTTGAGCTATCAGCTTGCAGTTTTGGCAGAGTAGCCTTTCCTCCAAGAATTGAGCTATTGGCGGACCCGCGCGGATAACTTGCACGTCTACCTTGGGTGGCCCATTATTTTGCCTGACAATCCTCTTGTGGGGGCTCATCACCTGCTGGGATACATTAGATGCACCCGTCTTCTCGGTGTCCCCGAGTTGTGATTCGCTAGTAAAGTCCACCTTATCTGGTTCTTTTCCTGCTCCATGTTGGGTACGATTCTCCTCAAATCAAGCAGACGATTAGGTCGTTCTAGAATACGAAGCTGTTGGCCAGTCGTTTCTCTGGACCTCCCGCGACCAGGACGACTGCCTCTTCCTCCCCGGATAGCATGCCTTTGTTCGACACCCGGAGGGCTTCTAATGAGAGCTTGTCTCCTCTGCGGGTTAGCAGGAGCGAAGAGACCATTCCTATGGCCACCTCCTCAAGCGGAGACAAATCATACCAGGTGTCCTCTTGATTATTCTGTAGATACTTTCTGAAAGTGTGGCACCTGTCTATAATGTGTGTCGTCCATATGCCACCAGCACATGTTGTTGGCGACCCCTCTTACCGGACAAGTGACCATGCCTTTGTCGGTCAAACGTCGGAATAAAGCATTTGCGACGATCGTTTCTCCTGGAATCTTTGCTTCCTGCGCGGAGACATCGAAATTAGTTTATAACACATGAACATCTGTACCAAAAATGTCGAATGTATGAATGGCAATTTCGTCATCGAAAGGTTTATCTCGACCATAGAAACTTCGTCTAATTCAGGAAAACACAACTCCTTTGACTCTATAAGGTCCTAGATTATGTTTATGAATGACAGAAAATCCTAAGTCGTATGCGTGAATGACCCGTGCCATTTGGAATAATTCCTGCTTTTCTCTCTTTCGGTCTGGGGGCACTTTATGGCCTGGCTGTAGCCGGATTCGTTTTCGCTGGAGAAGCCAGTCAAAGATCGCATCCGCTTTGTCTATGTCAAAGGAATATTTCCTCACTTCACCAGATTTCTGTGAGGCTTTCGCTTTTGAATTCTTCCTTGCCAAGGGGTCGCAGACAATAGCCTTACCCTTTACAAACTCGGCCATGTCTACCTAGAGGCTGTTAGGTTCCACTTGATATGCTCAAGCGGACTGAGCTTCTTCCATCAGTAGTTGATGGTATTCGGTCGCCCTTCTGGCCAAATAATAAAGATCGCTAAACCGTTCCCCTTGCAACTTCTTCCGAAGAGGGATCGTTAGGGCATTTAATGTGACCATCAGCGGATCTCTTTCAGGAATAGTAGGTCTACAACAGAGTAGGGTCTTGCGTAGGCACATTAGGAACTGTTCGGGATGCTCACCAGCTGCTTGCTTCAATCGTATTACTTCAAATATCAATATAGGTGTGTCAAGACGGGCGAACACCTTCATGAACATAGACTGCATCTTCGCCCACGACGCTATCGACCCCAGGGGCAAGCTTGCGTACCAAGTAAAGGCGTCGCCTATGAGTGAGTTAGGGAACAACTTCATCATCCAGAAATCATTAGCAGCAGCATCGCCAGCTTGATGGGTGAAGCGCACTATATGTTCCATGAGGGTCATCTCATCCTCCCCTGAGAAGCGGGTAAAATTTGGGACCCGATATCCCCTAGGTAAAGGAAAGTCTCCGTCGACATACGCCGGGTACGGGCTCCTATACAAGTAGAGATGATCCTGCCCGACAGTCCCGGGCATCATCTGTTCCACTACCTGGGCAACTACTTCTCTCAGGTTCTGTGGGACTGGCTGGTTAAACTCCCGCAATTTGGCGGCACAGCAGGCCCTTGAACTAATTCCTCAACGGGACAGGCAAACAGCTTGTTGGTGTGGAATGGTTGCTCGTTAAATCCTACTAGCCTTCGAGAACGGGTTTTCCTCCGGCGTACCTCCTCTACAGCTGACTTTCCATGCCGGCGACGAGGAACATAATTAGCATTTATGTTCGTCTCGCCCTGCACCTCACTGTCTTCGTCTACCAGGTTTGCCATATACGCATTATCCGGTCTACAAGGCATGGGGGACCGTGAAGAAGAAGGTATGGGAGGAGCTGTCCTTTCCCTATTATACACATCGACATTGCCTTGCCTGGCGTTCCCCCATGTGTCGCCCTCTTGGAACGATACCCCTCGCTTTCAAAAATCGCGTGCTTAGCCTCTCCCATAAAGGGATTATCTTTATCGGTAGGATCGCTCGTTTTTGGATTGGAGGTCGGTCTGCATAAATTTTTCATCATTTCCCGCATTTCGGCCATCAGCTCAGAGCCGCAACGTATATTTTCTTCGGGTAACCCGGTGATACGCCTGTCTCTGCATGTTCTGTAGATTTTCCTGCACGTTCTGCAGATCTCTCGGCATATTTCGCATGTTTCCCTACGGGTCTCGCCATTCTCCTTGCACATTCAGAAGGTTTCCATGCACATCTCCCATGTTCCTCTTCATATCGTTGAATTCCTTGTGAAACTCTAGCCTTGATATGAACTCGGAAGGGGTATGCGTCGCCACAGGGGGTTGAGCGGTGCCCACTTGGCTTCCTTGATCCGTGTTATCCTCATTTAAGGCCCCTGTCAAACTCTGATCTTCTCCATCTAATGGAGGGGGTGGAGGATCCTGAGTAACTGAACTCTTGGGGTTTTTCAACATTTTAAATGGTCAATTTCTCGGCTTCCACTGTGGTCGCCAAAAACGTGTTCGCATCGGAAACGGATCACGTTGGGAATATTTGGCAGGAACACTCACAGCGGCTCGGACGTGGTCGCCAGTAAATGAAATAGATTAATTATTTTAATAAAAGATGCTGAATAATGTCATACAAATAAGTTGAAAGGTTTACAGCCATGAAAATAAAGAAAAGGTTGATGATGCGGATGGTGGTGACGCTGTAGACTCGCTGCTGGCGTCGTAGACTTACGGACTGGAGTGGTGGAATCGGGTCTCTGGACGGGGTGTGGATGGAGTGTGGACGAAGGTGATGACGGGTTTGGATACTACAGGCCCTGAGAGCTCACCCTAGTGGTGGAATGAAGGCGAGGTTTGGTTGTCAAGGGCCGGAGGCTCACCCTGATGGTGGAGTGATGTGGAGTTTTTGTTGTTAGGGGCCGGAGGCTCACCCTGACGGTGGTGTGATGCGGAGTTTTGTTTGTCAAGGGCCGAAGGCTCACTCTAACGGTGGAAAGGATACCAAGGGCCCTACGAGCTGCCTCTGGTATGGACGCCTGAAGAATAAAAACTAAAAGGGTTGACGATCAATACACTGATTGGTCTTGAATGATTGTCGTCCCTTGTTAAGAAAGATTTTCTTCCTTTTATACTGAATCTTTACGTGCTTAGGATGTGTGCCACGTTCCAATTTTCCTTTTCATATCATGATGGTCTCAACTGATTCCCCATAATCTCGGTAACAACCGATCCTGATAGACATCGCTTTTATTCATTTCATTTATCAGTTTTATCCTTTGTAGACTTGGCAGTTTTGCCTTGTCGTAGACTTGTACGCTATAGACTTAATGTGGGCTCGCACCTTTCGCCTGGGCTTCACCGAAACGTCATATGGACCGAGATTAATTAGGTCCAAGATTTTCTGTCATGTCAACACATGGTTTTATAGAAGAAAGAACTAAAAAGCACAAGCATTCATTGTAGTCTGTCTTGTTTTTTTTTTCTTTTTTTGGTTTTCGTTTTGGTCGATGATTGTTCTTCCTGATCCATTCACTGTGTCAGGTAAATATAATTTTTGTCATTTAAGAATTCGCGCTGAGCACTTTCTTAGTATTGAGCATTGTAGTACGTGTTAAATGTCTAGAATAAATGACATTAATTTGTAATCTCATTAAATGTGAGTTAGTGTGTGGTGTTAATGTTTAGGTAGTGGGATGAAGTTAATGACCTAGAATTTATGGTAGAGTAAATGCCTTCTCTAGGACACTATATAAGGAGAAGCATTGTCTAAGTGTTAAAATAGAGTGAAAAGAAAGAGAGAAGAGAGAGAAGAAGGTGTAAGAAGAGTAGAAGGGTCGGTAGTTACCCAAAAATTTCGTATCAAAATTCCTTGTTCCTTATTTCTAGAAACACCTCGTTGTGTCGCAGCAGTTCCGCAAAACCCTTCCTGTGATACAGCAAAGCACCGCTTTCCAAACAACCCCAACAGTACGACCCTGTGCATGCTGTCATTTAGTAGCGTCAAGTTGTTACGATTCGCATGATTTGAAATTATAATAGTATTTTAAAAAAATTACTCGATGGATCAAACTATCACTATGTTCTCTGAGTACCATGTGGCATCCACTACTTTAATTGCTTGTTTTGAATTGTTTATATCGTAATTAAAAGAAAACGGGGAGAGAAAATTGTTAAATATGTGTAGTTACAACATCCGTTTCTAAAAGAGCGTGAAAGAAAATATACTTTCTCCCATGCACCAAAAATATAGTCGATCGATGTGTAGGTGTTTTGAGGTTTCACGTCCTCTATTTGGTTAAGTGGCTGTGTCGTGGAGGGGCTTTCATGGTAAAATTTTGAATTTTAAATGTATAAAAATTACAAGAAAAAAAGAAGTCAAATTTTGATATTTTTTTTTGCGTTTACTTTAACAAAACCATTGTTGCGTCCGAAGTTGGATAATCTATAACGACAATGTCAAAATTTTCAACTTGTAATGGCCGGCTAGCTAATCAACCAAATCAGGCCGCGGTTTATCACGGACACTGGCCTCTCAACGCATTTCCAAATCAAATGTATGTATCGCACAAATAACGATGGTCTAATTTCAAATAAATAAATACATAAATAAAAATGAAGCATCTTCCGTCAAATAAACCAGATAACCGCCCCATGCAGGAAAAAAGAAGGTCTAAGAATATTTCCTCAGTCAGCCGTTTAGACCCTTAAGACGCTTTACATATCATGATTTTGTGAAAAGAAGGTGGTTGTGGGAGTTAAATGCAGAACCGTGAAGGAATGTCACGGAGGGAGCAACAAGGACGCAAGCTTGACTTCGTTTGTTAAGTGTACTACGAAGCTGGTGTGTTATGTGGTTGGGCTATGTTCAACAAATGTAAAAGCCCAACTCAGTCTATATATATAAAATAGTGTAGATGTAACAAATTAATCGTCGAGAATAACAGAAAGTCTTCCTCCTTTGTTTCTCTCTCTCAACTGTTGGTGCTCCGGCCAACTTATAGCTTGTGCATAGTTCTCTGATCACCTTGCCTCTCGCTCGCATGGTATTAGAGCACGTGCGATGATTGAGTTGGTGCGTGGAGGTAAGCTGGTGACAGAACTTGATCCTTTCTTCCTGTATTCTGTTAGTCCTGCAGATGGACAGGTAGGAATGTTGGTTTCTCCAGAACTGGTAGATGAGAATTACTTTTCATGGCGAAGATTCTTTGAAACAGCTTTATCGATCATTAATACAGTGATGTTTGTGGATGGTAGTGTACAAAGGCTGGATGAACTTGATCCTTTGTTTCCAGCATGGAGGAGGTGTAATGACCTCGTGGTTACAGAAATCGGTCTCGGCTTCTATTGCCGCAACTATTTTCTTCCTAGATTCAGCCAAGGAGGTTTCGGATGAACTAAGAGAAAGATTTGTCAAGCCAGACGACTCTAAAATGTCATTTGCAATTGCAATTGCAATTTCATACATTGATGCAGGGGAGTAAGTTGGTGGCTGAGTATTATAATGATTTGATTTCTATTGTACGGAAGATCAAAATCTATAGATCTTTACCTAGATGTTGTTATAATAGCAGTAACTGTGATTGGATGAAAAAATTTGCAGAGCAATATTAGAAGGAATTAGTTTTCAAGTTTCTTAATGGCTTGAATGAAGAATTTTATGTCATATGGTCACGGATTTTGATGAAAAGGCCATTTCCTACTCTTGGGGAGGCATACAACATTATTCAATGAGAAGAAGTGCATAAAAGTATTAAGTAGTCTTTGTGTAGCCCAATTGAGGGTTTAGCCATGGTGGTAGCTTCGGGGAAGCCACATAAAAAGCAACTAGATGCAGAAGCAAGATTCTATAGAGACAAGAGAATTGGGAGGAGTCATTGGACTTGTGAGCACTATGGTAAAAAGGGTCATATGAAGAAAAGATGCTATCATATCATTGGCTTTCCTGTTCAAGAGAACATCAGGTTTGAAAGAGGAAGAAATCAGTCTGCTGGAAGATCTCTCGAGTTGAGACGTGCAGGGAATCATGTGAATGTGATTGGAACAAATCAAGGAGATGAATTAGCTATTCCTCAACTCAGTCTCTCTATGCAACAAGTTCAGAAGTTAATGACCATACTTAGTGTGGATAGTGATGTTACACCTGAGAATTTTAGTTCGCATTCGTCTTCTTCTATTGTTTTGCCAAATCAAGCAGGTACATCTCTATTTTTGAATCATGTGCCGTCCCTTTCTAAAAAAAAATTACTGACAGGTTTCTGAATCGTTGATATAGGAGCTACAGGCCCCATTATATCAAATCTTTCTTTCTTTCATTCAAGTCAGAAGTTGGTCGTTCCTCTATAAATTCAGTTGCAAGATAACTCTTTTATCGTGTCAACAAGAATTGGTATGGTTATATTGAATGATAAACTTTGTCATTAGATGCTTTGATCTTTGGCATCCTAGATTAGGACATGCATCTTTCCAGAAAATCAAATGTTTGAGTAAACTTGATCCTGCAATTTCTGTCTAGAAAGACAATGTTTGTACTATCTGCCATCAATCCAAGCAAACGAGGATGGTTTTTCCATTGAGCATCACCCGATCAACTTATCCTTTTGAATTAATTCATCTTGACATTTGGGGTCCTTATTCTACAACTGCGATAGGAGGTTTCAAATACTTCTTAACCATTGTAGATGATTACACTAGAGGGACTTGGTTATATATTATGAGAAGTAAATCTGAAACACAAAACCATGTCATGCCTTTTTGCGAGCTGGCCAAAAATCAATTTGAGAAGTTTGTTAGAGTAATAAGATCTAATAATTGTAATGACTCAAAAATTTTAGTAATAATGAATATATCAATGCTTTACAAAGAATTTCAGTGTTGAGGGCGACAGACGTAGGTGTGAGAGCGCCCGATGCCTTATTCACATATCAAACATCCGTGGTGATAGGGGAGAGGGAGGTTTAGTTGGTTGTCCTGTACCTATTTTGATTAAATTGATTTTTATTAACCCATGAGAGGAGCCTGAACCTCCGACCCCTTCATCTCCGCCACTCATAAGAGAGTTACATATTTGACTAAGAATAAATGAGGACCCTTGGATCGTTTTGTCTCCACTTGAATAGCTTCCTCAAGAAGTCATATTGGGGTGCTTATCAAGAGATGACGGGCATCATTACGGGGACGGGGACATTTTTTCCTTGTCTTGAAAAGCACACCCACCTTTCCTCTCCTTTTCGCATCTGGCAGAAGAAGAAAAAATAAATAAAAGAAAAAGAAATCTGATCGTCATCTCCCTTGCAAAAGAGGGTTCGGTTGAGCGGATAAAAATAACGTGAAGGATCGAAGCTAACGGAGTTGTGCGAAGGAACCGAAGACGGCAACCCAAGCTCGTTTGTCGTGAGGTGAAGTCTTAGGAAGAAGGAAGGAATCTCGAGGAAGGGATGCGTTAAAGCCTCCAACCCGGAGCGAAATTGTACGGAGACATCGAGAACTTGAAGTGTTTTGCGGAGGAAGTGGAACGAGGTATGCTCCCATCTTACTCTTCTCTTTATGTACATGACCATCAAGATTGCTGGTTTCTTCTCCATATTGGCATGTACGAGAATGACAGTTCGGTAATAGTGATGGGAAACTGACTCTTAGATTGACTAGGAGAAGTACCTCAAGTCTAAGTGCGTGTGCGTCACTCATAGGCTACGGAGGTCTCCGCCTTGGAGTAGGTGGCGAGTATCCCGTTCCCTTGGTTGGAGAAGGATGGATGAGATTCCTCGGTATTTTGGAGAACCAACCGGAGCTGGATTAAAGAGCGACACTCTCGCGGTTGAGCGGAGGGAATCTCGGTTATGGTCGAAAATGATGAAAGGTTGAATGGGATACTGATGTTGAAATGTGAATGGGAATGGATGAAAAATAAAGTTGAGAACGTTGTGTCTCGGAAAGGAAAAGAAAAAGGATGACTTGAGGCAAAAGAAAAAACTCTATAATGGGGTGTGACGAATTGACAAATATTGGTCAATTGGAAATTTAGGACTCGCGGGGTAATGCGAGGTATTGGACTGCCTTATCGTACCGACTGGAGCAGGGGTATGGAATGCCCCGGAATGCTCTATTTTAAGACCTTAAAGACCGGTTAAAATTGCTTGGAACGAGGGCTAGAAAATTTCGATGAAACGGGGTTGTGATTGGATTACGGGTGGACTTAGTTCCCATGGATGCGTACGAATTTTATCAAGACGAAAAGAGTCTTGGAAAGCATTTATAGGCTGAAAGAAATAGAAAGACCTCTGATGAAATGAAGTGGAGGAAGATGTGCTCTCCACATCTATGGGGGAATCGTTAGATTACTAATTGAATAAGGGATGGAATTTTAGAAAAGAATAAAGTTAAGCACAATTAAGTTTGTCCAACATGACTAATTAAATTTGTCTAATGATGCTTTACAGGATAAAAAAAGGGGGAATCTCCTACTTAAATATATATAATATATATATATATATTTGTTTATTAGGTATTCTTGTATGATAGTGATGTAATCAAAAGAACTTCAGGGGACCTTATGTTGACTTACTAAAAAGAAGAATATTCAACTATTTTTTTTTAATTATCGAAACCTCAAGACCTTTCAGATGGTATCAGAGCGAGGTTAAGCTGGGAGTAATAAGGTTGAAATTTCGGAATGTAAACGAGTCGGTTTTGGACTCGGGAAATGGAATAAAGCGCGAAAACATGAGCGTGAGTTGGTCAAACTAGTTTGACGAGTTTACATACACTTGCTGGGAAACAAATGGATGATAGGAAACGTAGTTGATTTTGTAGAATTCTGTGGAAAAGTTGAGTATATAAATTTAAAGGGATCTCGGGGCGTCTTTAGCCCTGAGGCTATGAAAGGTCGGCATGACTCAAGAAGTCGGTCGGACTTGGAAGAGTTAGGGGAAATGGGTAACGACATTGATATGATGTTAATAAGATAAATTTCGATTGTTTGAATTGAACAATCATGTGTCCATACCGATATAAGAATGTCAATTGCCAAGGATTGAATGTATAAAGGCTCGATTACTCAAACATGTTTAATGTTGATTGAACTGATGTTTGAGGTACTAAGAATTTTCTTTCACTCATGGAATGAATGTGTGAAATGATGAATATCCGTGTATATGTGGTTATGCTTGGTATCGAGCAAATCTGTAAATGAATTCATATTTCCGTTAATGTAGTATTATGAGTGGATGACATAATACGTGGACTGATAATACAGTTGTTGTGAACATAGGATGACGGATGAGAGCATACGCATCGCTGTGCGGAATTCTCCTCCTAGAGATGAGGAATTACAACGCAAGAGAAGAGTTGACTTATTGGGCAATTTCGAAAACTTGAGGTACCCATCTATTAGGGCGAAGAAGGGCCTGAGAAGGTGGAAGAATTTATTGTTGAATTGGAGAATGCTTTCGATGTGCTGGGATGTTCAACAGAAGAGAAAATGCTGTTGGTACAATAGTCAATTAAGCGAGAAGCAAATGACTGGTGGAAGGCCAACAAGGATGGAGCACAGATTCTTCATTCTGGAGATGAATGGACAGTGTTCAGAGTGGTGTTCCTAGGGAAATTCTATCCTCATGTGTTCAGAGAAAAGAAAGCTAGAGAGTTCTTATACCTGAGGCAAGAGGGGTTGTCAGTCGATGAGTACGAGGCACGGTTTTCTGCTTTGTCGAGGTATAGACTGTCAATGAGTGCTGAAGCAAAAGCCAAGAAGTTCGATGAGGGATTGAGACCGGAAATTAGATTCCAACTGAGAACTCTGATGCTCACAACTTACGAAGAGATATATATGAGAGCACAGAGTGCCGAAGAAGAATGGGCAGATATGAAAGCTGCGGGGAAGGAGGCAAACATGAAAAGGGTGGTAGGAGTAGGACCACCTCCAAGGAAGAGATTTTAGTTTGGAGAGTCATCCTCCTCTGCTCCACAGTTTCAGGTGAATCGACCCCCGAGAGCTCCTATGCCGTCGCGATCATTCTCTCAGGGACGAGGCCAGGGAGCGAGGATAGGAGGTCCGCCCCTCTGCCAGAGATGCGGGAGATGTCACTGTGGAGATTCATGTGTGTCCAGAGAATTCACTTGTTATCGGTGCGAACAGCCAGGACACATTCGGAAGGAGTGTCCTTATGGACAAGGAGCGGGCTCCAGTAGTGGGTTGACTAGATCGAATGCCCCACGCCCAAGAGGTGGAAACAGACCAGGACTGACTGTGTCTACATCTAGAGGATCAATTAGCGGGCCTGCAGAAACAATGAGGTTGAATGCGACCACGGAAGCGGATGTCGTTGCATCTCGCGGCGTGATCTCAGGTACGGTTCAACTTCAAGGTGAACTAGTTTATGCCTTGTCTGATACCGGTGCTACACATTCTTTTGTATCTTATAACTGCGTGGAGAAGTATGGTTGGACAACAGAAAAGACAGTGAAGCAGTGGCATGTTGTGTTCCCTACTGGAATAGAATATTGCGTTGATGACGCGTGTCTGGGTTATGAATTAATTGTAGCTGGATTGAAATTTACTATTGACCTGTTGGTGTTACAGATCCGTGATTTCGAGATCATTCTGGGCATGGATTGGTTGACTTCTAGCCATGCGCAGGTAGACTGTGAAAGGAAGTGTATTTTGATTAACACGGAAGGCGGAGATTCCCGTGAGTACATAGGCCATGGGGGATGCGGCCAGATTTTGATAATATCAGCGATGAGAGCATGCCACCTTGTACAGATGGGGCACGACGCGTTCCTAGCGAATGTGATGAACAAAGAAGCCGAGCTACCGATGCTGGAGCGGATTGAAGTGGTGAAGGACTTCCCTGATGTCTTCCCCGAGGAACTACCGGGATTACCACCTCATAGAGATGTAGAGTTTGTGATAGATTTGATTCCGGGGACAACTCCCATTTCTCGGGCTCCGTATCGCATGGGTTTAGCTGAGCTGAAAGAATTGAAAGCATAGTTGCAGGAACTTGTAAATAAGAACTTTATTCGTGCTAGTGTAAGCCCGTGGGGCGCTCCTAAAAAGGAAGGATGGATCGATGCGATTGTGTATTGACTACAAGTTACTTAATCAAAATACAATCAAGAATCGATACCCACTTCCACGTATAGATGATCTATTTTATCAGTTACAGGGATCAGTGGTATACTCTAAGATCGATTTGAGATCAGGTTATTAACAGATTGGAGTGCGGGAAGAAGATATCCCTAAGACTGCATTCAGAACGAGATACGGTCATTACGAGTTCAGAGTAATGCCGTTTGGGGTAACTAATGCACCACCAGTATTCATGGGATTAATGAACCAAGTGTTTCGACCGTACCTGGATCAATTTGTGATAGTGTTCATTGATGATATCCTTGTATACTCTAAGAGTAAGGATGAGCACAAAGAACATCTTACTATTGTATTAAGGACATTACGAGAAAATAAATTGTATGCCAAATTCAGTAAATGCGAATTTTGGCTTGATAAGGTTGTGTTCCTTGGACATGTCATTTCAGCTACGGGTATAGAAGTAGATCCTACGAAGGTGGAAGCAGTTAAGCAATGGCCGCGACCAATGACAATATCAGAAATAAGAAGTTTCCTTGGATTGGCAGGTTACTACAGGAGGTTTGTCGAAAGGTTTTCTAATATTGTCACCCCTATGACTAAACTGTTGAGAAAAGATGTCCGGTTTGAATGGACAGATGACTGTGAAAAATGTTTTGAGGAGCTCAAGAGGAGATTAACTAGTGCCCCTGTGTTAACCATTCCAAGTGGATCAGGAGGTTTTGTAGTGTACTGTGATGTATCCGCTCAAGGATTGGGTTGTGTATTAATGCAAAACGGCAAAGTAGTGGCATATGCTTCTCGACAATTGAGGAAACACGAGGAAAACTATCCAACCCATGATTTAGAGTTCGCTGCTGTGGTGTTTGCATTAAAATTATGGAGACATTATCTGTATGGAGAAAAATTTGAAGTGTATGCAGACCATACATGAGAGTCTAAAATATCTATTCACACAACAAGAGTTGAATATGAGACAACGAAGGTGGATATAACTATTAAAAGATTATGATTGTACAGTTCAATATCACCCAGGCAAAGCGAATGTGGTGGCAGATGCCTTGAGCATGAAACATTGTTCGCTCATGTGCCTCCTGGTAGAAGAGTCGCGAATGATAGAACAATTAAGTAATTTAGACTTGCGCCTCGAAGAGCCAGATGGACGATTATGTATGGCTAGAGGGCAGGTAGAACCAGAAATGTTATTGATGATCCGAGAAGCACAATCCCAAAATGAGTACTTAAGAATGGTGCGAGAAGCGATCGGAACAGAGAGATATGCCCAGTTTGAACTAGCACCGAATGGGATGCTGAGGTTCCAAGGACGTATATGCGTACTTGATGTGAAAGAAGTGAAACGTAGATTGATGGATGAGGCACATAACAGTAAATATAGTGTACATCCAGGAATTATAAAGATGTATAGAAACCTCCGAAAAGATTTCTGGTGGCCTAAGATGAAGAAAGACATGGCCAGGTACGTGAATCATTGCAAGACATGTCAGCAAGTGAAAATTGAACACCAACGACCCGGAGGATTACTAGAACCACTTCCCGTGCCAGAATGGAAGTGGGAAGATATAGCAATGGACTTCGTAACAAACCTACCTAGAGGAGGCCGAAACATGGATTCTATATGGGTAGTGGTTTATAGACTCACGAAGTCGGCACATTTTATTCCTATTCGGATCAACTGGTCATTGGAATCCTTGGCTAAGTTGTATATTAAGGAAGTAGTGAGATACCACGGTGTACCCCATACTATTACGTCTGATCGGGATCCACGATTCACGTCTAAATTGTGGAGGAACTTACAAGAGGCTTTGGATACGAAGTTACAATTGAGTACAGCCTTCCATCCACAGACAAACGGACAGACAGAAAGAACTATTCAGACATTAGAAGATATGCTCAGGGCGTGTGCTCTTGAGTGGAAAGGAAGTTGGGTCGATCACTTACCATTGGTGGAATTCGCGTACAATAATAGTTATCACGCGAGTATTGGCATGGCACCCTTCGAAGCTCTCTATGGGAGAAGTTGTAGATCGCCACTGTGTTGGAAAGAACCAGGAGAAAGAACATTCAACGGACCTGAGTTGATATAGGAAACTTCAGATGTTGTGACTACAGTTAAAGAACAGATGAAAACTGCGCAGAGTCGACAAAAGAGCTATGCTGATCGCAGAAGGAGGCCCTTGGAATTTAATATTGATGACGAGGTATTCTTAAAGTTATCGCCGGTCAAATCAATGTTCAGGGCGAGGAGAGCTTACAAGTTAAGTCCTCGTTAGATTGGGCCATATAAAATAACGGAACGGATAGGGAAGTCGGCATATCGTGTAGCGATCCCTCTGGAACTCTCCCACTGTCATGACGTTTTTCATGTCTCAATGTTGTGCAAATACGAGCCAGACCCAGAGTTAAAGGCGAAGACATCAGAAGTCATAGTGAACGACAATATGAGCGTGACAGTACAACCAGTACAAATTATTGATCGGGATGAACGAATACTACGAAAAAGAAAAGTGCCTCTGGTGCAAGTCCTTTGGAGCGGAGCTTGGAGACAACAGAAAACTTGGGAGCATGAAGCAGAAATGCGGAACAAATACCCTTCCTTGTTTGAAGAATAAGATTTCGGGGACGAAATCTCCTAACGGGGGGAGGATTTGTAATGACTCAAAAATTTTAGTAATAATGAATATATCAATGCTTTATAAAGAATTTCAGTGTTGAGGGCGACGGATGTAGGTGTGAGAGCGCCCGATGCCTTATTCACATATCAAACATCCGTGGTGTTAGGGGAGAGAGAGGTTTAGTTGGTTGTCCTGTACCTATTTTGATTAAATTGATTTTTATTAACCCATGAGAGGAGCCTGAACCTCCGACCCTCTCCGCCACTCATAAGAGAGTTACATATTTGACTAAGAATAAATGAGGACCCTTGGTTCGTTTTGTCTCCACTTGAATAGCTTCCTCAAGAAGCCACATTGGGGTGTTTATCAAGAGATGACAGGCATCATTACGGGGACGGGGACATTTCTTCCTTGTCTTGAAAAGCACACCCACCTTTCCTCTCCTTTTCGCATTTGGCAGAAGAAGAAAAAATAAATAAAAGAAAAAGAAATATGATCGTCATCTCCCTTGCAAAAGAGGGTTCTGTTGAGCGGATAAAAATAACGTGAAGGATCGAAGCTAACGGAGTTGTGCGAACGAACTGAAGACGGCAACCCAAGCTCGTTTGTCGCGAGGTGAAGTCTTAGGAAGAAGGAAGGAATCTCGAGGAAGGGATGCGTTAAAGCCTCCAATCCGGAGCGAAATTGTGCGGAGACGTCGAGAACTTGAAGTGTTTTGCGGAGGAAGTGGAACGAGGTATGCTCCCATCTTACTCTTCTCTTTATGTACATGACCATCAAGATTGCTGGTTTCTTCTCCATATTGGCATGTACGAGAATGACAGTTCGGTAATAGTGATGGGAAACTGACTCTTAGATAGACTAGGAGAAGTACCTCAAGTCTAAGTGCGTGTGCGTCACTCAAAGGCTACGGAGGTCTCCGCCTTGGAGTAGGTGGCGAGTATCCCGTTCCCTTGGTTGGAGAAGGATGGATGAGATTCCTCGGTATTTCGGAGAACCAACCGGAGCTGGATTAAAGAGCGACACTCTCGCGGTTGAGTGGAGGGAATCACGGTTTTGGTCGAAAATGATGAAAGGTTGAATGGGATACTGATGTTGAAATGTGAATGGGAATGGATGAAAAATAAAGTTGAGAACGTTGTGTCTCGAAAAGGAAAAGAAAAAGGATGACTTGAGGCAAAACAAAAACCTCTATAATGGGGTGTGACGAATTGACAAATATTGGTCAATTGGAAATTTAGGACTAGCGGGGTAATGCGAGGTATTGGACTGCCTTGTCGTACCGACTGGAGCAGGGGTATGGAATTGATCGCGTTCCTCGGAATGCTCTATTTTAATACCTTAAAGACTGGTTAAAATTGCTCGGAATGAGGGCCAAAAAATTTCGACGAAACGGGGTTGTGATTGGATTACGGGTGGACTTAGTTCCCATGGATGCGTTCGAATTTTATCAAGACGAAAAGAGTCTTGGAAAGCATTTATAGGCTAAAAGAAATGGAAAGACCTCTGATGAAATGTAAGTGGAGGAGGATGTGCTCTCCACATCTATGGGGGAATCGTTGGATTGCTAATTGAAAAAGGGATGGAATTTTAGAAAAGAATAAAGTTAAGCAGAATTAAGTTTGTCCAACATGACTAATTAAATTTGTCTAATGATGCTTTACAGGATAAAAAAAGGGGGAATCTCCTACTTAAATATTTATATATATATATATATATTTGTTTATTAGGTATTCTTATATGATAGTGATGTAATCAAACGAACTTCAGGGGACCTTATGTTGACTTACTAAAAATAAGAATATTCATCTATTTTTTTTAATTATCGAAACCTCAAGACCTTTCAATAATGGTGCATAATTTCTTATGACAACCTTTTATCAACAGTTTGGCACTTTACATCAAGTGAGTTGTGTGGAAACACCCCAACAAAATTGGATAGTGGAAAGGAAACATCAGCATTTGCTTACTACTTCACGAGCCTTATTGTTCAAGCCAATCTATCTTTGGAATTTTGGGGATATGTTGTTCTTGCTGCCACCTATGTTATCAATAGGCTTTCTTCTAAGGTTATGGTTTACAAAACTCTTTATTAGATGTTGTTTCGCAAACAGCCTGATTTTGCCGATATGAAGGTGTTTGGATCTCTTTGTTATGTAAATACTCTTGCTAAGCACATAATAAAGTTTGACAAACGAGCTGATAAATGTATTTTTGTAGGTTGTCCTTTAAATGTTAAAGGATATTTTGTGTACCACTTAGATTCACATCAAGTGACTATATCTAGAGATGTGGTTTTCTATGAGTCAATTTTTCCTTTTAAGTTAGATTCTTCTGCTGGTTCTTGTCCTGAACAATGTATTTCATCTCCATCTCAGCTAGATGTTAGTGTTTACATCATGCATGCCCCATGGCCCCTATAAATAAGAGATGTAAGGGGCATGGGCAAGACACATTGTAAGATTGAGTTTGGAAATACAATCTGTGCCTTGGCCGTATCCTTGTGTTCCTTGTGTTCTCGGTGAGCGAGTCCTTGTCCTTGCGAGCGTGAGCGATACACGAGAGTATGTGAGTAAACACTTGAGCGAGTGTGGGCGGGACTAAGAGGAATCCGAACGAGAGGGCTGGTCGTGCTTTTGGGGAAGTTACGACGCCGCCAGGGTCGAGAAATTTCTAGGTGTGTTTCGTCCCTGTGACAGATGGTATCATTTTTCACCTGCTTCAAGTAAATCAATGCCTGATACATTAAATGCTTTAGAAACACTAGAATCATTAGGATGAGTTTCAACTCAACTTGATGAATCGGTCTCAAACAATGACAATGGTCTACAGTCTACTTTGAGATGGGTACTAGAGAAAGAAGGCCTCCATCTTATCTTAGAGACTATCACCATAAGCTTTCCTGCAGCATGGCTAGTTCATCCTCATCTATTTGTGCTAGGTCAGTGTTTCCTTCATCTTCTATTTCTAATGTACCTGCATATCTGATTGATCCATATATTGCTTATACTCATCTTTCATCTTCATATAAAGCTTTTGTTATTCAACTTGAAAATCATTTGGAACCTCAGTCCTATAACCAGGCAAAGCAGAGTCCACAATGGATTGCAGCCTTGAATGACTGTCTTAATGCTTTAAGAAGTATCTTCTACTTTCCTATCAAATCTCTCTCTATTCTGGCACATCCGTATTCTGATTCCCTCCCTCACATGCATCCTATCCCCGCGAGCCTGATCAACTCGACTCTTTTCCCTGTCCCCCGGTCTCTCACTTCCTTTCGTTCTTCTTACTTGAGAGATAGTTGATTTGCTTAAGGGGAGACAATCTATAGGATGAAAGTGGGTGTATGAAAAAAAACTTCATGCAGATGGTTCTGTAGAAAGATATAAAGCTCGGTTAGTGGCTAAAGGTTACACCCAAAGGGAAGGAATTGATTATCAAGACACCTTTAGTCCAGTTACAAAACACACATCTATTTGAGTCTTCTTTGCTTTCGCTGCTGCTCATGGGGGTTTTGAGACAGCTGGACATACATAATGCTTTTCTTAATGGGGATTCAGTGGAAGAGTTATATATGGTCTTATTGTAACGACCCTACTTTTCGTGAATAAAATGTGTAATTATAGAGTGCATGAACTAGAGGAAAACGGATGAGTAAGTGGGGTTGACGCATGAGCGCGAATAAGAATGAGCGCGGGTAAGGTGGGGCGACCAAGGGGCTCCGGATGCCCAAAATAGAAGGTTCTGGGATCGGCCCGGAACATCTATGAGGTGATAGAGGACGTGAAATAAGGCTCTAAAGTGGGTATTATAATTTGGAGATGGGTCGTAGATCGGGTGGTAGGGTGGTCGATAAGGGTCGGCGGCGGCCGCTGGCCCGGGGGTGATGGCTGCCGACCTTGGCACGCCCAGACCTCAAACCGTGAAGAGAGACAAAATCGATCACGGATACCTTTGGAAAGGCGATGCGGGGTCGATCAGTGGGCGATGGCCACCGACCCCGGGCACGCCTGGAATGCCCCGGAGGGTAGCCTCGAGGGTCGTTTCGGCTGAAAAATGGCCCGACCTGGAATCGAAATTGAGCGCCTCGGGGGTTTTAAGGAGGTCATTAGGAGGCGTTTAGTATGGATTATATTTTTGAGTTAAGGCGTAGATCTTAAGATAATCGCGAGCGAAGTTGGCCATGGAAGGGGCGTCACAAATGGAGCTAGGGTCGACAACTGCCGACCCAAGGGGCGACGAGCGTCGCCCATGGAGACGCCCCAGGGGCGTCCAGAGGGGGCTGCCCGGAGCAAAGGAGAGCCCACCCGAGAACCAATCTCGGCCGTAGGATGAAGAAATGAGAGAGCTTTCGTGGCCCTTCGATCGGTCTTGATTGGTCAACAAATGGACAAAAACCCCTTTTCCTTAAATCACTCATGGGGAAAAACTCATCAATTGTTTATTGCTTGATTGGGGGAAGGATGTGACCCTTGTCTAATAAAATATAATAAATCATTTCCCTTCCCCCCCTATAAGGCCGATCGGAGCCCCATCCGGAAGGGAACTCTTCCTCATTCTTTTTCACATGAACACAACAAGGGGAGAGAGGAAAAGAAAAGAGAGAAAAGGGGGAGAAAGACGGGAAAAGGGAGAAGGCGGGCGGCCGAGCGTGGAGGAGAGGAAGCTAGGCCGGCAGCGTGGATCCCCGCGCAAGGAGAGCTTGACGCCGAGCTAGCCAAAGGTTGAGGGCCATGTGGAGGCAACCCTTAAGGGCGGAAGATGCGCAGAGGAGGCTAGAGCTAGCCCACGTTTGCGCAAACACAACGGAGAGGTAAACTTCACGCCCTTCACCCTTACTTGCGTTGAAGTCGAAATGGTGGTTTTGAGTGGGTCTTGGATGGGGCGGGTTTGGGGTGTGGCCAGACCTTGGGGAAGAGGGAGGTCGCCCCTAAACCCGTTGGAAGTGTGATGGTGAGATGTGGGTTTAAGTGTCGAAAGACGGAATGGATGGGACATGTTTTGGTGCGCGACCCTTGAGGGGTCGGAACTCGACCTTGGGGCTGGAAATGGGTGAGAATCCAAGGAGGGAAAAGGCACGGGAAAGCCTCCTCCAAGGATGGACCCCGATATGCGCTTTAAGAGCGGAACCGCGAGACGAAGTCTAGGAAAATCAAATCGACCATAGGGCTGGAATGAGGGACCCGGATGGGGTTTTAAGAGAGCCTTGAAGGCTGATTCCTCGTGCCAAGGGAAGCACGGAACTTATGCTCGGGGGTGGTTGGGAGGTTGAGGCCGTAGTAGGCAAATACTCGGTCGAATCGAGCACGAACGAAGCGGACGCTTCGCGCATTGTTGGGCTGCCATTGTAGGGCGCTATAGAGGAATTATAAACCTCGACTCTTGCCTTGTAAAGACGCGAGGGGACAACCCGAATGGGCTGAAATATTTCCGCATAAGGGCCGGTTAAGGGATGCCGACCGTGCGGTGGTTTGGATCGGAATGGGATATGGTAAGCGCCCAAGGGGCGAATACCCAAATTTGGGAATTCCTTCTCATAAGCTTGCATGATTATTATGTCTTGACGAATGCGAGTCTTTTGCAGGTCTTGAGCATTCGCATGATGTGCACAACATATAGGAACATAGTCATGAGAGAGTTTTATTTCAAAAATCGAATTGTAACCACGTATTAATTGACTCTTGCAAGTATTGAGCAATAAAATGAAGATTTTATAAATTGTTGAACTTGCGAACCTTACAAGTGGTATCAGAACTTAGGTAAATGTTGGAATGATAAGGGTGGATTTAAATGGATTTTTTAGCTCGAAATCGCATATAGGTTGAATATGTACTTGTCGGAGTACGTCAATTGAAGTGCATGTATTCTGATTGTGTTCCTTGTGCGAAAATAGTGAATGAAAATGCCATTGGTTTTTCGAAATAAAGTACATATGAAAGGGAATGGTTTGAGACGGGAGATGCGCCCGGGAACCGGGTCTAAGTAGGCCGGAACGGCTACTTAGGGGGCTGAATATCTGGCATGCGATGGTGGGCTATGTGGCTGAATTCCATGGCCATAACATGCCTCACTTAGGGCTAAGCTGCGTCAAATGACGGACGAATGTGGTGCCCTCTTGAACGATTGTCCCATAGCGTGCGACTAATGGGGAAATTGCTATTGAAACAGGACAATGACGGACGAGAGTGTCCGGGCTGCGGCGCGCGCGTTGCCGGAACGAGAGCGTGACCTTCCGCGGAAGAGGAAGGCACACCTTATGGGTCAATATCGCAAGATGGACCCTCCGCGGTTTAAGGGTGATGAGGGGCCCGAGTACGCTGAGGATTTCATGAATGACATTGAGAAAATCTACGATTCCCTTGTGTGCACACCCGAAGAGAAGCTAAGCCTAGCTGAGTACTCGCTCCAAAGTGGAGCGTAAGCTTGGTGGAAGGCGAGCAAGGAGAGTACTCGGACTGGTTCGGGAGAAAATGTGTGGACAAGGTTTAGGACGGCGTTCCTAGGGATGTATCTCCCATTCTCGTACCGCACGGACAAAGCGTTAGAGCTTGCTCAACTCCAACAGGGGGAGTTAACGGTAGATGAATATGAGGTAAGGTTTGCGGTATTGTCTCGCTACGGGCCACCCCTAGACGATGAGGACCGAGCGAGGAAGTTTGAGCTGGGGCTGGATCCCCACATTCGGATGCAAGTCTCCACACATTTGCTAACGACGTACGAGGAAGTATACCGTCGAGCCCAGAGCGCGGAAATGGTCTGGAAGGCGGTGAAAGAGAAGGAGGCGGCGGATAACTCTAGGGGGAGGCCGGAGGGCGGACTACCCCCACGCAAGAGGTTAGGGCCGGAGAGTTCCTTTTCGGCCCCAAAGAGTTTCGCGGAGCAGCCTCCTCGCGGCCCTATGCCGGCTAGGAGTTTCAGCCGAGGGGGAGGCCAAGGCACTAGATCGGGTGAGCCTCCCATTTGTTCCCGTTGCGGCAAGCAACACTTTGGGTTTTCTTGCGCAGCGAAAGAACCACTGTGCTACCAATGCGGGAGACCGGGCCACTTGAGGAGGAATTGCCCCCAAGGCGGCGGTGCATCGGGGAGCCGAATGTTAGGCTCAAGTGCTCCTAGAGGCAGAGAAGGGATGAGGCCGGGCCCGACGGCCACGTGAGGATCGGTGAGCAGGCCGGTGGAATCCGCAAGGCTCAATGCGCTCACGGAGGAGGATGCGAATGCCTCCCCCGGAGTAATCTCGGGTACGGGTCGGATCCGAGATACGTTGGTGCATGCGTTATTCGATACGGGCGCTACGCATTTGTGTCACGAGCGTGCGTAGAAAGATATGGTCGGGTATTGTTGCCTACGGGGGAAGAACTGTGTGTGGCGGGGCTGAAGTTCTCCCTTGATCTGTTTGTCCTCTAGATAAATGACTTCGAGTTGATCTTGGGCATGGATTGGTTAGCTTCGAGCCATGCCCAAGTAGATTGTGAGGCGAAGCGGCTTTTGTTGAGGGATGCGGAGGGGAGAACCCATGAGTATGTGGGCCACGGAGGGTGCGGCCGACTTTTTATGATCTCCGCGGCACGGGTGCATAAGTTTTTGAGAATGAAACACAAAGTCTATCTTACTATGGTGTTAAACAAAGAAGCGGATATTCCGGCCTTAGAACGGATAGAAGTGGCGCGGGACTTCGTGGATATTTTTTCGGAAGAGCTACCGGGGTTGCCGCCGGAACGAGATGTGGAATTTACAATCGATCTCATTCCCGGCACGGCCCCTATTTCGCGCGCCCCTTACCGGATGTTCTTGGCCGAACTTAAGGAGTTGAAGGCGCAATTGCAAGAGCTAGTCGAGAGGAACTTCGTGCGTCCAAGTGTAAGCCCGTGGGGCGCCCCTGTATTGTTTGTAAGAAAGAAAGATGGGAACATGCGTTTATGTACTGGTTATCGAATGCTCAATCAACGGACGATCAAGAACCGTTACCCCCTCCCCCGTATTGATGACATGCTTGATCAATTACAAGTTTCTTCGATGTATTCGAAAATAGACCTTCGGTCAGGGTATTACCAAATCGGCGTGAGGGAAGAGGACATTCCCAAGACCGCTTCTCGAACACGATATGACCATTATGAATTTAGGGTAATGCCCTTCGGACTAACAAATACACCGGTCGTATTTATGGGGTTAATGAACCAAGTTTTTCGACCGTACCTAGATCGCTTCGTGGTGGTGTTCATCGACGACATCCTCGTATACTCCAAGAGTTGGGAGGAACATAGAGAGCACCTAGCGATTGTGCTACAAATGTTAAGGGAGAATAAGTTGTATGCGAAGCTAAGCAAGTGCGAGTTTTGGCTCGAGAAGGTGGCGTTCCTTGGTCATGTGATTTCGGCCGTGGGAGTTGAAGTAGACCCCTCGAAAATTGAAGCCGTTAAAGGATGGCCGCGGCCGACAAATGTCACGGAAGTACGGAGCTTCTTAGGTTTGGCCGGATACTATAGAAGATTCGTAGAAGGATTTTCGAAAATCGTAACCCCCATGACTAAGCTTCTGAGGAAGGACGTACGATTCGAATGGACGGAATCTTGTGAGGCGAGCTTCGGGGAATTGAAAGCACGGCTAACTAGCGCTCCGATTTTGATTATGCCAAATGGACCGGGTGGCTTTGTGGTGTATTGCGACACATCGGCGCAAGGCCTTGGGGGAGTGTTGATGCAAAACTGGAAGGTGGTCGCGTATGCCTCGAGACAATTGCGTAAACATGAGGATAACTACCCTACACATAATTTGGAATTCGCCACGGTGATATTCGTGTTAAAGCTATGGCGGCATTACCTCTATGGGGAAAATTTGAGGTGTATACGGATCATAAGAGTTTGAAGTATCTCTTCACTCAGCAAGAACTCAACATGAGGCAGCGTCGTTGGATGGAGTTACTAAAGGATTACGATTGCACCATAATGTACCATCCAGGAAAGGCGAATGTGGTGGCGGATGCGCTAAGTCAGAAGCACATGACGCTCATGAGCTTATTAGTAGAAGAGTCCTGAATGGTGGAGCGGATGAGTAATCTGGACATCTGGTTGGAAGAATCCACGGGAACGCTTTGCATGGCTCGGGGACAAGTAGAACCAAAACTCATCGGTATGATAAGGGAAGCTCAAGGGCGGGACGAGTATTTGGGAATTGTGCGTGAAGGCCTCGGGACGGAGGCCTATGCGAAGTTTGGCTCACGGCGGATGGGCTGTTGAAGTTCCAAGGACGGACATGCGTCCCGGACGCAAAAGAGGTGAAGAGGAGACTCCTCGATGAGGCGCATAAGACCACTTATAGTATGCATCCGGGGATTACGAAAATGTATCGGAACTTGAGGAGATTCTATTGGTGGCCTAAGATGAAAAAGGAGATTGCGAAGTATGTCAATCGATGCCCCGTTTGCCAAATGGTGAAGATCGAGCACCAAAGACCGGGAGGATTATTAGAACCACTTCCGGTGCCCGAATGGAAATGGGAGGACATAGCCATGGACTTCGTGACGAGCATGCCCAAGGGTGGTCGTAACGTGGATACGGTGTGGGTGATAGTAGATCGGTTGATGAAGTCGACTCATTTCATCCCAATTCAACTCAATTGGTCCTTGGATATGTTGACCAAGATTTACATCCGGGAAGTAATAAGGTATCACGGGGTGCCGCACACCGTTACATCGGATAGAGATCTGAGATTTACGTCAAAACTGTGGAGGAGCCTCCAAGAAGCCTTGGACACTAAGCTCCAGATGAGCACGGCTTTTCACCCCCAAACGGATGGGCAAACAGAGCACACCATACAGATGTTACAGGATATGGTAAGGGCATGCGCACTTGAATGGAAGGAAAGTTGGGTGGATCACCTTCCGTTGGTGGAATTCACATATAATAATAGCTACCATTCGAGCATCGGAATGACACCATTCGAAGCCCTGTATGGTAGGAGCAGCCGATCCCCCTTGTGTTGGATGGAGCCGGGCGAAAGGTGTTTGAAGGGCCGGAGCTTATAAAGAAAACATCGGACGTGATTGCGGTGGTGAGAGAGAAAATGAAGACGGCTCAAAGTAGACAAAAGAGCTACGCGGACCGCCGAAGGAGACCTTTGGAATTTGGGGTCGGAGATCTAGTATACTTAAAGCTCTCGCTCATGAAATTGATGTTTCGAATGGGGAAGACGCACAAACTAAGCCCAAGGTACATCGGGCCCTATGAGATTACGGAACGCATTGGAAAGATGGCATACCGAGTAGCGATACCTCAAGAGTTGTCTCATTGCCATGATGTCTTCCATGTTGAGGAAGCATGAGCTGGATCCGGAAGCGAGGATCAAAGCGGCGACTACGAGCATAAATGAGAATATGAGCGTAACCATGAAGCCGGTTCGAGTAATCGGGCGCAAGGAGCGTGTTACGCGAGGGAAGGGGACCACGTTTGTGCACGTATTATGGAGGAAGAATGGAATTGAAAAACAAATGTGGGAACTTGAAGACCGGATGAAAGACTTGTACCCGTCCTTATTCGAATAGAGAAAATTTCGAGGACGAAATTCCCTAAAGGGGGAAGGTTGTAACGACCCTACTATTCGTGAATAAAATGTGTAATTATAGAGTGCATGAACTAGAGGAAAACGAATGAGTAAGTGGGGTTGACGCATGAGCGCGAATAAGAATGAGCGCGGGTAAGGTGGGGCGACCAAGGGGCTCGGGATGCCCAAAATCGAAGGTTCTGGGATCGGCCCGGAACGTGTATGAGGTGATAGAGGACGTGAAATAAGGCCTAAAGTGGATGTTAGAATTTGGAGATGGGTCGTAGATCGGGTGGTAGGGCGGTCGACAAGGGTCGGAGGCGTGGGCGGCGGCCGCTGGCCCAGGGGGCGATGGCGGCCGACCCTGGCACGCCCAGACTTCAAACCGTAAAGAGAGAGAAACTCGATCGCGGATACCTTTGGAAGGGCGATGCGGGGTCGATCAGTGGGCGATGGTCACCGACCCCGGGCACGCCTGGGACGCCTCGGAGGGCAGCCTCGAGGGTCGTTTCGGCCGAAAAATGGCCCGACCTGAAATCGAAAATAAACGCCTCGGGGGTCTTAAGGAGATCATTAGGAGGCGTTTAGTATGGATTAGATTTTTGAGTTAAGGCGTAGATCTTAAGATAATCGCAAGCGAAGTTAGCCGTGGAAGGGGCGTCACAAATGGAGCTAGGGTCGATAACGGCCGACCCCAGGGGCGACGGGCGTCGCCCATGGGGGCGTCCAGAGGGGGTCCAGAGGGGATCCACAGGGGGGCCCAGAGGGGGCTGCCCGGAGCAAAGGGGCGCCCACCCGAGAACCAATCTCGGCCGTAGGATGAAGAAATGAAGGAGCTTTTGTGACCCTTGGATCGGTCTTGGTTGGTCAACAAAAGGACAAGAACCTCTTTTCCTTAAATCACTCATGGGGAAAAACCTATCAATTGTTTATTGCTTGATTGGGGGAAGGATATGACCCTTGTCTAATAAAATATAATAAATCATTTCCCTTTCCCCCTCATAAGGCCGATTGGAACCCCATCCGGAAGGGAACTCTTCCTCATTCCTTTTCACACGAACACAACAAGGGGAGAGAGGAAAAGAAAAGAGAGAAAAGGGGGAGAAAGAAGGGAAGAGGGAGAAAGGGGCCGGCCGAGCGTGGAGGAGAGGAAGCTAGGCCGGCAACATGGATCCCCGCGGAAGGAGAGCTCGACGCTGAGCTAGCCAAAGGTTGAGGGCCGTGCGGAGGCAACCCTCAAGGGCGGAAGACGCGCGGAGGAGGCTAGAGCTCGTCCATGTTTGCGCAAACCCAACGGAGAGGTAAACTTCACGCCCTTCACTCTTACTTGCGTTGAAGTCGAAATGGTGGTTTTGAGTGGGTCTTGGATGGAAAAATGGGGTGGGTTGGGGGTGTGGCCGGACTTTGGGGAAGAGGGAGGCCGCCCCTAAACCCGTTGGAAGTGTGATGGTAAGATGTGGGTTTAAGCGTCTTTGGGGCTGTTTTGGTGCGCGACCCTTGAGGGGTCGGAACTCGGCCTTGGGGCTGGAAATGGGTGAGAATCCGAGGAGGGGAAAGGCACGGGAAAGCCTCCTCCAAGGATGGACCCGGATATGCGCTTTAAGAGCGGAACCGCGAGACGAAGTCTCGGAAAATCAAATCGGCCGTAGGGCTAGAATGAGGGACCCGGATGGGGTTTTAAGAGAGCCTTGAAGGCTGATTACTCGTGCCAAGGGAAGCATGGAACTTATGCTCGGGGGTGGTTGGGAGGTTGAGGCCGTAGTAGGCAAATACTCGGTCGAATCGAGCACGAACGAAGCGGACTCTTCGGGCGTTGTTGGGCTGCCATTGTAGGGTGCTATAGAGGAATTATAAACCTTGACTCTTGCCTTGTTAAATACGCGAGGGGACAACCCGAATGGGCTGGAATAATTCCGCATATGGGCCGGTTAAGGGATGCCGACCGTGCGGTGGTTTGGATCGGAATGGGATATGGAAAGCGCCCAAGGGGTGAAAACCCAAATTTGGGAATTCCTTCTCATAAGCTTGCATGATTATTATGTCTTGACGAATGCGAGTCTTTTGCAGGTCTTGAGCATTCGCATGATGTGCGCAACATATAGGAACATAGTCATGAGAGAGTTTTATTTCAAAAATCGAATTGTAACCGCGTTGTAATTAACTCTTGCAAGTATTGAGCAATAAAATGAAGTTTTTATAAATTGTTGAACTTGCGAACCTTACACTTACCACCTGGATTACTGATTGTGGGGGAGTGTGTAAGCTCATCAACACCATCTAGGAAAGTTTGCAAGCTAAAGAAATCTCCTTATGGCCTTAAATAAACTTAAAGCAAGTGGAATAATAAGTTGACAAAATGTTTGTTGACTATTGGTTTCATACAATTGAAGGCAGAATATTCATTGTTTGTTAAGAACACAAGTGAAGGCTTTGTTCTTGTTCTGGTCTATGTGGACGATATAGTCGTAGCTGGTTCGAGTGAGAAACTCATTGACGACTTGCAGAACCATTTGCAGCTGTCCTTCAAAGTAAGAAACTTAGGAGACCGGAGATACTTTCTTGGGTTGGAAATACTCGATCTAGCAAAGGAATATATGTTTCACAAAGGGGATACACATTGCGTTTGTGAGAAGAGATGGGGAAGCTAGCAACAAAGCTAGCTACAGTTCCTTTGTAACCTAATCTTAACCTGAAGCATGGTGATAAAAGTAATCCAGTAAATATAAGTTCTTTTCGATAGTTAGTTGGGAAACTTATCTACCTGGGGATTACCAGACCTGATATTACATATGTGGTGCATGTATTGGCTCACTTTATGGATTGTCCTTCTAAGTATCATCGGGATGCAGCCTTATCAATGTTGAGATATCTCAAGGCTACACCCGATAAAGGTGTTTTATTTTCAAGCAATCATGATATATACCTTAAGGCTTTTGCGGATAGTGATTGGGGTGGTTGTGGACACAAGAAGGTCTACAACTAGGTATTGTGTATTCATTGGAGATTCTTTGGCTAGCTGGAAATCTAAAAAACAACCCACTGTCTCACGAAGTTCAATTGAAGCGAAATACAGAGCCATAACAGCCACTGCTGCAGAGCTGGTTTGGTTAACAACTATGCTAAAAAACTTTTGTGTTCCTTTTAGTGTTGCCAAGTTATTTTGTGATAATAAGTATGCTATATATCTTAACAAGAATCCGATTTATCATGAAAAAACCAAGTACTTGGAGATAGATTTGCATTTTGTGAAAGAAAGGTGGCAGCTGAGAAATAGAAGTTTATCATGTCCCAGCTGCAGTCGGGACATGATAAAATGCAGAACCGTGAAGGAAAGTCATTGTGGGAGCAACAAGGACGCAAGCTTGGCTTTCTTAGTTAAGTGTACTACAAAGCTTGTGTATTATGTGGTTGGGCTATTTTCAACAAATGTAAAAGCCCAACTCAGTCTATATATATGATGACGTAGATGTAACGAATTAACTGTCGACAAAAACAAAAAGTCTTCCTCTGTTTCTCTCTCTCTCAACTGTTGGTGCTCCGGCCACGTTATTGCTTGTGCATAGTTCTCAGATCACCTTGCCTCTCGCTCGCAATTTTCTCGAACGCTTTACATAACATGATTTTCTCGAATGCTTTACTGCCATTTTGCTTCCGTCGGAATGAAGTTTGAGCATGCAGAGTAAAAACTATGTGAGTTTTGTCGGAATTCAAATTGATTGTGTTTCTGCGTGGGATGTGCAGGCACTATTGCATCCCATGAAGCTGTAAGTGAGGTGCTGTGGTTTATAATATGTTGGTCACCTATCAGCAAAGCAAGCATGGCAAACAACAGCTTTTGTTCGTAATTTTTTGGGACCGAATTATTAAAAAGTAGGCTGAGGCAACATCACTAATGATGCCAAGAGGACCACCTTGCACAATAATGGCCGCCAGTTAGACCTAAATTTCCTTTATGATTTTCCATCGTAACAACTATAGCGAAGAGCATGTCAACACCTTCTACACCTTTTAACCCTTTGTCCTGTCTGCTTTCTTCTTCCTACTGCACTAATATTAAGGTTGCAACAGGAGGAACAATCGACTCCAGAATCTCAACCCCATTTTCTCCTAGGCTACAAAAATATTATTTTCTCCTCAACCATGCATAAGCCGAGGATTGTACCTAATTACGGTTAGTTGAGAAAAAAATTTGTGAAAAATGCTTCAAGTTTTTAAAATTACTTGAATATCGCCCTAAGTCGCTGTTTTAAACCGCGACTTTGACTTTACAAAGAAGTAGTTTTAAACAGCGACTTTAGTTAAAACTGGCAAAGTCGCTGTCCCAAATAACGACTTTAGGTAACTTAGGATTTTTTGGTATTTGGGACAACGTCGTTGTTTGAAACACCCCTTGTTTTAAACGGCGACTTTTCCCAAACACCAAAAAAGTCTAAAAAAATCTCAAGTCACCCAAAGTCGCTGTTTGGGGTAGCGACTTTGCCAATTTCAATCAAAGTCGTTTCAAACCGCGACTTTTTTGTAAATTCAAAGTCGCGGTTTGAAACAACAACTTAGGGACGGTATTCAAGTAATTTTGGAAACTCGAATTGTATTTTACAATTTTTTTTTCAACTGTAATTTGGTACAAACCTCTGAAGAAGCCTGTGAAACTTCACAAAAGGATATCGAAATTTCTACCTGGGAGTACTGCAGCTGCCATTTCCATAAGAAGTCCACCCATCAGCCCTCGGACTGCCAACCCAGATAAAGGAAATCAAGGGGCAACACCATCCATAATACCCAAAGGCTCCAAGGAGATTGAAGAGCAGGAGCATTGATGCTCGGGAACCATCATCGCCAATGGAATCCTATGTGGGACAAATCAAGAACAATAACAAGAAGAAGATTCACGACCTTGCCAAGATTAAGCAGGTATTGCCACCACAAAGAAAAGCAATTATAGAAGAAAACCACCATCACATAAATTATGTAAAAGAGCAAGAGCCAAAGACTAAAACAGAAATATGTGTTAGCTGGTCTCCTGCAGGAGATTAAACATAGCAAGAAGATCAAGAAGAATGCTGTGAAGGATTCTTCCTTGCCTTCAAACAATGACACCAGATTGCCTTACTCAGGAAGCATCAAACAGTTTGCTAGTGGCCGAGGAGCTCTATCCGGGTTTGACTGGAGGGCATATGGTGCAGCAGTGGTGCTGATTGCTCCGAGCCTAGCTTGGATGCATAAGAAGAAAAAACAAAGGTAACTAAGCTATCTTAAGGGTAAATCGTCAGCATAGTGTATCTTGTCATGTTAATGTTCCTCATACTTATGGAAAATTATTTGCATAGCACATAGTCAAACATACAGTAAATCAAGGAGCACAAACAATGGATATATCACCATGTTGTGTATTGTTTTGTTATAATTCTGTCAAATGTGCAATCCAAAACTTCTTTCTGTGAAGAATTCTTTTGTTCAGATTAATGGAAAAGAGAGAAAACAGCTTTGATTGGAGATGTGTTGACTAATTTTTCTTACCTGGATCAAACAAAGAAAACCGAAGAATGAGATAACACCGAACATTCTCGGCAAATAAAAAAATCCCAAGGCAATTGTACATTCAAACTACTAAGAAACCGAGATTCATTCCTGAAAAAGTGAAGCTTTACATTGGTTTAACACTCCATGAGACTTATTTGGACTGTTTTATGCCTCGAACCCGTGGCTAACAAGAGATCAAAAGAGCAACTCGGTTACTGTGCCATGACTCAGCTTCATATCCATTGATTTGTGAGTTACATGGACATGAGGGTAAAAAGTATGAAAGCAAATAATAAAAATGGTATCACATACTTATCTTTATTAATGATATGACTATAAATAAAATGCAATAACACTCAATGCAGATTTACTGGATAATATGCCATGAGTTGGTTCAGGCAAAACAATGCTACCCAAGCGACAAGGTGAGATAAAGGAATCAACAGAAATATGTTGTTGAAAATCATTTTTGGAACCAGAATTGTGAAGTAATGAATTGAATCTTGCAGTAAAGGATGCGAGCCATATGGTAAAGTGGTTCTTTTCTTTGGCCGCATTGAATTCTCCATCCTCCATTGCAAGATTCGAATCGTGACCTGGTCGACCAATAAGAACAAAAACGTCTGACCAACAAACTCACTTTATCTAACAAAATAACAAACAAGAAATCCTCGTGAGTCAGAAAGATGACTTAATCCGGTGGTGTGCTTCGAATTGTGGAGCGAGGATCTTTAAGAACACATGTTCTCCAATTACAGTGCAATAAAGACAGATCTACCAGATAAATAGTTCATGTGAATCCCAATACTGGATTCCCAACACGAGGGCTCGGCCTCTTTTCTATCTCCTCACACCTGATTTCAGAGTAACATGCTATAACACTCCAAATACAGATGTAAATATCAACAACAGGGAATAAGGTGTGTACCTATGGGAACTTCCATTTGTCTGTCAGAACAAATAGAATGGATTTTCTACAGTGCTTGGTCATAATCGACTGTTATCCGTGCCTGGTGACCAACTCATCTTCCATTATTCCTTCCAAATTCTTCAGAGTCTCGAAAATTTGCTGAGAGGATGGATGGGATTCATCATTTACCCCAAATATATGGTGTAAACTTCCTATTTCTATCAAACTGCAGCCTACTGGCCGCCTTATTTTCTTCTCACTAAGCAATTTTCTCATTCTGGCTTCATCATGCAGCCGTCCCGCCTCTTTGTACATCTTGGCTAGCAGCATATATCTCCCGGCATTGTCGGGTTCCAACAACAACAGTTTCTCGGCTACTTTCTCCGCAAGGGCTAAGTTGTTTTGTATCCGACAAGCACCAAGCAAAGCACCATACACATCCTTCCCGGCTGGAAATGGCATCGACTCAATGACCTCAAGGGCTTCACTCAGTAGCCCAGCCCTCCCGAGCAGGTCAACCATGCAAGCATAGTGTTCCTCGGTTTTAGTGACCCCATATTGTTCCATCCGAAGGAAAATCTCCCATCCTCTTTTGACTAGACCAGCATGACTACAAATTGAAAGGACACATAAGAAAACCAGCCCATCAGGGAATAATCCAAGCTCAATCATTCTGGAGAACATACAGAGTGCTTCCTCTTCACGGCCATGCATGCCATAGCACCAGATCATTGCATCCCACACCACAAGATTCTTATTACGTACCCAACAAAATACTTCTTCTGCGGTTTTAACATGACCACTAGTCGCATAAGTTGAAATTAGACCACTGCCCAGAGCCGAATCTAACTCCATGCCCGATTTCAGGATATAGGAATGAATCCACAGACCCATTCTAATATCTGAGGTACGAGCGCAAGCAGGTAGAATGCTAACTAGAGTTGAGTTATCTGGCCTCAAATTATGCAAACACACCATCTCATTGAAAAACACAACAGCCTCGCCCTCTTGACCATTCTCTATGAAACCCGAGATCATGGTATTCCAGCTCACAATGTCCTTTTCGGACATACCATCAAACAACTGCTGAGACATCCTGATCTCACCAACTTTACAATAGAATGCCAAAAGCGCGTTAGATACATAGACATCACGATCGAACCCTAACTTGAAAACCATCCCATGAAAAACGTCACCCCTCGTCCCCTCCCTCATTACAGCGCAAGCCTTCAACACAAACACAAAAGTGAACTTATTTGCTGGGACACCAGTTTTCGTCATCAGATTATACAAGTACAAAGCTTCGCCTGGAAAACCGGTGCTAGCGTAACCCCGAATTACAGTGTTCCACGAGAAAACATCCCTATCGAGCATTTGGTCGAACACCTTCCGAGCACTGTCTATGTCCGGCTCTTCGCCTCCGAAATAACCACCAATCAACTTGGTAAGGAAGAAAGGGTTACGTTGAAATCCGGTAGTGATGATTTGGGCGTGAACCTTCCTGAGAACATCGGGGGCGGCACAGCGTTGCAGCAGGTTGGCGTAGTCGTAAAAATGCGGAGGACCGTTGCGGATGTTGTCGGTCACGCTCACGTAGTGTCCGAATCGTCTCAGGAACGTGGCCGACAAACGATTGGGGCGGTGAAATCGAAACATGGGACAGACACTGAAATGGTTGCGTTGTCCTTCACCGAGTATACTTTTCCACGGTTCGCTGTAAAACTTCTTTTTATTTTTTAAATAGTGATCGATATATACGAAAATATGAAATGAGAAAAAAGAAATAATAAATTGAAAATATGAAATACATAAATTGATAAAGAGTGCGCAGACCGAAACAATACTTACGACATATAAGAAAAAAAAATGTGTAAAACATAGAACGGGAAACAGAATAAAGGTAAATAAGAGAACACAACGAGGTAAGAAAGGGGAAGAATTTCTTAGTGACTCCAAAAACATCGTCATAACTGAATTACAAAGTCATCTATTTATAATATAAACAAATGAAATGCGGTAGGAGAAATGTCGTAGTAAATAAAGCGTCTCGGTAGATGAAGAGTTTTGGCATGCAAAAAGTCTCGACAGTTACTTTTCGTAGTCATAATGGCGTTCATAAATATTCATATTAATCCCCCCTTAAATGACCCTTATGATATTACATCGTTAAAAACCTTACCCAGAAAACCCCGTGGGACAAAACTGTGGCCAAGAGAAAAAGAGTACAATATTTTTACATCCCTCTTCATAGCCCATCGTAAATCTCCAAGTTTGCGCATACAAATTTTATGTCTAAGCCTCTCAAAGGTCGAGGTAGGCAAATGATGCGGAAACACCAAGCAAAGTAAACTTGAACCTAAACAAATTAAGAACAAACCCGGACAAGGTCTGGATAGAACAACCTCGAACTCGGATACAACGTTGGCACCACCGTGAACGAAAAACGCTACGAAAACACTCTCAACTCACCACACTTAAATTCTAGGCTAAGTGATATAGAGAAAAGAAAGAACCACTCAAGTTTAAACCTCCCAAAAGATCTCCCCTTCTCCTTTAGCATAGTTTAAAAGAGTTCGAAGAGAGAGTTTTAGACAAACTGCACTAAATGTACTAAATGCACTCCCCACTAACCCTTTAATCAATTCCCCCACTACATCATCCCACTTTCTTCACAAATGACTCCATTTAAGACTCTAATACTTCAAATTCGTCATTCTGTGGGCTGGGTTTTAAGTAGGAGTCTTTACTTCTCCAAAATGCTTCAAACTTTCCCAAATGTAGCATTATTTGGTCCAATCCGCTCCAGCACATTATAGGCCACAACTTTCTCCTTAATTGTAACTTCTTCGATCTGGTTGTAGTGCGCATCATTCCCCCTTTATTGGAAAAGATTTGTCCTCAAATCTAAGGGGTCTTCATCATCCTCGTATGGTGCCAGGTCCTGAACATTGAAAGTTGCCAAAACTCCGTATTCCCCCGGGAGGTCGATCTTGTAGGCATTATTGTTGATCCGTTCCGCCACACGAAAAGGTGGCATTATCGCTCGAGGCATGAGTTTATTCTTTCGTCTTGTAGAAAACCTTTCCTTATGAAGATGAATCCACACCAGATCACCGGGTTGGAAGATCCGTTCTTTACGTCCCTGGTTCGCCTTCTTCATGTATCTTTCATTTTGCTTAAATCTGCTGGTGGAGTTTCAGCATTGTCTCGGCTCGTTTGATAGCAACAATGCTCACGGCATCCTTGCTCGGCATCGGTAATAGTTCAATGGGCACCTGCGGGTTAATACCATAAACTACCTCAAAGGGAGATGCTTTCGTAGAGCTGTGAGGAGCTCGGTTGTATGCAAATTTGGCATGGGCAAGTTTGATGTCCCAATCCTTCTGATTCTTTGACACCATTGTTCTAAGAATGGTTCCCATTGTTCGATTAACTACCTCCGTTTGGCCATTAGTCTGAGCTTGACAAGTGGTGCTAAAGAGTAGTTTCGTCCAACGCTTGTGCCACAATGTCTTCCAGAAGTAACTCAGGAACTTTGCATCACGATCAGATACAATCATCTTTGGAATACCATGCAGCTGAATAATTTCGCGAATGTAGAGATCCGTAACATTAGTGGCATCGTCAGTCTTCCTACAAGGAATGAAATGTGCTAACTTCGAGAATCGATCAACAACCACCATTATGGAGTCCTTTTGTCGCTGCATTCGAGGCAAACCAAGAACGAAGTCCATGCTGGCGTGCTCCCATGGACGATCTTCCACCGGTAGAAGAGTGTAGAGGCCTTGTGGCTGAATATGACTCTTCGCTCGCTGACAAATGCTACACCGTCGAACCAGCACCTGGACGGCTTTGTTCATCCCTAGCCAATAGAAATGTTCGTGCAACATTTCAAATGTCTTCTGCACTCCGAAATGGCCAGCAATCCCTCCTCCATGAACTTCTCGAACCAGCAACTCTCGCACGGAACTTCGAGGAATGCATAGTCTTGAACCTCGAAATAGAAAACCATTGAAAAGATGGTAATGCTCTACTACCTTGGTCAAACACTCGTGGTAAATCTCCTTGAAATCGTCATCGGTGGCATACAGCTCCTTCAGCGCCTCAAATCCAATCAACTTGGATTCCATCATACTAATTAACGTCATTTTCCTTGATAAGGCATCCGCAACCACATTCTTTGCTCCAGACTTGTGTTTCAGCACAAATGTGAATGTTTGAAGGAATTCCACCCATTTCACATGTCGCTTGTTGAGCTTGACCTGCCCATTTATGTGCTTCAAAGCTTCGTGGTCTGTATGAAGGACAAACTCTCGCGGCATCAGATAGTGACTCCAATTCTCCAATGGTCGAATTATTGCGAAAAACACCTTGTCATAAGTTGAAAACTTCAGCCGCGATTCATTCAGCTTTTCACTAAAGTAGGCGATCGGTCGACCCTCTTGAAGTAGGACCCCTCCAATTCCAATCCCTGAAGCCATCACATTCCACCTCAAACATATTTTTAAAGTTCAGAAGCGCTAGCACCGGTGCATCGCAAAGTCGTCTCTTGAGGTTTTCGAAACTCATCTGGGCTTCCGCTGTCCATTCAAAGGTTGTTCCCTTCAGACATTCGGACAATGGTGCGGCAATGGTGCTGAAACCTTTTATGAACCGTCGATAGAATGAAGTAAGATCGTGGAAACTTCTAACGTCAAGGGTGGTCTTCGGAATTAGCCAGTCTCGGATCGTTTCGATTTTGCTCTCGTCAACCTGGATTCCATCCTTGGAGATGACGTACCCCAAGAAGACAAGTTTGGGGACAAGGAACTCACATTTGTTGATATTACCAAAGAGGTGTTGTTCTCGAAGCTTGGCGAACAGCTGTCGAAGATGTTCCAAGTGCTCATTTTCGCTGCGGCTATAAAAAAAAATGTCATCAAAATAAACAACGACGAACTTGCCAAGGAAAGGTCGGAACACCTGGTTCATCAATCTCATGAAAGTGCTAGGCGTGTTCGAGAGGCCAAAGGTTATAACAAGCCATTCATACAAGCCGAACTTCGTCTTGAACGCCGTCTTCTATTCATCTCCTTCTTTCATACGAATTTGGTGATATCCACTATGCAAATCCACCTTCGAGAAAACACATGCGCCGTACGGCTCATGATGCGAACCCCGTCGAACCTTGCCACGGAACCCAGCAACAATACTAAGGAAAGAGAACCCGGATCGACAAGACGAAGATTTCGATAGATGAATATTGACCCCGTAGCTATAAGAGCTAGAAACCAATATTATAAGAAGCTTAAGAACTACAAGTAATCGACTTGCAACCCTTGAAGCATAAGTTCAATAAGAACAAAATGGAGAAACTCTCTCACAATCTGGAAAATCCTCAGAAAAAAACTAACTCCCCACAAAGTCTCCAAAACTATGCTTATAATGGCCATGCAATCTGAATGAAGGGGAAAGCCAAAGGTCCTTAGCATAGGAAATTGAATAAGAGAAATTTAAGGCCTTAAATGGTTGTTGGGCTTCCAAGTGCAGGTTTCGTGCCTCTTCGTCTTCAAGAAAAATGGGCTTCGACTTGTACGCTGACGGCTTGGTCGACTTGGGCGCTGGCGACTTGGTCGACTTGGGCGCTGGCGACTTGGTCGACTTGGGCGCTGGCGACTTGGTCGACTTGGGCGCTGATACCTTCATTTAGTGCCCCAAGTGTGTTGATGGGGGTCCAACACTTGTAATGAGCATATTCAGCCCATATTCAGCTTGTATCTCCTTCGATGTGCGGGTCTCCTTTTGAATATGCATCCATAAGTTCCGCACAGCTTGCTCCATTCGTTTGGCACGTGCTCTGGTTATTGGTCCAGTTGAAATGTGCAATTCCTTATCGTGCTCCTTGTCCAATTCCGCATTGGAGTCCATGTCTTCGGAAAGGTCTTCATCATTCCCCCCTTCTTCAATAGGATTCGTCCTCGAATCTGCGTCCACATCAAAGGGAGAAAGATCAGAAACATTAAACGTAGAACTTACATGATACTCACCTGGTAAATCAAGCTTGTAGGCGTTGTCATTAATCTTTTCTAGAACTTGGAATGGTCCATCTCCTCGTGAATGCAACTTTGATTTCCTTTGGTTGGGAAACCTCTCCTTCCTGAAATGAGCCCAAACTAAATCTCCCGGTTTAAAGGTGACATGCTTTCTTCTCCTATTAGCTTGGTCAGCCGCTTGCTCATTCTTATGTAGAATACGACTCCTTGCTTCTTCATGGATCTTCTTCACCAACTCTGCCTTATGTTTTCCATCAAGACTAGTAATTTCATCACTAGGCAATGGAGTTAAATCTAGCGGGGTTAGTGGATTAAAACCATATACAATCTCAAAAGGAGAAAACATAGTAGAGGAATGCACAACTCTATTATATGCAAACTCAACGAACGGAATGCACTCTTCCCAAGCTTTCAAATTCTTTTTAATAACAGCCCGCAACAAAGTTCCCAAGGTTCGATTCACGACCTCGGTTTGTCCATCAGTTTGGGGATGACAAGTAGTAGAAAACAACAGCTTTGTTCCCAATTTACCCCACAAAACTCGCCAAAAATGACTTAGGAACTTAACATCACGATCACTTACAATGGTTCTTGGAATGCCATGCAAGCGCACTATCTCCCTAAAGAACAAATCAGCCACATGTTTAGCATCGTCCGTCTTTTTGCAAGGAATAAAATGAGCCATCTTTGAAAAACGATCTACCACAACAAATATAGAATCTTTACCATTCCTAGTTCTAGGCAAACCCAAAACAAAATCCATTGAGACATCAGTCCAAGGATGACTAGGAACGGGCAAAGGCATGTAAAGTCCATGTGGTTGAATCTTAGACTTGGCTTTCTTACATTTGATGCATCTAAGACAGATTCTCATCACATCACGCTTCATATGAGGCCAAAAGAAATGCTCTCTCAAAACATCTAGTGTCTTAGTCACACCAAAATGCCCCATTAATCCTCCCCCATGTGCTTCCCTAACAAGCAACTCTCTCATGGAACCTTGGGGAATACACAGCTTATTCTCACGAAACAAATAACCCTCATGCCTATAAAACTTGCCAAATGATCCTTTTTCACATGCAGAAAATACTTCCTTAAAATCATGGTCGTGCAAGTATAACTCCTTGATATGTTCGAATCCCAAAAATTTAGCATCAAGAGTTGAGATAAGAGTATACCTGCGAGATAACGCATCAGCCACAATGTTCTCCTTACCCTTTTTGTATTGAATCACATAGGGAAACATCTCGATGAACTGGATCCAACGTGTGTGCCTTCGATTTAGCTTGCCTTGATCTTTCAAATGCTTGAGGGACTCATGGTCAGTGTGAATGACAAACTCCTGGGACCATAAGTAATGCTGCCATGTCTCCAAAGCCCTCACCAAGGCATAAAGCTCCTTATCGTATGTGGAATAGTTCAATGCAGCCCCGTTAAGCTTTTCACTAAAATAAGCGATCGGCCTCTTCTCTTGCATAAGGACTGATCCTATACCAATACCCGAAGCATCACATTCGATTTCAAAGGGTTTAGAAAAGTCAGGTAACATGAGTAAGGGAGCTGAACTTAGCTTTTCCTTTAAGGTCTTGAATGCTTTCTCTTGCTCCGTGCCCCATCGAAAACCAACTTCCTTCTTGATGATATCAGTTAATGGTGAAGCAATGGTGCTAAAGTCCCGGACAAATCTTCGATAGAATCCAGCAAGGCCATGGAAACTACGTACCTCAGAAATAGTAGTGGGTGTTGGCCACTCCCGGATTGCTCTCACCTTTTCTTCATCCACTTCCACACCCCTTGAGCTTACAACGAAACCAAGAAAGACAACACTTTCCAAGAAAAATTCACACTTCTTGAGGTTAGCATATAACTTCTCGTGTCTCAACGCTTCAAGCACACTTCTCAAATGATTAACATGATCATGTTCATTCTTGCTAAAAATCAGAATGTCATCAAAGTACACAACGACAAATTTTCCAATGTAAGCACGCAAGACATGATTCATGAGGCGCATAAATGTGCTGGGTGCATTAGTCAATCCAAATGGCATTACTAACCATTCATATAATCCGTGCTTGGTTTTAAATGCCGTCTTCCACTCATCTCCCTCTTTCATGCGAATTTGATGGTACCCACTCTTCAAATCAATCTTAGAAAATACTGTGGAACCATGCAATTCATCTAGCATATCATCTAGTCGAGGTATAGGATAGCGATACTTTACCGTGATCTTATTAACAGCTCGACAATCTACGCACATCCTCCATGCGCCATCCTTCTTTGGAACTAACAATACCGGCAAAGAACACGGACTCATGCTCTCTCGAACATAGCCTTTGGATAGCAACTCATCAACCTGTTTCTGAAGTTCCTTGGCTTCTTGTGGACTACACCGATATGCTGGACGGTTTGGAATGGGTGCACCCGGGATGAAATCAATTTGATGTTCAATTCCACGAATGGGTGGTAACTCCGCTGGCATCTCCTTAGGAAATACATCATCAAACTCCTGCAATAGAGAAACCACAACACTAGGCAAAGATGGATTAGAGTTAGTAGATAAGTAGGCCTCCTTGTATAAAAACAATATCATTGGCCTTTGACCCTTGCAAACACTCTCAAGCTCTCCTTCTTTTGTGAAACAACTCTTTTTCTGCCTCTCTTTTCTTTCTATGGATGAACTCGCACATTTTTCCTTTTCATCACTCGGTTTCTCACTTTTCTCTCGACTTGCCTTTCTCTCATTTTCACCCTCCTTTTCTTTTAGCACAGGTACACTCATACGTTCCTTTGAACTCGCAGCAATGGACTTCTTTATGCGAAGTTGCTCTTCGAACACTTGATGTGGTGGCAGCGGTGCAAGTGTGACACTTCGTCCATCCTTCTTGAAGCTATACCGATTCAGATAGCCATCATGTGTAGTTCTTCGATCAAATTGCCATGGCCTCCCGAGTAACAAGTGGCTGGCCTCCATGGGAACTACATCACATAAAACTTCATCATGGTACTTTCCAATTGAAAAAGAGATCATCACTTGTTTTGTCACCCTTAAATCTCCACTCTCATTCAACCATTGAAGTCTATATGGCCTTGGATGCTTTTGAGTGTTCAGGCCAAGTTTCTCCACCATCAACTTGCTTGCCACATTCACACAGCTTCCTCCATCAATAATAAGTCCACATACCCAACTATTCACATGGCACCGAGTGTAAAAAATGTTCTCCCTTTGGAGTTCTCCGCCTTCCTTGGCTTGCACATGTAGAGATCGTAAAACAATAAGGGCATTACCCGTTACAGGATGCTCTACTTCGTCGGCATCTTCAAGCGATGGCATAGAGTCAGCGTCACTCTCATGTTCTTCCGCGCTTTCAATCTCCCCATTGTCTAGCAGAATCATGGCCCTCTTGTTTGGGCATTGAGAAGCATAATGACCAGATCCCAAACATCGGAAGCACTTGATATCTCGATTCCTTTGAGTTTGAAAAGAAGAGTTACCCTTCTCCTTGGAATCAGTTGATGACTTGAATGTGGGCTTGTGTCCCTCGGACCTCTCTCCTTGTTTCGAACCCGCCCACTTCGATCCTGACCCTTCATGCTTGGAAGTCCACCTTGAATTCGAGTTAGAGGATTCAAATCGTGATGAGGATCTCCCCCCCTTCTTGAGCTGCCTCTCAACCTTCATTGCCATGTGCACCACTTCCTCAAGCTCTACATAATGCTGCAGCTCAACAACATTGGCAATTTCTCGATTAAGCCCACAAATAAAACGAGCCATAGTTGCTTCACGGTCCTCCTCCACGTTAGCACGAATCATGGCTATCTCCATCTCCTTGTGGTACTCTTCCACAGAGTTGGTTCCTTGTTTAAGACTCTGCAACTTCAAATGTAAATCTCGGTAGTAATGGGATGGTACAAACCTCCTCCGCATGACGGCTTTCATGTCTTCCCAATTGTTGATAGGTCGCTCCCTATTCCGTCGTTTAGTCACCATTAATTGATCCCACCATACAATGGCATAATCGGTGAAGGCAACAGCGGCAAGTTTCACCTTCTTCTCTTCGGAGTAGTTGTGACAATCGAAGACCAGATCAACTTTCCGTTCCCATTCAATGTACTTATCGGGATCGTTCTTTCCTTGGAATGGAGGTATGGTCAGCTTGATGGAGCCTAGATTACGATCGACCATGTCCCCTTCTGGGTGCCTCCTATGTGCACGCCGAGGCCTTTCAGCCCGTTCTCCGCGAGGTCTTCTTAGTGCAACATCAGAAAGTTCCACTTCATCTTCCTCATCATTGAATCCCTCTTCGTGATCATTATTGTTCATCCTTGGTCGCTGAATTGGATCTTGTCGCATCTGGTTGATTCTTGCATCGTGTGTGTCAAGACGATCATTAATTGCATTGAGCACCAAAGTAAATCGCTGAAATTGTTGTTGCATTGCCCGGATGAACCTATTCTGATCTACTCCTTCATTGTCTTGATTAGTCCCGGCGCTAGATTGATCAAGTCCGGCGATATCTTGTTGTGACATATTGAGATCTGCAATTGAATGTTAGAATAGAAAAAAAAAACCTCACAAACTCTCCCTCGCGTGTTTACTCTCAAATCGATTTCCGATAACTCTCGTGTTTCACACAAATAATGGTCTCACAACTCTTGCACTCGTCGATTTCTCCACAAGGTTCTTGAAGAACTAAGCAATCAAATCACAAATCCTTGAGGAAATTACTTGTGTGCAGAAGCAACTTATAATATCAGTTATATGGATTGGCAAGAACATGGATAGATCGACTCAGATTTAAACGCAAAAAGAAAAAATTACCCAATATGCATTGCACTTGATAGCATCAGATTCTTCCTCCTCTTTTTTTTTTTTTTTTTCTTTTCTTTTCAGAACTGAACACAAAGGATTATCAAAACAAAACCCAAGGATAGAATGGATAGTTGAAACCTCGAGTTGTAGCCTAAGCTCTGATACCAACTGATGCGAACCCCGTCGAACCTTGCCACGGAACCCAGCAACAATACTAAGGAAAGAGAACCCGGATCGACAAGACGGAGATTTCGATAGATGAATATTGACCCCGTAGCTATAAGAGCTAGAAACCAATATTATAAGAAGCTTAAGAACTACAAGTAATCGACTTGCAACCCTTGAAGCATAAGTTCAATAAGAACAAAATGGAGAAACACTCTCACAATCTGGAAAATCCTCAGAAAAAAACTAACTCCCCACAAAGTCTCCAAAACTATGCTTATAATGGCCATGCAATCTGAATGAAGGGGAAAGCCAAAGGTCCTTAGCATAGGAAATTGAATAAGAGAAATTTAAGGCCTTAAATGGTTGTTGGGCATCCAAGTGCAGGTTTCGTGCCTCTTCGTCTTCAAGAAAAATGGGCTTCGACTTGTACGCTGACGGCTTGGTCGACTTGGGCGCTGGCGACTTGGTCGACTTGGGCGCTGGCGACTTGGTCGACTTGGGCGCTGGCGACTTGGTCGACTTGGGCGCTGATACCTTCATTTAGTGCCCCAAGTGTGTTGATGGGGGTCCAACACTTGTAATGAGCATATTCAGCCCATATTCAGCTTGTATCTCCTTCGATGTGCGGGTCTCCTTTTGAATATGCATCCATAAGTTCCGCACAGCTTGCTCCATTCGTTTGGCACGTGCTCTGGTTATTGGTCCAGTTGAAATGTGCAATTCCTTATCGTGCTCCTTGTCCAATTCCGCATTGGAGTCCATGTCTTCGGAAAGGTCTTCATCAGCTCATCAAGCATGTCATCTAAACGAGGAATGGGAAACCTGTATTTGACCGTGAACTTGTTGATAGCGCGGCTGTCCATGCACATTTTCCATGAACCATCCTTCTTAGGTACGAGGATTGCGGGAACGGAACATGGGTTGAGACTTTCTCGCACGAACCCCTTTTGAATAAGCTCTTCCACTTGCCATTGCAGCTCCTTTGCTTCTTCGGGATTGCAGCAATAGGTTGGTCTGTTGGGAAGCATCACCCCCGGAATGAGGTCAATTTGATGCTGGATATCCCGCAATGGTGGAAGTCCTCCTAGCATCTGCTTCGGAAACACGTCCTCGAACTCCTGAAGTAATCTCTTTACTAGAAGGTGAGTAGTTGCTTCTGCCTCCATGCTTTCCTCGAGGATCATCAAGACATACATGTGCCCATTGCCTCGAACAGCCTTGATCAACTCAACTTGCTTTGGAATTTGACTTTGAGCATCCTTTAGTGGCCTTGACGTGGCTGGTGCCGACAATGGTAGAAGCGTGATCTTCTTCTGGTCCATGGTGATAGAGTAGGTATTCCGATACCCATCATGCACAACTCGTCGTCACGGGGGTGTGGATTCGTTGGCAACTTTAACTTCTCCGCCATGGTAGTTGACGCTACATTGGTGCAGCTACCGCTATCCACAATCACATGGCACACCTTCCCTTGTACTGTGCAACGGGTTTGGAAGATGTGCTCTCGCTGGTCAGCTTCCTCTGGTACGACGTTTGCATTTAGAGCCTTGCGAACCACGAGTAATTCTCCCTCATCTGGCTCCTCCACATATTCTTCTTCAGCATCCCATATGGGTCCGTCCTCTCGAGTTCCTTCATTATCATCATCGTCGGACAGCTCCTTGATGGTGATCGTCCTTCGTGTTGGACATTCAGCCACGACATGTCCATAATCTTGGCATTTGAAGCATTTTCGGCCCCTTCTAGCTTCCTGGGGTAGTCGGAATTCTTTTTTTCCTTTCTCCTTATTGGCTGCCAACGGATTAGATCGATATGATGTACCGCCTTTGCTGGGAGGAAAAGCCTTAGTAGCTGGCCATGGTGATGCTCGTTTCACTTACTGCTTCTCAACCTTATGAGCAAGGCTGCACACATATCCAAAGCTCCAATAAGGTTGTAACTCCACCGCATTTGCTATTTGTGATTTGAGACCCTTGATGTATCTCGCAATGGTCTTTTCCTGTGGCTCAGATATGTCACATTGTAACATGAGCTGTTCGAACTCGCGGGTGTACTCCGAAACTGACGTTGATTGTTGCAACAAATTTAACTTGAGGAAAAGGTCCTGACGATAGCGTTCCGGCAAGAACCGCTTCTTCAAGGCTCGCATCATCTTTTCCTATAAACGTATTTTCTCCTTACCCTCACGTTGCCTTTGGTGATTGAGATGCTCCCACCACAGACTCGCGTACTTGCGGAGACGGAGCACTGCCATCTTAACATGTTTGTCCTCAGGGATGTCTTCATACTCGAACACCCTCTCGATTGTGTGGAGCCAATCAATAAATTCTTCTGGATCTATCCTCCTTTCGAACTCAGGAATATCAACTCTTATTCCAAAAGTACGAGCAGGCTGATGTCTTCGATGGACCCCCTATTGAGCTTCCTATTTGTTGGACATCTCCACGAATGGGTTCCTCCTCCTGTTGAACAGAAGACGAATGTGAATGACCTTCCGACGTACCACGTTCGCTGAGAAGTTGCCGAAGTTGGCGCCTCAGATATGCTACTTCACGCTCCAAATGAATAGTGCGTGCTTCTTCAAGAGAAAGGCCGCGTGGAACTCTTCCTACCATAACCTCTCGCGCTGATACCAAATGATGCGCAAACACCCAGCAAAGTAAACTTGAACCTAAACAAACTAAGAACAAACCTGAACAAGGTCTGGATAGAACAACCTCGAACCCGGATACAACGATGGCACCACCGTGAACGAAAAAGGCTGCGAAAACACTCTCAACTCACCACACTTAGATTCTAGGCTAAGTGATACAGAGAAAAGAAAGAACCACTCAAGTTTAAACCCCCCAAAAGATCTCCCCTTCTCCTTCTAGACAAACTGCACTAAATGTACTAAATGCACTCCCCACTAACCCCTTAATCAATTCCCCCACTACCATCATCCCACTATCTTCATAAATGACTCCATTTAAGACTGTAATACTTCAAATTCGTCCTTCTATGGGCTGGGTCTTAAGTAGGAGTCTTTACTTCTCCAAAATGCTTCAAACTTGCCGAAATGAAGCATTACTTGGTCGAATCCACTCCTGCACATTATAGGCCACAACTTCCTTCTTGATTGTAACTTCTTCGATCTGGTTGTAGTGCGCATCAGCAAAGCCTTTGTAAATAAATCTGCCAGATTATCTGAAAAATAAATTTGTTGAATGTCAATATCACCAATCTTTTAGAGATCATATGTAGAATTTTGGTGATATGTGTTTCGTTCTATCGCCTTTGATATATCTTCCTTTCAATTGGGCAATGCAAACAACATTATCCTCGTATAATGTCGTCGGTACATTCTTATTTGCATGTAAAGCAGATGATTCTCGAATGTGATGTATAACAGATCTCAGCCATACACATTTTCTGCTTGCTTCATGAATCGATATAATCTTAGAATGATTAGTATATCTCTAAGATACATATGTACCATCACATGTGAATACATAACCTGATTTAGATTTACCATTATGAGGATTATATAAATATCTCGCATCTACATAACCTATCAATTTTGATTCAGGCGTATAAGGATAATATAAACTCATATCCATTTTACCAAAAAGATATTTAAATACGTGTTTTAACCATTCTAATGTCTCCTTGTAGGAGATGAGCTATATCTTGCTAATAAATTTACATCGAATGATATATGAGGTCTAATGTGACTAGCAAGATATATTAGTGCTCCAATAGCAGTAAGATATAGTACTTCATGACCAATTAGTTCTTCATTACTCATTCGATGTGGAAATGGGTGTTTATTTACATCAAATGATCTCACGACCATTGAACTACTCAACTAATGCGCTTTATCCATATAAAATCCTCTTAACACCTCTGATGTATAAGTAGATTGATGGATTAAAATTTCATTCCCTAAATGCTCAATCTACAAGCTAATCCATACCTTTGTTTTCTCGAGATCTTTCATCTCAAATTCTTTCGTGAGGTAATCAACTGTTTCAGACAGTTCATTAGTGGTTCGAATTATTACAGTTGTGATCCAAATCTCTTAATAAACAACATATTGAATCATTTTGATATACATTTTTCAGTAAATATTAAGACATTTATACCACATACGTCCAGATTGTTTCAATCCATATAAAGATATCATAATTTGACCAAATAAAGGTCTCGACGATCTTAATTACATGGTTCTGGCTTTTATGAGTTTCATGTATATATCATTATCAAGAGCGCCATATAAGTATGCTGTAACGACATCCATTAATCTGATTTTTTATTTCTCATGGAGTGATAAATTAATCAGATATCTCAATGTTGTTGCATCCACCACAGGAGAATATGTCTCCTCATAATGAATGCGAGGCCTTTGCGAGAATCCCTGGACAACAAGTCATGCCATATATATGACAATCTCATTTTTCTTATTTCTATTTCGCACGAATACCCATTTATAACCGATCGGTTTTACACCTTCAGATGTACGGACGACGGGTCAAAAAACTTTATGTTTTGTGACCAATTTTAACTCTGCTTCAATCGTATCTTTCCATTTTGGCCAATCTTTTCATGTTCATTCTTCAATAAATTTTGGTTCAAGATCATCGTTATCATTTATAATAGCGTATGCTATAGCATATGCAAACATTTCATCGACGTCAATTTCATCTTGATTCCATCTTTTTATAGTCAAAATATAGTTTATAGAGGTCCCTTCATTTTCCATTACCTGTGACTCATCTGGAAACATATTCTCAGTAACCGGAGGTTTTTTCAAGAGCAATTGCATCCTCAATTTGACTTCTTTTCTTTTTCGAGGATTTTTATCTTTGGAACCGACTGGTGTATCACACTTCACTTGCATTTTTTGCTCGTCTCTTTCTTACGGTCAACAAAAGTATTTGACAATTGATTTGCTAAAATTTGTAAATAAATAATTTTCTGAAGTTCGAGTTCAGATTGCTTTGTACGAAGCTCATGCCATATCATGTCAACGATTCTAAATATTTAATTATAAACGGTGATTTTATTTGATATATATCCGTAATCTCCTTTGGGGTCTCATCTTTGTGTGTTGTGGTGGAAAAATTGGCACATATACCGTACACCCGAAAATTATTATATGAGATATATTTGGTTCTTGAACATAAACCATTTCCAAATGGGAGACCTTATTATAATTTGTAGGTCTCATGCGAATTAACGTTGCCGCGTGCAAAATAACATGTCCACAACCATGTATCGGAAGTTTTGTTCTCATAAGTAACGGTCTTGTAATTAATTGAAAAGGTTTTATCAATGACTCTACAACGCCATTTTGTGTGTGAACATGTATTTCAGGATGTTCAACACTTATCCCAATTGAAATATAATAATCACTAAAAGCTTGGAAAGTAAATTCCTCGCCACTATCAAGACGAATACATTTAACTAGATAATCTGGAAAATGAGCTCGTAATTTGATAATTTGAGGAAATAATCTTTCAAATGCTTGATTACGTGTTGATAATAAACATACATGTGACCATCTAGTTGATTCAATTAATACCATAAAATATCTGAATGATCCACATGGTGGATAAATAGGCCCACATATATCACATTGTATTTATTCAAGAAATTTTAAGGGTTCAACCCCGTTTTTCGATGGTGATGGCCTTATTAGCAACTTCCGTTGCGAACAAGCGGAACATAAAAAATTATTGGGGAGAAAAATCTTCTGTTTTTCAATGAATGCCCACACGAATGATTAATTATTCTTCGCATCATTGTAGCTCCAAGATGTCCCAATCGATCATGTCATGTAATAAAATTATTTTGATCGACAAACTTCTGATTTGTAGAAGCATGTACTTCACGAACAATTATATTTGTGAAAAAATAATCCAGGGGAAACTGCGGGTAATTTTCTAATATACATTTCTTTCCGGAGATGCTACTTGTAATACACAAATATTCTTAGTCATTTTCAGTTAAAGTCTCAATGTGAAATCCATTTCTGTTGATATCTTTAAAACTCAACAAATTTCTCTGAGGCTTAGAGGAACACAACACATTATCGACACAAGTATTTGTTCCTCTGAAAAATAAGATATTTGCTCTTCCAGTACCCTCGATGATTTTTGTACTTCCAGATATCGTATTCACACGTGTCTTATTCATTACAAAGAGGGAAAAAATTTATTGCTTTGTAAAATAATATGTGTTGATGCACGGATTACGAGACATACATTTTTCATTGGTGGAGAATTCGCTTCCCGGATCCACCATTTTCGCACCCACAGTGTCTTGTCAATCTTCCCCTTTTCTCAATATATATGGATGATGACGTTTCGAAATTTGTATTAACCATGACCACAGATGATCCTCTTATGGGGATCACGTAAATTGATGATTCTCTTATGGGAATCGAGTATCCACTTTTGGGAATTGATGTTCGATGATCCGTTTATGGGGACGTTAGATCTGCTTCTGGAAAACGTGGAACCATTTTCGGGGGATCGAGATTTGCTACGAATAAACATTTCGATAAATGTAATAAAAATATTGAATTAACGTGTGGGATTCCTGTTAACAAACTCCACAAAATCGTTGATTTAGCGCCCTTTTGATTCATGAGGAATCCTGCAGACGATCGTTGTTTTCATTTCTTTCCTCGCTTTCCGGTAGAGCTTCCTGCTGATAACGTGTTATAAAATAAAGAACGAGAAAGAGGATGAAGAAAAACAAGATAACACAATTAGGGAAGAAAGGGGGAGAATTTCTTAGTGATTCAAAAAACATCGTCATAATCGAATTACAAAGCCCTCTATTTATAGTATAAATAAATGAAACGTCTCGGTCGACTAAAGGTCTTGATAGATGAAACTTCTCGATAGATGAATACTTTCGGCAGATGAAATGTCTCGGCAGTTACTTCTTAGAATCATAATGGCAAACACAAATATTAATAATCAAAGCCACGAGTATCCTGCAGGTTAGATTTCAACCTTGATGTAAAATGAACATTTTACAAATGAGATCATGTGCTCACAAGGGGCGCAAGAGGACAGATGTCACAGATCGAGACGGCGACCCTTGAGCAAGGCTTGCCATTTGTGAGGGAGACACGGGTTTGGAGCGTTGGGTGGTGCTCAACAATATTATCAGAGCTCGAGAGCGAGGCTCGGGTGACGAATCTGGGCACGAAGAGGGACGTGCCTTGGAGGCAATAGTACAACGCCGGGGCATCCGAATACGTACTGTGGACGTTCTCACAGACAAAAGGGAAAACTAGCAAAAGCGCGGAGAGGTACGTGCTGGGAATGGACAGTTGGACAGTGTGATGAGGGTGTGACAAGACTGCGAGTCAGGGAGGAATTTGGTTGTGGGGCGTTCCGTGTGGTTGAGGATACTTCTTTGTAGATAGGCTGCAGAAGTGGCGTTCTGCAGGAAGCGATGGTGATTCCTTGGAGGTTGCTTGTGGGAGAGTGCTGACGGAGAGTGCTAACGCAAGCTGCAAGTGACCATTTGGATGGTTGAGGCAGACACTCTAACATGGCCTCAAACGACCTTTGAGTTCCTTGCTACATGCGACCCATGGTATTCCGAGACTCTTCGGGTTCCTCATGACCGCATGGTGTCCAAGTGTCCTATGTCCTTTGTAATATGGTTGGAACTCCCCTTGGTGATACAAGGGCGGTAGTCGCTTCGCCCACACCCCCGCCACCGTCGCCTATTGGAGGTCTCAATTGGCTGGTCATCGAGTAAGCGAGGTGACAACAGGAGCACCGAATGACACGACTCTCGGGCGACAAGGAACCCAAGGGACGCTACGATCTGATGGTTTGATAACTCTATTAAAATAGAGTTAAGGGATCATGTTTTAGACCTGATTTTGGTTAGTTTTAAGCATTTTAGTCAATTAATTGTTAGGTATTTTGATTGCTTAAATGTCTCCTCACCTTCATAAACTTTGATTGTATTGGTAGTTAAAGTGAGAGGAAGAAGAGTTGAAGATGGAAAGAGGAGCCAGGAAGAAGTTGGATCCGAATGGTCGGTGTAGTGGCAATAAAATCAGTACCGCTGCGCGAGGCGCAAGAAAGGATGTCGAATACTTGGTGCAGCTACAATGGAGTTCACTTCAACTGCAGCAAAGGTTCAGCCGATGGACAAAACAATTGGTGCAGCTGCACCAGACTTCTGTGCAGCTTCACGTACGGACGCCGAGAATATTTTTTTTCAGATTTTCTTAGATTTTCTGCAGTTATTTTTAGGACATATATAAAGACTTTTTCAATCATTTGGAGAAAGAGGGTATTCGACCTAGGAGGCTATTGGAGACAAGAGCTGACGACCGAAACGATTCCACCGACTTTATTTTTCTTAGTTTTCTTCATGTCGATTACTTTTAGATTTAATCTATTGTTTTCGTTTTCTTTAGCTATGAACTAATTCGTTTTTCTAGGTCTATAATGGAACCTCGTGTTCCTATGTAATTCGTGAACCTTCTTCCTTTATGTGATTCAAATTTTTATTAATTGTTTGTCCAATACTGTTCTGAATGCGTGTTAAATGACTAATCACCCTTTAACGTTGATTTGATAACCTAGGGAGACTCGGGAGGGTCGTCTAGGTTAGATCTGGAATTGGATAGCCTACGAAGTCTATGTGTTGGGAAACCGGGCTTTAGTGTGAAGGATAGGGATATACTGAAACACGTTAGGTAACTATATAGGGTTTAAATATAATGAGCCATCACTAGTTCCCTGCCTAGGAATATAGAAGGGAATTCGATACACGGTGGTACGTTTCCGGATGTCCGGGAAGACTAGGGGAGAATCTAGTAACCTATGTTAGCAATTATAATAATTTGGTAGCATTAGAAAGAAGGGCATCGGGTGCATAAGACGCGAGAGAAAGTTGGATGTCCTATATATTATTATCACTGGTAAACCTTAGTTGTTTTCTTTTATTTCTCGCTTTTACTTAAAATCAACTTTCTTTATGCTTAACCTCGACCGATTACCGAGAACGACGCTAGGAGTATTTTTGTTAACACAATTCTCTGTAGGATCGACCCTTACTTGCCCTTGCTATTTTAGTTAGGTTAAAATAGGAATTTATTTTCGTTGTGTTGACGACGCGCAACAAATTTTGGCGCCGTTGCCGGGGAATTGTTTTCTGAGAAAAGTTTTCTTTTACCTCATGATTGGTAATTAATTGACGTTCAAGCTTTCTTTTTATTTTCTTTTTCAGTGTATACGTCGAAGTTAAAGAGTAGAATTGACTCCATTGAATCCTGAAATTAGAAGGACTTTTCAGCAAAGGTTAAGAGCACAACGAGAAGCTATGACCGACGCGAATCTGGGAAATCAGATGGAGGGCAATCTTGTCGCAGTAGAAGTTAACGGAGGAATACTGGACTTGGACAACGAACCGATGATGGAATCCACATCAGCAAGAACACATGTGCATCGATCTTGTATTGCACTGCCCACCATCTAGTCTCGGGATTATGAAATTAAGACGTCGGTGATACAGATGATTCAAAATTCAGTTTAGTTTAGAGGAACACCGAAAGAGGACCTGCATGAGCATTTGAGCAAATTCCTAAGTGTTTGCGACACGTTCAGGCAGAATGGTGTCCCGTAGATGCTGTAAGGTTGAAAATTTTCGCGTTCTCGTTAAAGGACAAGGCTTGGGGTGGTTCAATTCACTCCCAGTGATTTTTAATCACCACTTGGGCACAGATGGAGGAGGCGTTCTTGGATCAATACTTTCTTCCTTCGAAAATTTCACAAATGAGGTACGAGATCACAACTTTCAGACAGGATGAGAAGGAATCCTTTGTGGAAGCACGTGAGGGATTTAAAAACCTGTTGATCCAATACCCTTACAACGGCCTTCCGAGATGGAGACAGTTGGAGGCATTCTACAACGGACTGACAGAATCCTCTCGCAAGAATTTGAATTTAGCATCCGGTGGATCATTCTTGAAGAAATCTTATCTTGAAGAACAAGAGCTCTTGGAGACAATGAGAAGGACGTGCATGCCAAATCAATATTTTGATTGGATGAGTAGAAGAAGAGCATAGGGAGCACATGAATTCGATGCTTTAACATAAATCCAAGCTCAGTTAGCAGCCCTGACAAAGAAATTTGAGACTGAATGTCAATTCAGTTCGAGGGATTTCAATTAGCTGTGATATTTGTGGAGGAAATCATCAGACCGATCAGTGCGCGGTAAGCATGGAGGAGGCAAATTACAATGGGAACCAGATCAACAATCCTTTCTCTAATACATATAATTCTAGATGGAGAAATCACCCGAATTTCTCTTGGAAAGGTCCATAAGTGGTAGGAAATCAAGCTCCAGCACCTTCAGGTTTCCAAAAGCCACAAACACAGTTGTCTGAAAAGAAGCCAAATTTCGAGGAAATGAATATGAAGTATATGGCTAATCAAGTTACTTTGTTGAAGAATCAAGTCGCTTTGATCAAGAACCAAGCAGCATCCGTCCGAAACTTGGAGAACAAAGACAGCTAGTTGGCCCAAGCCATGAATTCTCGACCCTATGGGAAGCTACCAAGCGACACGGAAGTGAATCTGAGGGAACAAGTAAATGCGATCACTTTAAGGAATGGTCGAATGCTAGAGGACGAGGACGTGGTTGCAGAGAAGAAAGGGACCGCATCTGAGGAAGAGACACACAACACTTCAGCTGGACCTAACCAAATCGATCAATCTATGTAGAGCGTAATTCTTACGGAGTCCCCAGTCCCTTTGAAGCAAAAGACGAAGATGACTAAAGCTACTAGAGATGAAGGAAAGCGTTCACCACTACCTTTCCCCCAAAGAGCGCAGAAGCAAAATGAAGAAGCCCAATACCGTAAGTTCCTTGATGTTTTTAGAAAGCTTCATATTAATATTCCTTTTGCATATGCGCTTGAACATATGCCTAGATATGTCAAGTTTATGAAAGAAGTACTCTTAAAGAAAAGACGACTAGGCGAGAGCGAGACAGTGGCGCTAACACAAGAGTGTAGCACAATACTTCAGAAGAAATTACCTCCTAAGCTAAAGGATCCAGGTAGCTTTACCATTCCGTGTACTATTGGTTAGCCATTTTCAGGTAAGGCTTTGTGCGATCTTGGTGCAAGTTTTAATCTGATGCCTTATTCTTTTTACAAGGAGCTAGGATTCGATGATATAAAACCTACATCGGTCTATTATTGTTAGCTGATAGGTCTATTGCCTATCCTAAGGGAATAATTGAGGATGTGCTGGTTAAAGTTGACAAATTTATATTCCCTGCTGACTTTCTTGTTCTGGAATTTTAGGAGGACTAGGAGATTCCGATGATCATGGGATGACCATTTCTAGCCACTGGTCGAGCTTTGATAGATGTCGAAAAGGGAGAATTGACCATGCGGGTCAACGACCAGGAAGTGAAATTTTATATCTGTAACTCTACGAAATGGTCTAATGAACCCAATGAATGTCTTTTTCTAGATGTTGTGGATAGGTATTCTTCTGATTATTTCTCGCAGTAGTTGAATCCCATGGAGACTTCTATTGAAGAACTACCCACCCTACAGCTCAACCAATTGCCAAAGAACTCAAGGACGTTCCAGAGTTTTAGAGAGCACAAGAAATATCCAATCTTTTCGAAAGAAGCAATAGAAGTCAAGGCAGAAAATTGCGAGACAATATTCAAGTTTAATGGAACACAATTAAAGAACTACCAAGGAGAGTCATTTGATCCGGAACATACACAACTCAACTGTAAGAAGCGTAACTACCGTGAAAGTCGAGCTGTAGACTATAAACCAAGCGCTTCTTGGGAGGCAACCCAAGCTTCGTTTTATTTTTATTTTTATTGTCTTCTCATTCACTTTGATTTCTAGGCTGTCATGTCTACGTGAAGCAGAAGTACATGCGGCATCGTTGAGAGACAAGGACACCCACCATCCACGCTTGCTCAAAGGTCCAATATAATTCAAAGAAGGATTGCTGCATCATTGAATGTGGATTTATCCGATATAGGCCAACAAGCAACTCCATCGTCGGTGTTTGAAGAGGAAAATGAGGACGGCACTCTTGAGGACACATAATAAGGGAGGACCGTTCTCCTTTATATCTTTCATGTCTTTGCCAGATTTTCTTCGCACCGAGGGCGTTGCTTAGCAAGAATTGGGGGTGTTGGGGTGTGTTATGTTATGCGTCTTTAATTTAGTTTGGGTTAGTCTAGTTAAAAAAAAAGAAGAAAATTAAAAACACAAAAAATAATAATAATACAGGTTTTTTTTTGTGTCGTTACTCCTGAGAATGACCTTAAAAATTCGAAAGTGGAATGTCTGTATTCTATGATGAGCTTAACGCTTGCATTCCTAATGTGGGAAAGGATGAAGTTCTAAGTTTAGCGCATTTATTTTTTTTCGGATCGTTATGAGATGTCTCGGTAAGGAGCGTACTTAACAGCAACGGGCTTACGTCTTCTTAGAATGCATGGTGAATAGTGATGAGTAGAGACACTTGGACTATCTCTTGAAACAAAGTCTGTGGTATATGAGTTGAGAAGAAAAAAATGGGTTGCCAAGGCTCTGAGTACCACTGTTTAGGTTTAAATAGTCGAAACGAAAAAAAAAGAAAATAAAAGAAGAGTGCCTGAATATGTACTTGTGGTGTGAGCCTTCCTTGCTTGCTTGAGCGATCGATCATTTTGATTTCTAGGCTTTCATGTCTACGTCAAGCAGAAGTTTCCTGCGGCGTCGTTGAGAGACAAGGACGCCCACCATCCATGCTTGCTCAGAGGTCCGATATAATTCATAGGAGGATTGTTGCATCATTGAATGTAGATTTATCGATCTTGGCCAACAAGCAACTCCACCATCGGTGATTGATGAGGAAAATGAGAATGGCGCTTTTGAGGACATAGCTTAGGGGTGTACCATTCTCCCTTATTTCTTTCATGTCTTTGTCATATTTTTTTTGCACCGAGGGCGTTGGTTAGTTTAGGTTTGGGGGTGTTGCGGTGTGACATGTTATGCCTCTTTAATATAGTTTGGGTCAGTCTAGTTAAAAAAAAAGAAGAAAACGAAAAACACAAATAATAATAATAATTTAGGTGTGTTTTATGTCGTTACTCCTTAGAATGACCTTAGAAAATTCGAAAGTGGAATGTCCGTATTTTATGATGAGCTTAAGGCTTGCATTCTTAATGTGGGGAACGATGAAGTTCTAAGTTTAGCGTGTTTAATTTTTTCGGATAGTTATCAGATGTTCCAGTAAGGAGCATACTTAGCTGCAACAGGCCAACATCTTCTTATAATGAATAGTGACTAGTGACTAGTAGAGACACTTGGATTATCTCTTGAAACGAAGTCTGTGGTATATGTGTAGAGAAAGAAAAAGGTCGTAAAAAAAGGTTTAAAAGGTCGTAAAAAAAAGAGAAAATAGAAGAATAAGAATTCCTGAATATGTACTTGTGGTATGAGTCTTCCTTGCTTGCTTGAGTGATAAATCTGAGGGGTGCCTTATCTCCTAATACCTTGGCCCAACTGGACTGGTAGTCATTGAATGAGAACTCGTTACATGGGCTTTTGCAAGAATTTGATAATACGTTTAGACTCGTGCATCCGAAAAAAAAAGTGAAGTTGTGTAATGAAAAGTTGTAAAGCCATTGATGAGTGGAAAGAGTGGTTTGTTGTAGTTTTTGCGAGTCATTTAGTTGCCATGAACTATTTGTGGTGTGGATTTGTCAATGTTAAGTGTGTAAATTGCTGGGATGAAAATATTTCTTATGAGATTGTTAACTGATCATGCTGGTAGTGAATGAAACCCAACTACACAGGAAGTTTGTCACCATATCTGAGTGGTTTTTAAGATGTTCCATGATCGAGTGACTTTGGTTGTCTGAGGAGTGTCTTTTGAGTATATTTCTTTCTTTTGTTTTACTCAAGGACTAGCAAAAGTTAGGTTTGGGGGTGTGATAACTATATATAAAAATATCATGTTTTAAACTTGATTTTGGTTAGTTTTAGGCATTTTATTCATTTAATTGTTAGGTTTTTTGGTTGCTTTAATATCTCCTCACTTCCGTACACTTTGTTTGCTTAAAATGAGAGGAAGAAGAGTTGAAGATGGAAGGAGGAGCCAGGAAGAAGTTGGATCCGAATGATCGGTGCAGTTGCAACAAAATTAGTGCAGCTGCGCGAAACGCAAGAGAGGAGGCCGAACACTTGGTGCAGCTGCAACGAAGTAGAGTGCAGCTGCAGCGAAGGGTCATCGATGGACCGAATAGTTGGTGCAGCGAACCTTCTTCCTTTAAATGATTCAGATTTTTATAAATTGCTTATCCAATCATGTTCTTAATGCGTGTTAAATGACTGAAATTGATTTTTATAAATTGCTTATCCAATCATGTTTTTAATATTGATTCGACAACCTAAGGACACTCGGAAGGGTAGTCTAGGTTAGATCTGAAATTGAATAGCCTAAGAAGTCTATGCGTTGGGAAACCGGGCTTTAGTGTGAATGATAGGGATATACCGGAATACTTTAGGTAACTATATAGGGTTTAAATATAATTGACGCGAGGGGATCGGGTGCATAGGACGCGAGGGGAAGTTGGATGTCCTAGATATTATTATCACTGGTAAACCTTAGTTGTTTTCTTTTATTTCTCGCTTTTACTTAAAATCAACTTTCTTTCTGCTTGACCTCGATCGATTACGGAGAACGACGCTAGGAGTGTTTTTGTCAACAGAATTCTCTGTGGGATCGACCCTTGCTTGCCCTTGCTATTCTAATTAGGTTAAAATAGAAATTTATTTTTGTTGCGTTGACGACGCGCAACATGGTTCGTCTGACAACTTGTTGCCCAAGGGCTGTGCCTGTTCTACCAGCTTTTCAGAACTTGTCGAGAGGAAATTAAATATTTCCCTTTCATATCTCTCTGATCCTATCTTTTATTTTATTTTACTTCCCTTATCTTTTATTACCCTGCTCCACCAGCATATTGATGCAGTCCCGAGGAAGCAAAAGAACTTCAAAGGCAGGTCGATGAGTTACTGGATAAAGGTTTGGTAGAAGAGAGCTTAAGACCTTGCTCAGTTCCAACTATATTGGTACCGAAGAAGGATTGCACATGGAGAATGTGCATAGTTAGTCTAGCGATCAACAAGATCACGGTGAAGTATCGATTTCCTACCCCTCGACTAGATGACATGTTAGATGAGTTGCATGGAACGCAGGTGTTTTCAAAAGTAGACTTGCGAAGTGGCTACCATCAGATCCGAATGAAGGAAGGTGACGAGTGGAAAACGGCCTTCACAACCAAGGACGGGCTCTACGAATGGTTGGTGATGTCCATTGGTTTGTCTAACGCGTCCAGCATATTCGTGCGACTGATGATCCATGTCTTGCGTCCATTCATAGGGAAGTACGTGGTTGTCTACTTCTACGACATTTTCATCTACAATTGTAGTCTCGACGAACATGTTGAGCACCTTCGCATAGTGTTTCGCATACTTCGCGACGAGAAGCTGTATGGGGATCTCAAGAAGTGTGAGTTCTTTTAACCCAGTGTAGTAGTGCTTGGTTTTGTAGTGTCAAGCGAAGGAATCAAGGTTGATGAAAGCAAGATCGAAGCGATCAAGGAGTAGCTAGCGCGAAGGAGCTTCCACGACGTTCATAGGTTCCATGGCTTAGCGTCGTTCTCTAGGAGATTCATTCGAGGTTTCAGCTCGATTACAGCCCCTTTCACTGAGTGTCTAAAAGGAGACAAGTTTGAGTGGATTTCAGCCGCACAAGCTAGTTTCGAGCAAAGAATGTATAAGCGAAGCACCCGTTCTCGCTTTACTCGACTTTGTGAGGATGTTCGAAGAAATGCGATGCATCCGGAGTTGGAATATGAGGTGTATTAATGCAGGAAGGGAGACCCATCGCTTACTTCAGCAAGAAGCTCAATGGTGCTAAACTCAACTACTTGACGTACGACAAGGAGTTCCTTGCTATCGTTTGAGTTTTGGAGACGTGGAGCTACTACATACTGCTTAGAGAGTTCGGCTATACACCGACCATGAAGCTCTGAAGTACATCAATGGTTAACACAAACTCAGCCGATGACATGCCAAATGGGTAGAGTTCCTTCAATCTTTCACTTTCGTGCTGAAGCATAAACCCGCGCGAAAAATGTAGTTACGGATGCCCTTACAAGGAAGACGTTTTTTCTATCCGCAATGGAAATAAAGCTCATTGGTTTCGAGTACCTGAAGGATCTATATAAGGACGACGAAGATTTTGGAGTAGTCTTCGCCCAATGCACCACCCAAGCAAATGATCGATTCCACTAGATGAATGAATTTATCTTTCGCGACTCTAAGTTGTGCATTCCCAGGAGTTCGACGCGAGAGCTACTCATTCGAGAATTCCATGGTCAAAGAACCTTCTCACATATCACAAACAAAATCGGAGGATTGATATCTGAAAATTTAATTAACAAGCACTGACAAGGAGCTTTTTAAATCTCGTGGGTGTGAGTCTCGTGGGTACACCTTTTTTGTAAGACATAAATTTCGTAAAGCTTGACAAAAATATCATAATATATATAATATTTCATGAAGAGTTCATCAGCAAGTAAATCATACAGTGTGAATATTATGTCCAACATCTTCATACAATTTTTCGTAAAGCAGAACAAATAAATCATATGAAAGTGCCTATTCCTTCACATGAGCAAAAAGAAAATTAGAGATGCTAAAATTAAATATTCCAATTGCATTGTTTATGGTAAGACAGCTCCTACTCGGCATGGAGAATGAGAGGATCTGTAGCCTGAAATCAAATGAAGAGCCCGAAAATGCGGTAAGCTAAAAAACATGAGTACCTGTTGAAAATGTTGATTAATGGCCGATTTTAATGAAGGCACCGAAATATCGGGTGTTTCTTCATCAACTAAAAATAAATTACTTTCCATCCAGAGAATCGACAAATTTCTAGCTGGGCATTAGTCCTTCCCGCTAGAAACCTCTTTCAAGATTGTGTACTGGTTCGTAATATTTGGAAACTTGGAGAACTCAACCTTCAAAAAACAGGCAGAACCATCCAATGAATGATCCCTCTGGTTCCTGTTCCTTCTGTGCATTGGGTTGAGGCTGCCTGCAGCCAACAACTTAGAGTATTAAATCACAGAAAACCACATTATCCATTTGTTCAAATCTCGACAGAAGGGAAAAGAACTATTGTACCTGTTTGGATTCACCGAAAAACGAAGCTAGAGTATGAAGCTTTAAATGCTCAACCCGTAAACGAGCATTCTCCTCACAAGGTTTACATGGATCCGTGTTCGTGAGAAATTAAGGTTATGGAATTTGATTCAATTTAATCAATATTTTCACCTTGTTGGAGAGGCAAATCCTCAATGGATGGTCCTTCGAGGCTTGAACCCAGGAGTTCCAGGGAAAGTGGACGGGACCGGAGGGGAACCCCTCAACCGTCATGGTCTCAAGGAAGAACTCGTTCTGGTGGTTGTTCGCCACCGTGATTGCCCCAGGGATGCCAAAATCGGCATCGACGGTGAACTCTACAGTGTAGTGGACCCATTCTACCTTCACATTCGCCTTCTTAGACCAGTCCTGGAGCACCATCTTTTTGCTTATCTTCGGCCCTTCATCTCTAACAAAAAAACCACACACAAAAATGCAGAGTTCCACGAATATCTGGTACCGTGAAGATAAAAGAATAGAAAACCCTACAAGTTAGAAACAATCCATTGAACAGAATCCAAGGATCTTCTCACTTGGGTCGATCTCAATGCTGACGAGCTGCAACACGACATTCTGACCGACATGTCAGCTATGGCATCCACCTACTTGGCGATCCTCTCCTTTAAATCCACCTTCTTCTGGCATACTGTCACCACCACTCTAATCTTAAACTTGGCCCCGTTCACCACCACCTTCTTCTTCTACCATAAAGTCAGCACCTCGCACACAACATGAACAACATGGCCTCTCTCGTACCCGACAACCCAAACCCTAATCAGCGCCCCGTTATCATCGTCCTCGTCATCACTGAGGCTGCTCGGCACCAACACACAGAGGGCCACCCCGATGGACACGAGTACCAGGCGTCTCCGGCGGCGAAAAAGGAGAGGGAAAGTGTTTACATGGCGAACAACATTTTCGGCTTCTGCGATGGGCTTTGATGGATGCCAGGATCGACGCCCTCTGCGAGATCTTCCATCGACGTGTCAAGGCAAGGATCAATAGTCGAGTCAGGAATTAATCGAGCTAGTGCAGTTCGACAGAAAGGATGTTCGAAGATAAAGATTCATCGAATGCCTTCAGTATCGGCGTTGGATATGAAGACCCGAAGCCATTGCTCGCGAGACATCGACGATGGAATTGTCTTAGTAGATAAGTAGTAGTTAGTCTTGGGATGTTTAGCACGTGTTAAATGTGCATTGGTTGGCAGTTATTAGTTAGTGTCGTTAAATAAGTCAGCACAGGTCAATTATAGACACACGACAATCATTCTATGACCCCGAAAGGCTCCTTGATTGTCAACCTGTCTGTTCGTAATCGTTTCAATTGTTGTTGTACGATGGCTGTAAGTCTTCTCTTTTACACTTAGTGAATCTCTGTTCGTTCTTCATTTACTTTTCTTGGTGGCCACATTTTCTTTCAATGCTTTGAGTCCCCGATATATCGCGACGTGTTTTGCCACGAGAACATGTTTTTGGCGACCACAGTGGGAGGCGAAAGTGAGTTTCTATGACTACACGGAATACCAACAACCCGAAGTGCGGCTAACAAAATGGCTGATACTCATGTTGATTCGGAGACCAATTCTGGGCAAGGCCAAATTGTTAATAACGGTAAGAGCTGTTGAAATGGGCAACAAAATGCCAGAACATTGGATTACAAAATGTCCAGACGCAAGAGCGAGGGACATCCCCTGTGTCGATTGTCCTGCCAAACGTGTCTGATACAGTTCCTTTGGACGTATTTCTTCAAGTGCAGGCTAAGAATCAGAAGAGTTTTTTGGAGTTACAAAAACAACTCCAGGGATTGACCGCCAAGTTCGATGTTGAACACTCCCCTGTTACTGCGGCCAGAAGGGCTGCTATGATAAGGGAACTGTAGGGTAAGTTTCGATCATGAGGCCACCCACGATCCTGTCCATTTATGTCAGGACTATCGACGGACTGAACCAAGTAGGTCGCGTTTTGTCACTAACAATCGAGGCGATTTTGTCACACCTGATCGATTGAATCGCTATATCGAGTTCGTCGATCTTGACGATGATGTGCAGGATCACTATCGATCACAGCCATACGCACCTCCTCATCGTCGAAGGGAGAGCCATTATACACAATCTTCTGTCGACAACCCTGTCCGTGGACCACCTATAGAAGGTCAATTCCCAAGGAGGAACCTTTTTGTTGATGTCCCTATAGACGTACCTACCTTCGACAAGGAAGCTGATAGGAATCCTTTGGAAAGGGAAGTCCCTAGAGTCCCGCTGAGGACTATCGATCCCGTTGATTACAAAGATGTAATCGCTCGAATAGTGGAGCGATGCGTCGGCGGAAGCGGGGGCTAAGTGTTTACATGGCAAACGACATTTTGGGCTTCTGTGATGGGCTTTGATGGATGCCCAGATCGATGCCCTCTATGAGATCTTCCATCGACATGTCAAGGCAATGATCGATACTCGAGTCAAGAATTAGTCGAGCGAGTGCAGTTCGGCAGAAAGGATATGAATGCCTTCAGTATCGACGTTGGATATGAAGACCCGAAGCCATTGCTCGCGAAGCATCGATGATGGAATTGTCTTAGTAGATAAGTAGTAGTTAGTCTTGGGATGTTTAGCATGTGTTAAATGTGCGTCGGTTGGCAGTTATTAGTTAGTGTCTATAAATAAGTCAGCCTTGGTCAATTGTAGACACACGAGAATCATTCTATGAACCCGAAGGGTTACTTGATTGTCAACCTATCTGTTCGTAATCGTTTTAAGTATTGTTGTATGATGGCTGTAAGTCTTTTTTTTTACACTTAGTGAATCTTTGTTTGTTCTTCAGTTACTTTTATGGGCGACCACATTTTCTTTCAACGCTTTGAGTCCCCGATATATCTCGACGTATTTTGCCACGCGAACAGGAAGCAGCATCAGAGGTGGATTGGGGAGGTGGGGAGGGTTTGTCGTTGTAACTCACGTGGCCGACTGATTAAGGTAATAGAGGGAGGCTGTTCTTTGAGGAAATGAAGAGGGTCGGTTGGTCGAGGGAATAGGGAAGGGCGGCTGGTTGAGGCTACGGTAGAAGGGCGGAAAAGGCGGCACAACGAAAGAGGTCGGCTTGTCTGACAACGCAACAAGATGGAGAACAGCTTGTCAGACGACGCAACAAGGAGGAGGGCTTGTAAAGAAACCCAAGGTAGGAGGAGGAGGGCTTATTGGGTGACTCAACGAAGGAGGTGGACGAGTTATCGGTTGACCTAACGGATGAGGAGGAGGACGATTGTCGGGTGAACAACGGGGAGGAGTACGGGTCGTCGGGCAAAACAATGAGGAGGGCTTGTCGGCACTGAGGACGAAGTTGGGGTTTGTGATGAGAACGTCAGCGGAGGTAGGGTATTTGAAATTAATTAAATGCAACAATCCTACAAAAACAGGATCGCCTATAATAGAAGGATATTTTTCTTATGTTACCCCTCTGGAGGCAATCCAGTTATTTTAGGATTGCCTCACTGGAAACAAATCAGGCAATCCTGAAAGAAAATAATTACCGGTTAGAGGAATTTTGATAAAAACAATTTTGACTGACAACTGACTAAAAGTATGACTAAAAATTTTGATGGAAAAACTTGCGATGGCTAGTTAAATTCAACAACAATGAAATGGTAAGGTAGTTATTTTACCATAAACACTCCATTCGCTGTGGAGTTGTCTTTCTCGAAAAGGTTTAACGTAATCTCTTCGCGACGCCAAAACATCCAAGCATCCCCGCGCCATGCATGAACGACATGGTAGTAGCCAAGATCTGCGGCTATGCCTTCCGGTCTTGCCGAGTGAGGAGGGTTGAAAATGATTGCCATATACGCCTTTTAGATGGAGAACAAGTCCACAACGTCAACTTCAAATGATGATGCACTGTTAATTCCATGGACATTCCAAAGCAGAATGTGCAGCTCCTCGTGCAGCACCATGTCAGCCACGCCTTCAGCGATCTCCGTATCTACTTTCCTTTTTTCCCTAAGAAGAAACTCCCAGGAATTGACTGAGTTGATCAGGTCTAGCTTCAAACGAACCTGGTGGATATTGTTGGATGACCTCACAGAAAATAGCTTCAAAGTGTTTTTTGTCGCCGGTAGAACCACCCTGTTTCGGCATGGTCGAATCAGGCAAATCACAGGTACATTCATTCCACAAAAAATGTATTCCATGACGTTTTCCATGGTTGCCTCGTTCACGACTGTAGCTGCTAGTAGGTTATGAAGATGTTGGACCGGAGCTCCCGCGCCCATGCACCATTAGGATTCTCCTGTTGAAAACCTTCTAGCATGCAGACATAGTAGCTAACCATGTATGCCGGGGCGTCGCCGACGTCTCGAACGCCAGACCACATCTCAACAACGAGACGGACAACATAATTATCCTCCCGCCACTAAGGTGTGTTAACAAGCTAGCATCAACTTTATCCATACTTCCGTTAAGTGGAACTTTAATACCAGTACAACCAATGCCAACGAGAGTCTCAACATCACTAGGGCTGAAATTGTGTTCCGTCCCGTTGATTATCATTACCCAAGTATCGGGATTGAAAATTCTCATCAAGTGTCGGATATACTTGCTTGCTAGCAACATGCAATAGGCCGTCAAACCCAAGGACTTTCAATGCAGCTCGTTTTTCATCGAAGGAATTAAATAAACATATCATCTTCTCAGGACAAAATCTAGTCTGGATATAATCCTATGATCATACCGTAAAATAAACTTACAACCTACCTTAACTAAGTTCACAAAAACAAGATATCAAGCAACTTACCGGAAAATACGAACCTAATCATTTGAAACGACTCGAACCCCCTTCCTTTCCTTAGGTACGCCTGTATCCAAATCAACATTTTCTGCAATTTGATCTCCAAATGTAGTGTCTGCTGCGGCAATGTCCTTAGCAGCAGTGTTTGCTGAAATTGAATGGTGATTCAGTTAAACTCTACACTCATGGAAATATCTAAGAAAAGGAACAGCCCCCAAGAAAATCACAGATATCAACCAATAAGACACGGAGATATCAACAGATCACGGTTTATTAAGAGATGGAAATATATTCAACCAATTTCCTTTTGATGACAAGCACCGAGTTGTTTCTTCAGACCGACCCAACACACAACCTACACCTAGACGGAGACATCTTTTAAGAATAGGCAAGCCTTAGTTTGTTGCGTCCAAGAAGATCCGTGTTTGGGGAGGAAACACGTCGCGATATAATGGAAACTAAAGTGTTGAATGTAATGTGGTCGCCAATAAGACAAAAGAAAAGATTGAAGTCAAGAAATTCACCAACACAAGGAAAAAAAACTTACAGCCATCTTGCAACACTTTACACGATTTCTAACAGTTAAGTTGACAACCAAGCAGCCATTCGGGGTCATAGAATAATTGTCTGTGTTCCAATTGACCAAGGACGACATATTTATAGATATTAACTAAATAACCGTCGACCGAACACACATTAAAAACATGCTAATTATCCTAATGCTAACTATCGACTAACTGTTGGGATGACTCCGTCGTCGACGAACTCTTCGGTCGATCCTTGCAACATCGGTGAACTCCTGAGTCAGCGTTGACTCCGCAACATCAATAAGCTCCTAAGTTAACATCGACTACATGCCTTGATGATCATCCTTGACGCAGCATCGATGCTGAACACCATCGACGCATCATCGATCTCGAGCACCTTTGAAGCTCAACTCGTAAAGCCCAAAATGACGTTTAGCATTAAACATTTTGCCCCTTTCCTTCGACGCGCCAGTTCGTCTCCTCCATCTTCCTCTATAAAACCCTTGTCGTCTTCTCATTTGCCAATTTTACTCTCTTCCTCTTTGTCATCCTGCCTGTTTCTCTCTCTTCTGCAAAGTGAAGCTTTCCTACCGCGTCCAGTCATGGCCCCTCAAGCATTCATTCTACAATCGCACGCCGCTGAACGGGTATGAGGTTTACTTCAAAGGGTTCAGGAGTCATGTAACAGATTCCTTGGCCAAGAAAACCTTAGATTTCTCCAAATAAGAAGCGAAAAGGAATGGACACATCACGCTGGGTCCATTTTTCAGCGGCGGTTCGTTTAACCCTCCATCGGACAACAGTCATATGTCCATCGATTACCTGCTCCCTGACCCTACAGTCATCCCAATCTGCACAGACAATTCCCTTGATCTAGGTAATTGGTATCGATCTCCTAACTCCGGCAATTCAATTCTGCACAGTTACCCCCTTACTGGTGTAGACAGGTTTGCTGAATGGATAAATTCGTGGACTGATCTTCGACGCAACAAGTGGGGATTTACCACCTGGTCAAAGCTTCGACAGAGCCAATGAGATGGAATCATCGCTCAGTCGCGACACTTTTATCCCTATGTAGTGTATCGACCAACTGGTTCTATCTTCAAGAAGCGCCCATGATGGTGACCATCCTGGACGTTGCTTTCTTAACAAGTTGCTATCCTTACGGAAAACTTATTAGGTTAGTAAAGGCTGACGATGATTTTAGATTTGAAAAGAAGTAACGCCTCGGGATGGTCATCGAAGCTGATCCATCGAGGGACCTAAAATACTGGGGAGAGGAGGAAGAGTACCAGTTCATGATAGAATGGCTCTCGAAGTGTGTCTACTACAATCGAAGCAAGCAATCGCTGAAGCATATTGTACAAGTGGCGAGCTTCTTGGTAAAAGCAACAGAACCAGTAGCAATGGCTCCGTTCCTTCTTAACCTAGTCTATCGAGCCCACTTCAAGCAGTCGCAATCGATCCGAAGAACCCTGGAGGATTTCCTTCGAGACCAGCGACAGGCCCCTTGTGAATCACTGTATCATGGGCACAGTTGTCCTTCCCTCATCTGCATAACTTCAAGCTGTCCGTGAGTAGCGTTCCATCCACATTCTACGGATTGGAAATTACTCGCTTCTTTCGCTATGAGAATTGGGAGAGAGATACTACCTTAGGATGTCTTCATCGACTCTTGCATACTGATAAACCCTGTTGGCGACCTTTTCCTCAGAGGTGTATGAGCTTCGACGCTCCCTAAGGTCGTACCACTTTTGGGATCATGCGCTAACTCCCAGAGACTTGGTTGCTAACGACTTGTTTACACCCCCATCTCCTCCGGTAGAGGGCCTTCCCCACAACGTCGAAGACGTGACTGAAATTCAAATCAATCATCCAGCGGTAAACATCTCTGAGGAAGGTTCGACGGGGGAAATAATGAGGCCGTCGAAACAGCCATCTCGCGAGGAGGAAACAATGTTTCGAATGTACAAGTACATTCTTTGAATTCATATCAAGCAAATTTAAATATTACTTAACTTCTCAAGTACTCAGGTCGCTACCCTATCTTCTGAGAGTCTAGCAACTATTCGTGACTCAACCATCGAAGAATCCATTCCCGAGCAAACTAATGAAGTCACGACCTTCCCACAGGACGGTAATCTGGTTGACTCATATCCAAAAATACCTTCGTAGGTCGATGGTCCAACCCTAACGGACGTGACACTTCCAGTCAGCGTCGACGGAAAGTGCCATACCAGAGGTGTCTAAAGGACTGAATGACGTTGGATTCGCGGAAATGCTTGATGTGCTTCGGGTAATAACTTCTATCATAGTATTTATTTAAAGAATATAAACTAATACATTTTTTATTTTGATAAGCAAAACCTTAGGCTATCACCGCCGAAGATCTCGACAAGGCTTAACGAGATAACATCTTCAAGCAACATGGCTCAAATGAGAATTGATTCGAGTGACCCGATAGCACTTGCTCAAGGGTTGCTAGATGTACTTCGACGCGAAGAACCATCATCATCCAACTTCGATGAAATGGTTCGATCAATTGAAGCCATGGAGAGGCATGCCAAGGCTCCCATCAACTTGCTCAGCATTTGCCAGAGTCTCAAAGATTCATTCTGGAAATCTTGGGAGGACTGGGAGAGAGCTATGACTAATGTCGGGCACTGGAAATAAATTATTTCCTCCAAGTTGGTAAACCATGATGCTGCCCAAATAATTTCTGATCGCACGTACATAAAAAATTTCAAGCCTTGCTAGCTGGAAAATCTAATTTAATGAGGCTGTCACCAGTAAAGGCCTCAGATGACTGTCGATCCGAGCGACCCCACATCGCTTGCTCAAAAACTGCTTAAAGTACTCCGACGTGAAGAACCATCGACATCCAACTTCGACGAGCTGGTTTGCGCCATGGAAGCTATCGAGAGGCACGCCAAAGCTCCCATCAACTTGCTCAGCATCTGCCAAGGACTTAAGGGAGATTCTTGTCGGATGCGAGACTGTGGAAGGATTTCTCCATGAAGTTGATGAACCATGATTTTGCTCATCCCAAGGCAATGTCAATTTCTTCCGTGCATCGACAATTCATCGATGAATGAGACCGGTTGAAGGGTGAAATCGCTAATCTTACGTTGAAGTTGGAAACGATCGAGCCCAAGGTGATTGTCAGAGAGGAGTTGTCTGAGGTTGAGCAAGAAGTCGAAGCAAATCGCCTTCCTCCGTACGAGATAAACAACATAATCTCCTTCCAGAAAGCCATGAATGTCCTCATGGTTAAGAACAACACCCAAGGTTATTTTGCCAATTTAGTAACAGGGCTCTTGTATGGTTCTGGGCAGTGATTTCGTCGATGCCACACAATCGACATGAATGAATTTGATGTTTTCCTCCTTATTTGACGAATTCGGTAGTTTAAACAAATCTCGTTTTCGACCGACTTGCCCTATCGATTCATCTTATAATCGAATTCCAAATCGTCGCAAATTTAAGATATTTGAATTTGGACAGTTGGGAAATTAAAGCTAATTTAATGAAGCTATTACGATCCCTAAGGAATCGGTAACATTTTCTAGAGACTGTTGAGATTTTCCACGATCGATGTAGCCTTAAATGACTGCCTATAAATAGCAAGGGGGCGGTCATTAGCCCACACATTTCATTTGAACAACTGAGCCACAATGTCCCATTGAGAAGCTATGGTACGGGGACAGCAAGGAATAGATGATTCCTAAACCAAAAATAAGGGGAACGCCACAGAATGACAGGGAATGGGTGACGTTCGGTATGGACGGAAGGTGGTGTATAATGGGTGCGGCTGGAAATGGGATAAATAGGTTGAGATTCAACCTCCACTCGGATGAACTCGTTTGGCCGTGGATACAAATACACCACCACGAACAAGACGAGGGCGAGGCACAACACGGAGGATACAGATACACCACCACCGGTTGATACACTCTTACTCAATCCGCACTTGGAAATCCACCAAATGAAGAGCGAGGTTTTGAAGGAGAATCCACTCACTTCGGATAAGAGACACTAAGTCTGATAAGGGTTTATAATTTGATTTAAGCTAATATCCAAATGAGTACAAGGTGCCCATTATATAGGGAACTCCTGAAGAAGAACTTAAATGCACGAAATGAACCTAGGCTAGATGTATGCAAGGCAAGATTCATGGACGAGCCATAAATGGCTTATTGGAAATGCAACAAAGTAAATGCAAAGCATGAATGACAAATGCATGAATGAAACCTATTTATCCATTTCCAGCCGCACCCATTATACACACCTTCCGTCCATACCGAACGTCACCCATTCCCTGTCATTCTGTGGCGTTCCCCTTATTTTTGGTTTAGGAATCATCTATTCCTTGCTGTCCCCGTACCATCTTGGTATCAGAGCCTAGGTTGTCAATGGCCGGAAGATTACAACGCGGTATTCTCTAGACGAAGCACAAGTTGCTCGGCTTGAAGCAAAGAATCGCTGATCTTCAGCACCAACTACAGTCATTGCGAACCCACCAATGCATCATCTTCTCGTAGCCGCGAAGAGAGCGATCATGAGGAGAACCCATGGCGTGAAGAGTCTCAACGAGGATCTTCACCGGAATATCGGAGACAGGAGAGAAGAGCGCCAACCGTGAGCGTTCAGATTCCGGAGTTCGAAGGAAACTTTAGACCCCGACGAGTTCATCGATTGGATGCACACCGTGGAGCGCATCTTTGATTACGAGGAAGTGCCCGAGGATCGAAAGGTGAAACTGGCTGCCTTGAAAATTGAAGAAGTACGCGAGTTTTGTGGTGGGAGAACACCAACCAGCAGCGCCGTAGGGAAGGGCGTGATAAAATTCGTACGTGGTCAAAAATGAAGAGGGCCATGACGAAGAGATTTCTACAGAAACATCATCGACGAGATCTCTACCTCAAATTGCAGTCGCTACAAACAAGTCTCAAGTGTATCGGAGTATACATGGGAGTTCGAGAGACTGTTGTTGCAATGTGATGTCCAAGAAGCCCAGAGCAAGCCATTGCCAGGTATCTTCGAGGACTTAAGCCCCAAATCGCAGATGCCGTTGACCTACAACAATTATTGGAGTTTCAACGATGTGCGAGCATTGGCGCACAAGGTGGAGCAGCAGCAAGCGAGAGAGAGCGACTACCCGCCAATTTGTGAAGGCCGCGCCTTTCAACAAGGGGAGTAGCACCCAGGCGAAGCCCGCCGTCAACAACAACATTGAAGAGAGCCCCACCGTCGACTACAAGACCTGAAGTCAAATCGCACGAACGAAACATACTTCGACGATGTTTCAAGTGCCAAGGAGTTGGGCACATGGCTTCTGAGTGTCCGACGAGAAGGAACGTTGTCATTAGAGAGTTATCTGATGAAGAAGAAGAGTTCGAGGAGAACGCCGACCCTGTTTGGGATGCCGAAGAGATAGAGGAGTATCCGGACGAAGGAGAGCTGTTGGTCGTCCGAAAGGCTTTAAGTGTGACACCGGCGAAAGAGGAAAGTCAAAGGGAGAGCATCTTCCATACTAGGTGCACAGTCGCAGGAAAGGTATGTTTGGTGATTGTGGATAGTGGTAGCTGCACCAACGCCGTGTAAGACGATGGTTTGAAAAGCTGAAGTTGCCCATCGAAGCGCACCCACATCCCTACCGTCTACAATGGCTCAACAAGGAGAGTGACGTTTCGAGTCACCCAGCTAGCGCGAGTTCCATTTTCCATTGGGAAGAGCTACCAGGATGAAGTCGCTTGCGACGTCATCCCATGGATGCATGCACCTACTATTGGGGAGAACCGTGGCAGTTGATCGACGCGCGCAACACGACGGGTATCGCAATACGTATTCCATCACATCGGAGAGAAGAAGGTCACTTTGATGCCCCTCACTAGTCAGCCTACAATCGCGACCCAGGATTGACTTAGCGACCAGCCTCTCAAGGGAGTTCAACTAGTTCGAGCGATTCAAGAAGGTGAGAAAGGCTTATTTTGTGGTTCTTGTCGAATCCGCCCCAGGTCAAGCGACGAGCCATCCTCAGGCCGCTTCCATTCTTGAGGAGTTCAAGGACGTATTTCCAGAGGAGCTACCAGTCGAATTAACCACCCCGTGTGCGGAGCATACAACATCAAATCGACTTGGTTCCAAGGGGCGTCGCTACCAAATAGACCAGCCTATCGATGCAATCCAGAGGAGGCAAAGGAGTTGCAGGGGCAAAGTCAACGAGCTTGTCAACAAGGGATTGTTTCGGAGAGTTTTGAGCCAGTTGTCGGTTCCCAGCCATTTGGTGCCGAAGAAGGATGGCAACATGGAGAATGTGCATGGACAGTCGAGCGATCAACAAAATCACAGTAAGTATCACTTTCCTATCCCTCGACTGGATGATATGTGGATGAGTTGCATGGAGGCGCAGGTGGTTTTTCCAAGTGGATTTGCGAAATGGTTATCACCAGATCCGGATGAAAGAAGGCGACGAGTGAAAGACAGCCTTCAAGACTAAGTACGGGTTTACGAGTGGTTGGTGATGCCATTTGGATTGTCAAACGCGCCCAGCACGTTCATGCGACTAATGACCCATGTCTTGCGACCATTCATGGGGAAGTTTTGTGGTTGTCTACTTCGACGATATTCTTGTCTACAGCCGGAAGCCAATAAGGAGCATATCAATCATTTGCGAGCTGTTTCACACACTTCGGAGGAAAAGCTATATGGAAATCTCAAGAAATGTGAGTTCTTCCAAACGAGTGTAATATTTCTTGGATTTGTCGTCTCAGCAGAAGGAATTAAGTGTGGACGAGAGCAAGATTGAAGCGATCAAGGAGTGGCCGTCTCCAAGGAGTTTCCACGACGTTCGCAGCTTCCATGGCTTGGCGTCGTTCTACTCGGAGGTTCATTCAAGGATTTAGCTCAATCGCAGCCCCACTCCCGAATGTTTGACAGGGAGACAATTCGAATGGACACAGTCGCACAAGCTATTTCGAGCGACTGAAGGAGTGTCTAAGCGCAGCCCCAGTTCTAGCTTTACCCCGACTTTGCGAAGATGTTCGAAGTGGAAATGTGATGCATCGGGATTAGGAATTGGAGGAGTTTTGCTGCAGGAGGGAAGACCCATGCTTATTTCAGCGAGAAGCTTAATGGCGCCAAATTGAACTACTCGACATACGACAAGGAGTTCTTAGCAATTGTTCGAGTACTCGAGACTTGGAGTCATTACTTGCTGCCCCAGAGAGTTTGTGTTGCACACCGATCATGAAGCTCTCAAGTACATCAATGGTCAGCCACAAGCTTAGTCGTCGACATGCGAAGTGGTAGAGTTCTACAAGCATTCAACTTTGTCTTGAAGCACAATCCAGGGCGAAGAATGTAGTCGCAGATGTTTTCTCGAGGAAAATGATTTTACTATCTGCGATGGAGACAAAGCTGATTGGATTTGGGTATTTGAAAGGAGTTGTACAAGGACGATGAAGATTTTGGAGCGATCTTCGTCCAAATGCGCCCAGCAGAGCCATCGATCGATTCCACCAGGTGAATGGATTCTTATTTCGCGACTCTAAGCTATGCATTCCAAGGAGTTCGACGCGAGAGCTACTTATACGAGAAGTCCATGGAGGAGGATCGCTGGACATTTTGGAGTTACAGAACGCTGGCAATGCTACAAGAGCATTTCTATTGGCCTCGAATGGAGAAGCAAGTGCGAGGACTAATCGTGAGATGTGCGACTTGCCAGCAAGCGAAGAGCCGTGTCCAACCTCAGGGTCCTCTACACTCCATTGCCGTCCCAGAGTGACCATGGGAACATGTGAGTATGGATTTTGTACTAGGATTGCCAAGAACGCAACGAAGAAAGGATTCGATCATGGTAGTGGTCGACGCGATTTTCGAAGATGGCACACTTCATCCCATGTCAGAAAACGGACGATGCGACCAACGTAGCAGATTTGTACTTTCGAGAAGTGCTAAGGTTGAATGGAGTACCCAAGTCGATCGTTTCAGATCGCGACACGAAGTTCCTAAGCTACTTTTGGAAGACACTGTGGCACAAGTGGGACGAAGCTTGTATTCAGCACAGCTTATCATCCGCAAACCGATGGACAAACGGAGGTTGTCAATCGC
>JARUPW010000068.1:316790-358705 GCA_029817735.1 Melastoma sanguineum | reverse complement strand
GAGATTCAACCTCCACTCGGATGAACTCGTTTGGCCGTGGATACAGATACACCACCACGAACAAGACGAGGGCGAGGCACAACACGGAGGATACAGATACACCACCACCGGTTGATACACTCTTACTCAATCCGCACTTGGAAATCCACCAAATGAAGAACGAGGTTTTGAAGGAGAATCCACTCACTTCGGATAAGAGACATTAAGTCTGATAGGGGTTTATAATTTGATTCAAGCTAATATCCAAATGAGTACAAGGTGCCCATTATATAGGGAACTCCTGAAGAAGAACTTAAATGCCCGAAATGAACCTAGGCTAGATGTATGCAAGGCAAGATGCATGGACGAGCCATAAATGGCTTATTGGAAATGCAACAAAGTAAATGCAAAGCATGAATGACAAATGCATGAATGAGGAATGCGAGTTGATTCAGCTTCTTCGAGGCTCTTCATCTTCGAGACTCTTGGCTTGGCCGACTCTTCGTTGCTCAGTCACTGATGATGTCAAGTCGCACCTCCTTGAGTCGCACGTGCTGAATCGCAATCGTAGCTCAGTCGCAAGCGAGTAAAGTGACGCCTCTCTTGCTGCGCGTCGACGGGGATAAGTTGTCGTCCGTCTTTGTATCAAGCTATTCTTCCAAACCCACAATTTTTTCCCCAATCCATAAAACCTAGGTTCTCAACCTTAGACCCCATGAAAGCTTAGGTTCCCAACCTTAGGTGGGGATATGCTTCTGTTGTCCGGCACCATGGCTCAAGTACAAGCTTGAGCTAGGCGACCGAAAGTTTGCCCAGGTTGCAAATGTCACTTCGTAGTATTGGACAACGGAGCTTTCTTGGCCTCCTCGAGTAAGTCGGGACCAAACGAAGCAGGGAAAACTTCCCTGACTGTGGATGCTCTCCAAACACCTGCTTGGGAAGGCCAAGGAGGGGTTATTAATTATATATCTAAATCCATGAATTAATATGTTAAGGCCCTATAAAGGTCACAAGCCCAACTCAAACAAAAGTACTTTGGGCCGAAATAAGCCTAAATTCAAGCTCGGCCCATAGCCCGACACATAGGAAATTGCCTAATATGGGATGACCAACTTCCTAATATAAATCGACCCTGGAGTCCTATAAATAGAGCCATTCTCATTCATTCCCAGGGACACAAAAAAAAAACACACATAGGTGGAGAGAAGATTCTTGAAGCTCTCGAAGACTCTTGCCGCCTTCTGTTCGCCGAAGTTCTGCCGACGTCCATCGCCCGGTGTTCTTCTGCAACACGCCTCGAGGTTCTGCTGGATCATGCCTAAAGGCCCCGACAACTTCATCAAATTACCGAAGCTCTGCCGGATCAAGGCCAAAGGCCCCGACGACTTCATCAAGCTACCGAAGCTCTGTCGGATCACGTCCAAAGGCCCCGGCGACTTCATCCATATATCATATCGAAGTTCTGCTGAAATTCTGTCAGAGCTCAAGATCATCATCTACAACCGTTATTCTTCGGAGATCGAATTAGAGGAATCACATGCTTTTCTCGTGACCAGAGACAGAGCCCGCTACATATTTTAATATGACAATTTGTACGCTGATATTTCTTCGCGAGATTTTAGTGCTCACAGGCTCCTTTATGTTTTTCTTTCTCCTGTAAAGGAGAGACTATAAGTACGGAAAAGAGTTCTTTCCATGTGTGCCCTGATCATAGACTGTCCGCGAGGAGGAATGTTTCCAAGTCTGGGTGCTGGTAGAACTCGATCCCATGACTGGATGCCTCACGAGGAGAAATGCATGTAAACTGCCTTGGCTGGAAGGCAGACTGATTTGACTAGCAGAACATGCGAACCTTCGAGTTGACTATCAAGACGTTTAAGAACTGAATATTATGTACATCTTCTCTAAATATTACTTTCTCCTCTATAATGAGGATTGTAATAGACAATATACTTTATTTCTAAAGCTTACTCTCCCAACTACATCCATAAGCTCGGGAATCTCCTCTTTAATACTTCCTTGTGTCTCTCCCAGATAGTCGGTTTGTAAGACTTTAGATATTTCCCATTAATTTTTCAATTCATGAGAACGGCTTTCAAGATCAGCCAAACGATATACATTCTTTGGGAATATTTCTCTAACTCTAAACGGACCTTCCCAATTAGGTGACCACTATCCGAGCAAGTAATCACGAGTACCTATCGGGAGAATCATTTTTCATACCAACTCTCCTTCTTTGAAGCTTTTGGAATGAGGCTTTTGTTATAATGTCTCATCATTCTCCTTTTTTGAACTTCCATTTTGTTTGCTGCTTTTGTGTGTAGACTCTCGTGGTATTCAAGTTCTAGAGAAATCTTGTCTTCTCGACCTGCATTTTAGCTTGCCTGATTGACCCGAAAAGATTTATACTTTTGTCTAGATGGGAACATTTGCCTCTTGCCCATACACCAGGTTATAAGGCCCTTCCCCGTATCTTTCTTAATTACTCTTAAACTTGATAATGTCTCGAGGAGTATTTCGTGCCACCTCCTAGAGTTATTTGCAATCATTCTCTGTACCACATTTTTAATAAGCTTGTTGGTAAATTCTGCTTGACCATTAGACTGTGGGTAATATGGTGAGGAATTGTTGATGCTGAAACCAAACTCTCTTGAGAACTCATGCATCCATTCCCCGTTGAATACGGTTCCATTATGCACTAGTACGTTACATGGGAGTCCGAAACAAAAAAAATGTTCGCCTTGATGAACTCGATTACCTCTTTCTGGTAGTTTTTTTATAAGCTTTAGCCTCCACCCACTTGGTAAAATAATCTGTGGCCACCAATATGTAAGCATCTCCTTTACTTGAGTTGGGTCTAATCTCTCCGATTATATCCAAAGCCCAAGATTTCAATGGTCGTCGCTGTGTTACTAGATTTAATTCTATCTCTGGGGCCCAAGTTATGGGTCCAAACGTCTCGAACTTTCTACAACCTTTAGCTATCTCGATGCAATTCTTCTTCATAGATGGCAATAAAAACCGTGTCTTTGGATCATCCAGTGCATCTTATTCCTGACTGATGAGTTCTACACAACCCTTTGTGTGTTTCTAACATGATTGGTGTAGCCTCATCCATATCGATGCACCTCAGCAAAACACCTTCTCAAGTTTTCTTGTATATCAGGCCACCCAAGAGTATAACTGCCTGGCTGCTAATTTAATCTTTCTCTCGATTCGTGAGCTGAGATTCTTCAAGAATTTGATGTAATGTATCCGTCCATCTTCATCTGCTTTCATAACGTCCACCTTATGATTAGAAGTGAACTCACGCTCTTTTTCCTCGATAATGGGTGAACTAATTTCGAAAATTAGCCATCCTATTTCTTTCTATAATGCATCGTAAGATTTATATCCAAATGCCAATTGGGCCAACGAATCGGCCATTATGTTTTCCTCTCGACTTACATGCTCCAGGTTGACTTGCTGAAACTTTTTAATCAGCTGCTGAGTGAGAGCTAAGTATTTCGTCAATTCTTGAGTGCGGCACAAGGTCAAACCATTTACTTGGATTACCACTAGCTGTGATTCACTTTTGATTAATACAACTTTTGCTCCGTTCTCAAGTAAGGTTTCTAACGCAACAATGAGTGCGCTATACTCTGTGGCATTGTTAGTTGCTTGTTTAGCTAATTTAAAGGGAAGCATGGCCTCGAGCCTTACTAGTGACCCATCAAACCAGGCTTTCAAAAGTTCTTGCATTTCCTCTCCTTCGTCTACTGAAGTTTCACTCAAGTATTCTGCCAAGTAATCTTCTAGAACCAGTCCTTTAACATCCTTTTGAGGCTTGAATTTCAATTCATATATAGAGAGCATTAGGCTCCACTTACTAACTCTTCCAGCAAGCAAATGACTCTCAAAGAATATTTTTAAAACTTGTGCTCTCGAAACAACATATACCTTGCTACTTCCTATGTAGTGTCTTAACTTCATAACTGCATAATATACTGACAGACAAAGCCTCTTTGAAGCTGTATACCTTGTCTCTATAGGATTCAAGAGTCGAGATAAATAAAACACAGCTCTTTTCTGTCTTCTAATCATCTTCTAGAGCCAAGAGCGCACCTTTCGTGGTGGCAGTTGCTGCTACATATAAAATGAAAGGCTTCCCAAGATGAGGAGAGGGTAAGACCGGAGGCTTCGTTAAATAGCATTTTATTTTCTCGAACGTTTACTCATGTTTATCTATCCAAGCGTATCTGTTCTTTCCCCTCAATATTATTGTGAAAGCCTATACTTTTCCTACTAGATTCCTAATAAATCTCCTCAAGTTATTTACTCTTCCGAGAAAAGCTTGTAGCTCTTTCTTATTCTTCGGGGGTTGTAATTCTAATTTTTCCTATATCAATCTGGATCCCTTTCTGATGTACTAGAAACCTGAGGAATTGTCTAGCTTAGACTCCAAATGCACTCTTCAAAGGGTTCAACTTTAGATGATGCTTTCTCATATGGAAGAATGCAGCTCGGAGGTCATCAACATGTGAATAATTCTTTCTCGACTTTACAACTATATCGTCAATGTAAACTTTCGATGTCTTTCCTATTAAGGGATCGAATATAGCGTTCATGGCCCTTTGATATATGGCTCCGACATTTTTTTAATCCAAATGGCATTACTACCCACTCAAAGATGCCAATTGGATATCAGAAAGCTATTTTGTAAACATCCTCCTCGGCGACGAAGATTTGATTATAACCCGAGTAGCCATCCATAAAAGACATGATGACATTTCTTCTTGTCATGTCAATTAATTCATCAACTATTGGCATGGGATATTCATCTTTTGGAATTGCTTTATTTAGATCTCGAAAATCTATCCACACTCGAACCTTACCATTTTTTCTTCATTACAGGAAACGATGCTCGAGATCCACTACCGTATCTGGATGTCCTGATATAGCCGGCTTGATATAGTGTTGTTACTTCTTCATACACAAGCTTACTTACTTCGCCTACATTCTTTGTGGAGCTTGTTGCACAGGTTTAAAGTTTTCTCGAACTGAGAGTTTGTGTTCTATCAGGCTTTTATCTAGTCTTGACATTTCCGTGTAATCCTAAGCGAAATAGTCTTGAAATTGGCACAACAACTCTCTTAAGGCAGATGGTAGCTCATTGTCTAGAATTTCACTCATATACGTGAGTCCGAGATTTTCTTCTGAACCATGATTAATACTAATCAAAGGATCTAAATTTGAAAACAAAGTTTATCGACTATAGTCGTCAAGTTGTAAGGAAAAAACACTTAAAAATGGCCTAGAACTGAAGGAAAATGATAGCGGTACGATGCAACGCACTTTTGCATAACGACCAAAACATCCTAAGGGATATGCTTCTTGGTGCACATTGACTTGATCTTCTTCTTCTTCAATTTTCATAAGTGCCTTCTCGCAGGAGTCTATCGGGCCCCAACTCCGCATCACCATCTTAACCCTGATTTCCTTCCTCGTTCTGTCTGGAACGATTCTCGATCTCGACTTCCATATCTCCTATCCTGATCCTAGCTTGAGTTAAGACGATGTTGTCTTCCGGCATTCCTCGAGGCCTCTCGCCCTTCCAAGTGATGGGGATTCCCTCATCAGGCACGACCATCCCAATGTTGTTCTCGATCTCTTCATCGCCTGGAGCATCTACAGTAAAACTGAAGAATGGAGTGTAACCCCTAGCTTGAGGAGTGTCGTCATCTTCACTTCCCTAACCGGTTGGGACTATGGAGGTTCGGCTCTCGTTGCCTCAGCCTGATGGATTATGACTTTCATGACTTATGAATTCATTCGACCGGTTTTCATAGTTGTCATCCTTCCCGTATTTCTCCTTATCAAGGTCTACAATGAAATACAGAGACTTAGTTTCACAAGAACAATGGTTCTTATTACCCCGTACAAGTTCTATTTCATCATCAAGCCATATCATCAACTCTTTATGTACAGTTGAGGGTATAGCAACAACTTTATGTAGCCAATCTTGACCCAGCAGGGCATTAAAAGCTGATGCAATGTCCAACACGAAAAGGGCGGTCTCCATCTCGTCTCTCCCGACCTAGAGATTTACTGAGAACACTCCTATGCATTTCGTTCTCTTCCCATTGAAGGCAGTGATCGACATCCTCATATCAGTCAGTTGCCGCATTTCTTTACCCATTGTGAGGAAAGTTACGAATGGAAGGATGTTAACCATATCTCCATTGTCTACTAACACCTTATTCATCCTTACTCCATCGAAGTCCAATGTGATGTACATGAAATTGATATGTTGTTTCATCCCGAGAGAGGGTTTCTCGAACCAATGGAGCGAAGATCCCTTTGGATATATGTCATTCGACCTAGGAATCTTACGTACTGCCCCATTAAAGAGCATAACTCTTTTACCTTCTCTCGAGAAGCATGCATGTAGCTCGACCATGTTGCAAGTCACTATGTGATCCTCGTTTTCCCGATGCCCCTCGGGGGTTTTTTCTTGCAAATGTGTGTAATCTATATAGTTGTCGTAGACAACATCTTCGCGTTCCTCACCTTTCGCTCGTGGTATCTCTTCTTGTGGCTCATTCGCCTCTTTTGACGAAACACATTTGCTTTTCTTAGCCTCCCTCTGAGTATGTCTTAGGATTCTCTTGCGTACTGCCTTCGGGCTCAATATATTCTTACAAACTCGCTGCCATTCTTATTGTGGGTCCTCCACAGGCTCTCCTACAATTTGCCCAAAACTTTTAATAGGGCGCTTAATGTAAACAAAATCTTTCTTCTTAGGAGCATAACCCCAAATTTCCTACACGTTAGGTTCAATCACCATAGCATCAATAAAGTTGGTGGTGAAATTACATGTGATCTCGTTTTTGAGCTTAGTTTCGACCTCTTCATTGGTTGATTTCGGAACCAGCTTCAAGAAGTACACCACGCAGCACTTGGTGCACAGCTACAGGATAAGGAACTTGTTCGAGGCGATCAGCTTGCACTTCTCAGATAGCATCCCTTCTTCGAGGAAACGAGCAATTTGTGAGCCTTCTTGAATCAACTTTGGATTGATCTGTCCTACTTATTTTCCTTTCTCTTCAGCATATGCCTTTTCAACTTTGGCCATCTCGGGAGTGAGAACATCTTTTTTCGAATGCTTGTCAAGTGCCTGTTCTTGACTGACAAGCCCAACCTTCTCACGATTATCCACACGTCCATGCACGTGGGGAGAAGCGAGCGTATGACAGCACCATTCCCATTGCTACTTCCTCGAGCTGAGTTAAATCATACCACAAGCTTTCTTTGTTCATCTGTAAGTACCTGCGAAAGTTGCGACATTCGTCCGTGGTATGAGTGGAATCTAGATGCCAGTGGCAGTGTTCATCGTGAATCTCTCGAACTGTGTAGTTAACCACTTTCTTCTCGACTAAGCGCTTGAAGAGCCCATTGGCAACAGTGGTTTCCCTAGACACTTTCATTTCCTGCGATGCATTACGAATATGAGTCTCGAGATAAAGTGCCAAAACATCGTCATCGGTATTGCCTTTAGCACACTTATTTTTAGCCTCAAGAGAATACATATGATTTATAGGCTCTTCACCAAAGGGATTATCATCCACTATACTCAAATCGTTCACTTCAGCAAATCGTAATTCTTTTGATTCGATCAAGTCTTGAATCAAATTCGTAAAATGTATACACCATGCCATTTATAGTGCCATTTATAGTGCTTCCTACATTTCTCTCGATCATTTTGTGGCAGCTTATGCCATGCCTAAGCTTTATACACCCTTTCTAATACAACCAATCAAAGATTTTATTTATGTGTTCTATATCAAAAGCGAATTCTCTTTCTTCATCAGATTTTTAAGAAACTCGAGCTTTAGAATTTTTTTTACCAAAGGCTCGCCCACCGTTGACTCCCCTTTTATAAACTCAGCTATGTCAATTTCAGCCCAAGGTTTTACTTGACAGTTCCTAACTGAGTGAAATTCTTATAATAAAAGATTATGATACTTAGTCGCTCGTCTCGAGAGATCATGAAAATCTCAAAAACATTCTCCCTGGAGTTTCTTCCTTATCTCTAATAACAAGGCGTTTTGTGATATCTCACGTTGATCTCTTTCAGCTAAGGGTGTTGTGCACTTCAGCAAATCTTTCCTAAACTTCACTAGAAATAGAGCAGGACTCTCTTCAGGTAGTTGTTTCATCGTCATGATCTTTCCTAGAGAAGTCATTGAATCCAATTTATCAAACGCCTTGAGGAATTGGGTCTGTGTCTCGACCCAACTCATGATGGTATTCGAGAGAAGTCGCAAATACTAGCCAAACGCATCTCCAGTTAAGGAATTAAGAAATAACTTGAGTTTTAACATGTCGTTATTCGACCCCATCTGATAAGTAGATCTAGCTATATGTTCCACGAGTTATTTCATTTTCTCCTGAAAACAAGGTAAAGCAAGGAATTTTATATCCCTGAGATATCTCTATTCCTCGCTCTATATACTTAGGAATTGGACTCCTATACAGGCGCACTTCTTCAGGCATTGCAGCTAGAACCATCTGAGCTACGACTCGAGCGATAGTCGAGTACAGGGTTAGGATTTGTTTTCGGATTGAACTCATTTTTCTTATGTTTATAGTAAAAGCTCTCAGTTTCCCTTAGTCGACCCGGGGGATAATAAGTCGGACAAACATTCTGTTCGAGATCTACGAATGTGGGTTTTACATTCTTGTTAGACTCAGGCATTAGACTTTTTGAACTACCCACGCCAACTCCATTAAATCCATAGGATATGGTTCAACAAGCTCGTTATAAGGACTTTCAACATTAACCTTCTGCTTTCTATGCTCTAGCATCTCCGATAAATGATTTTTCTCTCAAAGGCTCACTCATTTTCTCAGATCTATCACCCTCAAGCAGACTTATGATGTCTATCAACTCCTAATGCTTTTTCATCCATTCACACTTTCAATTCTCTATGACACTTTGCCAATTCTAATTTTAGTTCTCTTATTGCACTACCAAACTTTTGTTTGGTTACACAATCATTAGGTGAATAACCAAGCCAAAGATTATTCAGGGGCCCTATGAGCACATCTTGATTCCCCTCAGTTTGATTTTCATTGGATTCCCCTATTTCAGTAGGGCCAACCTCTGTGGCATTCTTTTTGTCACGAAGCATCTTTCAAGAAACTTTGTGGATTTTTAACTCAAGCTCCCACTGTGGTCTCCAAAAACACATTGGCACGGAAGTATGTTCCCCGCAACACGTATTAAATTTTACAATGATTTGTGTGGTCGACGTAAAGTAAATGAATGCAAGTTGAAAAGGAAATACAACACTTGAATTGATCAAACAATACTGAATTACAGGACGACACTTACAGACATGACATGAAGTGAAAATATAATAAAAGGAACTAGAATACGACAACGAAATGCTTCAGACGGACGACAGCTACGGCAGATCCTTTTAGTGGAATCTACCTTTGGTGGATTGGCGGTCGGACGTAATGAAGGTGATGGTGGTTTCGAGACGCTGGTTTTAGAACGCTTTCTGGATGCCGGAATAAAAAGAGGAAAATCTAAGTTCTGTATTGGCGTTGTGTTCCATGTCCTTGTCTCGTCGTTCTTAATCCCTTTTAAATTATTCAGAATCTTATAGTTGCGATTATTCAGCCAGTATGTGATCTTCCTAGATCATGTGCACGATCTAGCTCCTATTTTGTAGGACCCATGCACGTCGTGCTTTAGCCTGCCTCTCTGCGTTTACCACGTGTCCTGCTCTACTAACGTAACCAGATGTGGGGTTTATCTATTACGTACTCGAGAAATGCTTCTCGAGTGGCGTTAATCTTGATCCCTTGTTCAGGAGACAATTCTCTAGTAGTACTCACACAGACTTCTCAAGTAGCGTTAATATTGTGTCCATGTTCACCTTAAGTGGTGCCCACACGGAGTCTTACCTCATCGTCTCATTAAGGACAAAGCCTAAAATTGATGTGTCAGCAACATGGAATGTGGGATCATGAATTGTCTTAGCCGCGGTCGAGAGTTTGGGAATCACAAAAAACTTATTAAATTCTTTAGGAGAAAAATACCGATACGCATCAACTTCATAAGAGGAAAGGAGGGCGGCAGCTCACAGTTAGAGAGCAGCATCATCTATTAATTATTGAAGAAACCCCCTCAACCACTTTTTCTCTGGTACCGACTGATTTCAATCTCCATGGTGATGCCTAGACCATAAGCCCTACGTGTTAACCGAATAAGTTTTTCAACACGACAGTTCAAACCTGCTAAATCTGTGCATTGAATAAGCACACCTATTATACAGTTGTACTGAATGATAGCCTTTTTTCCCTGTCGAACCTCACGTTGATGCTGACATCTCATCCATAATACATAATTCAATCAAGGTGAATTACGGCCTATTTATAGCTGCTGCAACCACGTATTAAGTAAGGACACCGGGATTTCACTTGCTTTGCTCTCGATAGTACAATGCAGTGTTATCGTTCCAAGAGTCGTCCGGTGGCTGCCGCCATCCTTCAACTCCTCCTTCTCCGTCGATGTCTGTCCCTGCCGCGCAACATGTCGGTGCCAGCATTGATCGTGTTTGGTGATTCCATAGTTGATCCCGGTAACAACAATGGTATAAAGACTTTAGTGAAGTGCAACTTCCCGCCTTATGGGAGAGACTTTGCGGGAGGAAAGCCAACCGGGAGGTTTAGCAACGGCAGAGTCCCATCTGATATTATAGGTACTCTCCGCCCTTTCTTTACAATCACCATATGTAACAGATCATCCTAGAGCGGGGTCAAANACCGGGAGGTTTAGCAACGGCAGAGTCCCATCTGATATTATAGGTACTCTCCGCCCTTTCTTTACAATCACCATATGTAACAGATCATCCTAGAGCGGGGTCAAATTTCTATCCATTGCCGTTCAAAGAAGAAATTCAGGTAAAGTTATGCAGCATATGTTCATGTCATAGATATAATTGGCAGGGAATGTCATATTTATAATTGGAAATGGTGAAGAATTAGTTTTGAGTTAGAAACACGATTTAAAAGAAAATTAGCATATACGATGTTGTGATGACATGAATTTGAATAAAGACACATGTCAATCACCGTACACAAAAAACATCATTCCTGCTCGAGGATTGATTGGTTGGTGTATATCCCATACATAATTATTTGGTTTCCCACGCGTCAAGTGATCAGGGAAGGCCGTGCGTGACAAAAGCCGCTAAATAATCTGGGATAACGACATTAAATTTAGTTACGTTATTTTAAATTGAGACTTGCAGTGAAATTTGCTATATCGCTATTTTAAGGACACGGCTAAAATACCGAGCTTACTTGGTATGTATTAAAAATCGATGAAATTTACTGCATGTCCCAAATTCGCTTCAAAGTGGTTTGGTAACAAGCCGATTGACCTTGTACATGTTTAATATAATTGAACGAGCTCTTACTAAATTAGTATTAGTAAATTACTAAACTTTTACTTTTAGTACATTTTACAAGAAGAGCCCCTTAATGGACCGGTTCTTTAGTAAATCATTAGTGAAAATGTACTAAGCCTATTACCGGACAGTTTAGTACTTTTTTACTAAAAAAATTAGTTTTGGTAGATTACTAAAGTTTTGATTGGTTTTTAGTACATTTTACCAAAAGAGCCCCTTAATTGGCAGATTTTTAGTAAATCATTAGTAAAATATACTGACCCTATTACTGTATAGTTTAATACTTTTTTGCTAAAATAGTTTGATAAATTACTAAACTACCGATTAGTTTAGTAAAACATTAGTAAAACGTACTTCCTTTAGTAATTATGTACTAAAAATGTTTAGTAATTTACAAAACTCTACAATTTATTAAATTATTAAAAATTTTTAGTACATAATTACTAAAGGAAGTAGTAAAAAGGCTATGGACATAGTAAAACCCCATTCATTGAAGTTGAATGAATAATATACCCTTGGTCTAAAATCATTTCTGTGCTTACGCGGGGCGGTTTAATATTAGTTCTGGTTGTTAATTGTTTTGTAGCGGAAAAACTCGGGATAAAGGAGTATGTGCCGGCGTATCTGGACGCAAGTCTACAACTCAATGATCTCCTGACTGGTGTCAGCTTTGCTTCTGGTGCATCTGGTTATGACCCCCTCACCCCGCAGATTGCTGTTGAGCATTTCTTTCCTCCCTTAGTCTTATTTATGATTTCACTGTCCCATTACTGACAAGCAATATGGATTTCACTTGGTCTTTTCCCATTTAACATATCAGTCAGTGCTATCGTTGTCCGATCAACTTGAGTTGTTCAAGGACTACGTGACGAAAATAAGATCGAGCGTCGGGATTGCTAGAGCTGCGACTATTATATCGGACAGTCTCTACCTAGTTTGCACTGGGAGCGACGACATTGCGAATACCTACTTCACGACGCCCTTCCGAAGATTCCACTATGGTATCCCCTCCTACACTGATCTCATGATCAATTCTGCCTCCACTTTCTTCCAGGAGTTATACGGCATGGGTGCAAGAAGGATCGGAGTTATTGGCTTGCCACCAATCGGCTGTGTGCCATCACAGAAAACGCTGGAGGGTGGTATAAAAAGGGCATGTTCTGAGCACGAGAATGAAGCTGCCATGTTGTTCAATTCCAAGCTCTCTTCACTTCTCAACTCCCTCAATTCGAGGCTCCAGGGTTCAACATTCGTGTTACTTGACATCTACTCCACATTACTATCCATCATCTCGAACCCAACTCAATATGGTTGGTAAACGACTATAATGTAGTTTCTAATTGCGGCTCAGCTATGTTTTCCGATTGATTATAATGATAGTAATGCATGTTTTGTAGGGTTTGAAGTGAGTGACAAGGGTTGCTGTGGCACAGGGAACATAGAGGTGAGCATCCTTTGCAACCAATTAGACGATGCTTCAACGTGCAAGGATGATACCAAGTACGTGTTCTGGGACAGCTATCATCCCACGGAGAAGGCTTATCAGATCCTCACCACCAAGATTTATGAAAGATACATTCATCGATTCTTCCAAAACTAGAAACTAAATAAAAAGAATAACCTCTCATCTGACCATCAATTCACATACACTTGCACATTATCTCAAAGTGCACTCGAAACCAAACGGACATAAGGCACTCTTACATTACCGCACCGAGATACGAGATAATCCAACTTGTGGCACAGTAGTTATGACAGATTACTATTCACGATCAGTTTTTAAAGAGGAGACGTGAATATTTGGCTTGTTGGATCATTTTCGGTTCATCTATTCTGGGGGAAGTAGTTGGCATATATGCTGTAGTAATGTGCTTTTCAAATATCCATTACATTTAAGATGTTCTCGTCGTAGCAAATTGTGTTTCTTATGTCTGTATGCAAGTTCACGAATTAGATTTTTGTTTATGTTGGAAACGCGTTGCGATATGGATATAGACAAGAACATGGAGGAAATGTGGTCGTCGATAAAGTTAAATGAACAGGAGATAATGTAGAATTCAATAACACAGCATAAGAACACTTACAAACAATTTGCACTTGCTCCAAACACTTTACGACAGTGGCAATAATCAACCAGTCTTTCGAGATTAAAGAATGATCGTCTTGTGCTGTAATATGATCACACAAGGCTTATTTATAGACGTACTTAGTCGAGCAATGGCTATGCATATGAAACACACTCAATATGCTAAATAACAAGCTTTGACACTACATCTTCGACGGCACTGCCTAGACATCCATCATCATCTTCTATTCCACCTCCAAAGCTCACATCATCAAAGAACGACCTCCATCGATACTACTCTTCCATCGACAAGCATTTAATTCGATCGACGTGATGCATCGTCAAAGTTCCTCAAGCTTTGGCAAGCGTTTCTCACGATATCATTTCTCCTTGTAAACATTTTGTCCCCAATATCGCAAACCTTACCAGTCGTTCCACTTATGCGCGTCGTCAACGCAACAAAAATAAATTCCTCTTTCGACCTAACTAGAATAACAAGGGCAAGCAAAGGGCAATCCCACCGAGAATTACACTAACAAAATAGTTCGAACGTCGTTTCCAACACTCAATCGAGGTCAAGTATAAAATAAAGGAATGTGTTCCCAAAATAAAAGTGCGAAAGAAAAATTGTCAAGTAACTATCAATAATAGAAATATCTAAGACGTCCAACTTGCCCCCATGTCTAATGCATCTGATCCCCCTTTTTCCTAATACTATCGAATCTTATCAATTGTTAACATAGGATTCTAAATTCTCCCCGTGTTTCTCTCGAACACACGACGACGTATCGCCACGAATCGAATTCCTTCACACGATTATGTTTCAATCTTATAAGAGTTTCCTAAGATTTTTCGGTATATCTCTATCCCTTCACACGATTAGTCCGGTTTCCCAATACTTAGACAACTTAAGTTATCCAATTTGAGATCTAACATAGATTACCCTTCCGAGTCTCCCAAGATTATCGAATCAATATTAAGTGGTGATCAGTCAATTAACATGCATTAAGAAGATTGGTGCACGAGTTACATAAGAACACGAGGTTGGAATCGTCTCTAGTCGTAGGTTCATTGTCACCGGTTGTCTCCTAGGTTGAACCCCATTCAAAGGGATGAAGTAAGTCTTTTTATATGTCCTAAAAATAACACTAGAAGATATAAGAACATCAAAAAATAAAATATTATGTCTAATGTCCGTGCATCTGCACGACTATCTAACGTAGCTGCAAAAAGTTTCTGTAGAACTTCATTTGCCTTCATTGTGTCTCGTCTAGCTGCAAAGTTTTAAGGTGCAGCTACACCAAGTCTTTGTCTATCGTCTGACACAATTGTGCAGCAGAAACACTTTTTAGTGCAGCTGCACCATCTCGCTGTATGATTTCGACCACTTCTTGCTCCTCATGCTTCTACTTCTTGGCCCTCAATCCCCCATTGTGTTTTCTTTCCTCTGTTTTTCTTAAATCAACACACCAAAGAGTACATTGTTGAGATAATGGACAAAATATTGCAAAACGAAGGAAAAGAACTAAAATGCCTAACAACTAGCATCCATTAACTCTAAAACGTGATTCTCTAACTCCATTTCATGGAGTTATCACACCCCCAAACCTAACTTTTGCTAGTCCTCGAGAAAAACAAAAGAGAGAAATAGATTCAAAAGACACTCATCTGACAACTCAAGTCACTTGATTAGAAAACATCTTGATCGACCTCTTAGATATGGTTGTAGACATCCTGTGTAGTTAGAAGTCATTCACCACCATCATCCTCAGTTAACACATCTCACAAAAAATATTTTTATCTCCGTAAGTTACACACTTAACATTAACAAATCCACAGTCCAAATAGTTCATGACAGCCAAATGACTAGCAAAAGCCACAACAACCCATTCTCTTCACTCATCAATGGTTTTACAAGGTTGCATGAATCTAAATGTATCTTCAAATTCCTGCAAAAGCTCATGTAACGAGTTCTCGATCAATGACTCCCAGTCCAGTTGGACTAAGGCATTAGGTGATAAGGCACCCTTAGATCGATAACTCAAGCAAGCACGGAAGACTCACATCACAAGTATATATTCAAACATTCTTCTTCTTTTATTTTCTTTTTTTTTTACGACTTTTTAATCCTGAACAGTGGTACTTAGTGACTTAGCAAGCATTTTTTATTTTCTTTCTCAACGCATACACCAAAAACTTTGATTCAAGAGACAGTCCAAGTTTCTACTCAGCACCGGTCACCATGCATTCCAAGAAGATGTAAGCCTGATGCAGCTAAGTACGCTTCATATGGGTAATCTGATAAAAATCCGAAAAAAAACTAAACATAATAGACTTAGAACTTCATCCTTCCACACACTAAAAAGGGAAACCGTAATCTCATCTTAGAATAAGGACATTCCACCTTCGAATTACTAAGGTCATTCTGAGGAGTAATGACACAAAAAGAATTTCATTTTTTTTAAACCCTGGACAGGCCAAACCTAAACTAAGCAACGCCCTTGGTGCGAAAGAAAAATATTGCAAGGACATAAAAGAAGGAAAGGAAACGATACTCCCTTTATGATGCGTCCTCACAAACACCATTCTCCTTTTCCTCATCAAATACCGACGAAGGAGTTGCTTGTTGGCCTAGATCGAACAAATCCGCATGCAGCGATTCAATAATCCTCCTAGAATTATGTCAGACCTTAATGCTTAGGCATGGGTGATAGAGAGCAACGATGATGGTGGGTTGATCTCTAGGGTCAACACTCACTTGCAAAATATGTAACAGTGAGTAGGGTAAGACGGAGAAAGGGTTATGATGTTGTTAATTTTTATTTATTTATTTTTCTATTTATATTTTTTTATCGGCGGTGCCACTGCACAAAATTTCGGTGAAGCTGCACGAAGTTTCTGGGCATTCTTGTCTCTTGACGGTGCGGCTGCACAAAATGCTGGTGCAACTGCACAGTTTCGATGGTTCATCTTCCTTGCAGTGCACCTGCGCAAAATTTTGGTGTAGCGGCATGTAGCTTCTGTCATTCGGCGTCTCTCGGCAGTGCAGCTACACGGAGTTTCTCTTTGATGTACTAAGTCTTTGCTGCTATCTTTAACTCCTAGACATGAAAACATCAAAATCAAAATAAAAGAGAAGAAAATAAAAATGAAGATAGAAATTAAAGAAAAAAGACAAGCTTGGGTTGCCTCTCAAGAAGCATTTGGTTTATAGTTTACAGCTCGACTCTCTTGATGGTTACGTTTCTCGAAGTTGGGTTGTGATCATTCCAAGGTCAACTTCCTCTCCTCAATAATGCTTCAATTGTTGTCCATTGTCCTTAAAAGTTCTATAAGAATTTTCAGCCTTGAGTTCCACCGCTCTGTGAGGAGATACTGCTATCACTCGAAATGGTCCCGACCACCCGCCATTTCATTTACCTGGAAATAACCACAATCGAAAATTGAAGAGAATGACCCCTCACCTGGTGCAAATGCCTTATTGATGATCTTACTATCATGCCATTTCTTCGTCTTTCCCTTGTAAATTTTTGCATTATCATATGCTTGATGTCGAACTTCCTTTAATTCATTCAGTTGGAGTAATCGAGCTCCACCCATCCTTTCAGCATCAAAGTTGAGGTATTGGAGGGCCCAATATGCTTTTTGCTCAAGCTCAACCGGGAGGTGACATTCCTTCTCGAAGACGAATCGATATGAAGACATCCTGATAGAATTCTTGTTTGCCGCCCTATGCCCATACAACGTCATCAAGTTTCATCATCCAATCTTTCCTCGTTAAACCAACTGTCTTCTCTAGAATTCTCTTGATCTCTTAGTTGAAAACTTAACTTGGCCGTTGGTTTGTGGATGGTATGCTGTAGCAACCTTGTTCTTCATCCATATTTACCAAGCAAAACTATGAAGTGCCTGTTATAAAATTGGATGCCTTCATCACTGATGATTGCATGAAGAACTCCAAACCATGTGAAAATTTGCTTATGCACAAATCTTGTAACCACTTTAAAATCATTAGTGGGGGGAAGTGTCACAATGCATCCAAATTAATAAGCATCTTTAAGTAGGGTGGGCCAATAGAAACCTGATTGTAAGACTTTTGCTGCACTTCGATCTCCTCCAAAGTTGCCTCCACAAGGTGATGCATGACAATGTGTAAGTATGTCATCTGTTTCCGTCTCCAACACACACCTCCTGATGACTTGGTCTGCACATCTCTTGAACTAAAATGTCTCATTCCAAAAATAATGACATGCCTCATGCATGAACCTGTTTTTCTTTTGGGCATCAAAATAATTGGGTATAAAGTTCAAAATGACGTAATTTACAAAATCAGCATACGAAGGAACACATTGATCAACTACGAATAATTCTGGGAAGGATTCATTTATCAATGTTTTGTCTCGTACCCCATTTTTATTTTCTATCCTTGACAAGTGGTCTGCTATTTTATTTTCAGTCCCCTTCCTATCTCGAATTTCTAAATCAAATTCTTGTAACATCAAGATCCAACCAATTAATTTGGTTTAGCTTCCCTTTTCTCAGTCAAATACTTAATCGTTGAGTGGTCTGTGAACACTATAACTTTGGCACCAACGAGATAAAAACGGTACTTATCAAAAGCAAGCACAACAACAAGCAATTCTTTTCCTGTGGTCGTATAATGCACTTGTGCATCGACAAACATAGTAGAAAACAAGAAAAACTTTGCCTACCCTTTGTCCAAACACAACACCCATAGCGTAGTCACTAGTATCAAACATTAACTCGAAAGGTAAATTCCAGTCTGGTGCAATAACGATAGGTGCTGATACTAACCTCTTCTTTAACTCAATGAATGCCGAAAGGCATGCTTCATCAAAGACGAATGGTTTGTCATTCTCCAACTAATTGCAAAGAGGTTCTATGATCTTAAAGAAATCCTTGAGAAATCTACAGTAAAAACCATCATACCCAAGAAAACTTCTAACTACTTTAGGACATGTTGGGGGTGGTAACTTCTCAATGGTTTCACTTTTTGCTCTATCCACTTCAATTCCATTGCTTGATATCTTGTGTCCAAGTAAAATACCATCTCTGACCATGAATTGACATTTCTCCCAATTCAAGATCAAGTTAGTCTCCTCACATCTTTTAAGAACCTTAGTTAAATTCATAAAAAAATCAGAATATGAAGTACCAAACATAGAGATGTCATCCATCAATACCTCAAAACCATTTTCAATCATATCAGAAACCTCAAAACCATTTTCAATCATATCAGAAAAAACGACATCATACATCGTTGAAAAGTAAGCAAGTGCATGACACAATCCAAAAGGCATATGACGGAAGGCAAAAGTTCCATATGGACATGTAAAGGTTGTCTTTTCTTGGTCTTCCAGAGCAATCCAAATTTGTCTGTATCTGGACTACCCATCGAGAAAACAATAAAACTTCTTACTTGCTAATTTTTCGAGCATTTGGTCAATGAAGGGAAGGAGAAAGTGATTCTTCCTTGTTGCCTTGTTCAACTTATGGTAATCCATGCACACTCCCCATCGAACCAACGTTCGTGTTGGTATGAGTTCGTTTCTCTCATTTGCAACTACTGTCATGCCCCCATTTTTCGGCACACACTACACATGACTTACCCACGAATTGTTAAAAGTAGGTAAATAATACCTGCATTTGATCATTTGATTATCTCCTTCTTCACTACTTCCTTCATGTACGGATTGAGTCGCTGTCGGGCTTCAACTGAATCTTTGAAGTTATCATCCAAAAATATCTTATGCATGTAAATCGAAGGGCTTATTCTATGGATATCTACAATTGTCCAACCTAAGGCATTCTTGTGCTCCATAGGGATTTGAAGTAATTCATCTTCCTCTTGAGCTATCAGCCGATCTATTCAATGCTGGAATTAGACCTGCAATTAATGTGGGTATTTTTGTCCCACGAGTGGAATCTGCAGCTCAAATTAAAGCCATGAAACAAGTAGTTGGAAAATTAAAATTAGAATTGGCCCAATTTGCAGAATTAGAAGCTTTTGCACAATTTGCTTAATTAGTAAGGGGTCAACGATTATGTGAGTTACTTAAACAATCCCAATCCGCCCCTCTCACAGTGGCAGAACAGATCATGACTATTTATACTGGAACGAACGGTTATCTTGATTTATTAGAAATTGTACAAGTAATGAAATTTCTTGTTGAATTACGTACTTATGTAAAAACGAATAAACCTGTCAAGTCTATAGAGATGATGACGGGTAAGTATTCGAGGGACCGAGATAAGAATACCTCAAATGTTCTGGCAGTTGTTTGAGCTCTAGCATGGGCGGCATTTCAATTGAAGGCTTCATGGGGTTCCACAGTCGCTCCAACAGATCGAAGTGGTTAAACATCTTTATTGTGCTTGGTGAATTCTTCAGCACGTGTGGGTTTTCAAGCTTTTGTTTCTCCTATAACGATATTAGAGTCAGTAATGCATCCAAAGGATCCTAATGGGAAACCTGTAGGAAAAGAATACTTGTCCAAAATATCGATAAACAAACAATCTTCAACATCACTCGGCCATTTGATAGATTTATTCACATTAAATGTCACTTCATAGTCATTGACTCGGATTGTCAACTCTCCCTTTTGGACCTCAATCAATGCTCTTCGTGTAGCTAAGAATGGCCGACCCATGACAATCGAAATCTCTTGATCCTCCTCAGAGTCTAAAACAAGGAAGCCAACAGGAAATATGAATTTATCTACCTTCACCAACACATTCTTAATGACTCTCTTAGGATAGGTAATAGGCATATCAGCTAATTGTAAAGATATTGATGTTTGTTTTACCTCTCCCAATCCTAACTCCTTATAGATGGAGAATAACATTAGATTAATGCTTGCACCTAACTCACATAAAGCCTTACTTGAAAATGTTGAACCAATTATGCATGGAAATGCAAAACTAACAGGATCCTTTAGTTTCGGTGCCATCTTCTTTTGAAGGAATCCGCTACATTCCTTAGTTAGCACCACAGTCTCGAAATCGCCTAATCTTCTTTTCTTTGAGAGTACGTCCTTCATAAACTTGACGTAGCAAGGCATTTGCTCAAGTGATTCTGTAAAAGGAATATTAATGTGAAGCTTTTTTAAATACATGAAGGAACCTACGGAATTGGGCGTCATCGTTTTGCTTTTGTGCTCTTTGCAGAAAGGTAGTGGTGGACGCTACACCCCATCCCTTGCAGCTTCATTCTTCTCTGTTCCTTGCTTCAAAGGAACTAGACCCTGAGTCGGAATGGTGCTCGCTAGAAGTGGATTGATTTGGATGTGTTTGGCTAGAGAATTTGGTGTCTTTTCTTCATATGTGTTATGCTTCTTCTCTACACCAACACTTCCTTCATCAAGCGTTCGACCATTCCTCAAAGTCGCCTTCGCTTGCTCCCTCGGTTCTCCTCCATATTGCTTGGCAACGATCCATATGATAGAGAATTCATGGCTTGAGCTAACTGGCTTACTTGATTATCCAAGTATCAGATTGATGCTACTAGCTTCTTCATCAATGCTTCTTGATTAGCCATATACTTCATCATCATCTCCTCAAAGTTCGGCTTCTTTTCCGATCCAGGTGCCTGAGGTTGTTGAAAACCCGGAGGTGACGATGCTCGATTTACAACCGCTTGTGGTCCTCTCAATGAGAAATTCGGGCAATTCCGCCACCCTAGATTATATGTATTAGAATACAGGTTGTTCCTCTGGTTTCCAATGAAATGTGCGTCCTCAATACTCGCCGAACACAGATTATTTGGGTGATTTGCTCCGCATATCTGACAGCCACTTAAAATACCTTGAACTAAGTAGACGTTCACATTATCAAACTTCTTGGTGAGGGCTGCTAATTGAGCTTGAATTGAGGTCTGGAAATCTAGCTCATGTACTTCATGTGCTCTTCTTCTTCTCATCCTCTCAAAATGTTGATTTGGCATGCACGTTTTCCTCATCGTCTCCAAGATCTCTAATCCCTCAACATGGGATTTCTTTAATAATGATCCACCGGATGCAAAATTCAAATCTTTTCAAGAAGATTCTCTCAGTCTATTGTAGAACGCCTCCAGTTGTCTTTATCCTGGAAGGTCGTGCTAGGGGCATTTGTTGGATTGTTTATGTACACTAAGTGGAGGTGAATTAGTGTTTATCACTTTTTCGCCCTTTCTCAGCGTATGGGGAAGCGTATTGTGTCACAGCAAAGCGTTTCTCAGAAGTGAGGTCAGCTCACTATAATCATTACGATTTTGATCCTTAGATACTCGTATGGATGTAAGCACGATCGTAAGGGACACAATTTTTTTATAGTGGTTCGGCCTTAATCGACCTACGTCCACCTTCCACCGTAGAGGTGATTCCACTATATAGATATAATGGGTGCAAATGAACCTTTTGCACTAGGTTTTTGGGTATCTCAACAAGTGAGATTTAAAATCCTTTACAAGAGAAGATCACTCTTGGGCAACGATCAGCTCCTCACACAGTGGACGTCTTCTCGTTGCCAGCAGAATGATGCCCACACTCAGCAGTTGATTGCTCAAATGATTTCCACACACCACATTGTCGCTTAGGCATAAGCCTGTCCATCAAAGCACAAAGACAACGTCGTGTTAGAGTATAAATTCGTACAAATAATTTCTTAGAGTGACAGAACGACTTCTCAAAGAGCAGCTTGTTTCTAGTTTACAGTAGAGGAATGCTTCAGTACTTAATAGCTCAGCAGAGGATTTCCACACAGCTTTTGTCTCTTCTCAAGATGCGCCTATAAGCACTCAAGAGCCAACCACAAAGTGTTAGAGAACAAAAGAGATAAAACAAAGATTGGTTCTTCTCACAGCGAAACCTGACTTCTCACACAGCGAAGTCGCGGTATCTCTCCTACACTCAGTTCGGATGTGCACGGTTACCACAGTCGTGACTCACTGCAGTGCACACCCAGTGCCTAGGGTGGAATTTTCAACTTCGGCGGCTCCCACACAACCTACTCTATTGTCCCTCTGTATCAAGAGATCGAGACTTTTGCACAGCACCCCTGTGCTCGAGAAGACCTCTTTCCACTCCAGCGGTGTTCCCAACTTCTGCTCTACTCTACAGGCACGAGACTTCTGGCACGCACCCCCAACTACAGGCACGAGACTTCTGGCACGCACCCCCAACTACAGGCACGAGACTTCTGCTCAAACTCCGTAGGCTCGAGACTTCCCTGTGAAAAGACACGACAAGAACAGCGTCTTGGCGATGGGTCTGCAACTGGTTACTGTAATCAGCACATGTATTTACTTAGCTTCCCTTAGACGATTCGCCAACTGCTCATTGAACGCACTGAGGACATATAGTCCCCCTCACAATGACCAAGGTGGCACACAGCCCTTGGCACTCCCACACGCAGATTGTGAGAGGTAAGAACCAGGCGATTACTTAGCACCTTCCCTTCCCTGCCGATCACACAACTCACACAGCTCCTCAAAGCTTCACACATATCACACAGGCTTTGGACAACCACATTGACCACACAGATTCGTTGTATATTGTATGGATGTCATCTGGTTTTAATAGGGAATGAATAAGATAATTTATTTCCCCAAAACCAGTTTTCAGAACGCTGTAATCAGGATCAGCAGATAGCTGCTTAACAGTCATAACGACCAAGAAGAAAGGGAATCTTTATCAACTCTTCTAATTCGTGTGATTTGATCCAATCACCATTAGAATGATAACTTATCATTATTTCAATCATTAACAAGGATGAATCAGGAATAACAATATTTCTTAACGGCCGTAGAGATGAGATATGATGGAATATGTTGCTATAATTATATATTCTCTCGTTTTGATAATTGTAGCGCAATAATGCAGTACAGCTTTGCTATAGTGTAGCAACACACTTCTCAAGCGGTACAGAAACACATTTCTTACGCACACGTCATCAACGTATGATTTATTGTCTGAATAATATTTGACAGCCTTGTCTGTTTTTTATGGGAAGAACTCCGTGGGGGGTGTCTAGGCTCATTAGGACGATTCCCATTGATTGGTTTTCATAATATCAGCGGATCAGACCAATCTGAGTGGAAAGTCCTCAAATGGTAACTTCCCTTATATTGTTTCCAAATCTTTAATTGGAAAGACAATATTCTGATTTTGAGTTGCCTAATAAAAGGATTTGGAAAGTCGAAAGCTTATCAGATGTATTTAGACATCTCATATATTTCGAGATAATTTAAAATATATTACAAAAGGAAATATTATTTCCAAATTTCTAGTGAGCAAGCATATTAAAACAGTAACGACTTACTCTACTGTAGCAACGTATAGCTCAGGCTAGTTGTGGCTGAGCAACACTTTGCTCAAGCTCATCACTAAAGATAAGGGAAGCGTTACAACAACACATTGCTATGAATTTATAACATAGCTTCTCAAGCTCATAATTAAAACCAAGGTTAGTAGCATTGTATCAACAAGTTCCTAAAGCGCTCCCACGCTTCCACAAAGGATTCCATATCTTCCCATCTGAAGGTAGTAATCTTGTTTCTCATCTGCGATATCTTAGACGAGGGAAATACTAGTCCAGAAAAGCCTCCTCCATCTGCGCCCATGTGGTGATAGAATTCTTTAGGAGTGAATTGAACCATCCCTGTGTTGAACTTTAGCGAGAACGCGAACAACTTCAATCCGACAGCATCTTGTGGGACTTTGTTTTGCCTAAAAGCGTCACAAATACTCGAGAATTTGCTCAAGTTCTCATGCGGGTCCTCCATCGATGTTCCTTTCAACTGAACTAAGTTTCGAATCATCTACATCACTGATGTATTGATCTCATAATCTCGAGCCTGGATAGCTGGCGATGCAATATATGACCGGTGAACGTGTAGTCATGCAAAAGTAAACTCAACCATCGGGCTATTGTCTAAATCAAGTAATCCTTCATTAGCTCCTATTTGGACAAGGTTATCCCCCACTTGATTCTCCTTACTATGATCAACCACAGCTTCATGTTGTATTCTTGACATGTGTCGAAACTGCCTGTGAAACGTCCTCTCGATTTCTAGGTCGAAAGGAAGTAACTCTATGCTTCGCCTTCGTCGCATGCACCTCAGCTGAAAAAAAAAAACAAAGCTTGATCGTTTATTGATAATCGATGCTAAAGGTAAAGGAAATGATGTCAGGAAACAAGTCCCTGGCAGCGATGCCAAAATTTGATGCTTGTCGTCAACGCAACAAAATAAATTCCTTTTTGTGCCTAACTAGAATAGCAAGGGTCGATTTCACAGATAATTGCACTGACAAAATACTTCTAACGTCGTTTTCATCACTCAATCGATGTAAAGCACAAAATAAAGAAAAGTGTTCTCAAAACAAAAGTGCAAAAGAGAAATTCTCAAGTAACTATCAATAATAGAAATATCTACGATTCTGAATCATAACAATTGTGAACATATGATTCGAAATTTTCCCGTGGTTTCTCCCGAACACATGACGACGTATCACCACGTGCCGAATTCCTTACTCTATTCCTAGATAAGAAACTAGTGACAGTCCATTTTGTTTCAATCCTATAAGAGTTACCTAAGGTGTTTCGGTATATCTCTATCCCTTCACAAGATTAGTCTGGTTTCCCTACACTTAGGCTAACTTAAGTTATCCAATTTGAGCTGTAACATAGACTACTTACGCTATCTTATAAGAGTTACCTAAGGTGTTTCGGTATATATCTATCCCTTCATCCATGTTAAGTGGTGATCAGTCATTAACAAGCATTAAGAACAAATTTGGATCAACAATTATGAAGATTCGAATCACATTAAAAAAATAAGTTCATAAGCTAAGGACATTGATACGGGGATGGAAAGGAATAGATGATTCCAATACCGAAAACGAAAGGGGACGTCACTGAAAAGGGTGGGGAATGGAGTGACGCTGGAATGGACAGAAGGTGTGTAGGGTAGGAGGCTGAATGATGAAAAAGAAGGGTTGAGATCAACCTCCACGGATGCAGATGCACCACCGTAAAAGAAGACTCGGATAAACTCGTTTGGCCGTGGATACAGAGACACCACCACGAACAAGACGAGGATGAGGAACAACGTGGAGGATACAGAAACACCACCACCGGTTGAACACTCGACTCAGTCCGTACTTGGAATCCACCAAATGAAGAACGAGGTTGAAGGAGAATCCACTCACTTCGGGCAGAAGACAAAGTCTTACAAAGGGTTTATAATCTGATAATAATAAATTCTCTCAAATGCTTACAAGGGCTCCCATAATAATAAGTGCGTTTGACAAACCAAAAGGCATCACCAACCATTCGTACAACCCATACTTGGTCTTGAAGGCGGTCTTCCACTCATCACCTTCCTTCATCTGAATCTGGTGATATCCATTACGCAAATCCACTTTCGAAAACACCTACGCTCCATGCAACTCATCTAACATGTCATATAGTCGAGGAATCAGAAATCAATACTTCACCGTGATTTTGTTGATCGGTCGACTATCCATGCACATTCGCCAAGTACCGTCCTTTTTCGGTGCCAATATAGCGGGAACTACGCAGGGCTCAAACTCTCTCGAACCAATCCTTTTTCAAGCAACTCGTCGACCTGCCTCTGGAGTTTGTTAGCTTCCTCTGGAATGCAACAATAAGCCGGTCGATTTGGAAGAGATGCTCCTGGAACCAAGTCGATCTGGTGTTGACCTTCACGAATGAGTGGGTACTCGATCTTCTCACTTGCTGCTGCTCAACATTGTGGGCAAGCGCCCTAACATCATTGAAGTTGAAATATTGCTGAAGTTCGACAGCATCCGCGATCTGGGGCTTAAGTCCTCGTAGATACCTAGTAATGGCTTGCTCTTGGGGTTCTTGAACATCACACTGCAGCAAGAGTCTCTCGAATTCCCTCGAGTACTCTGATACACTTGAAACTTGCTGAAGCGACTGCAACTTGAGGTAGAGATCCCGATAATGCTCCAACAGAAACCTCTTAGTCATACCCCTCTTCATTTTCGACCACGTTCGTAGCTGATCACGTCCTTCTCTTCGACGCTGGTGGTTGGTGTTCTCCCACTATAAACTGGCGTACTTCTTCAATTTTAATGCAGCCAACTTAACCTTTTGTTCCTTGGGCACCTCTTCATAGTCGAAGATGCGCTCTACCGTGTGCATCCACTCGTTGAACTCCTCGGGGTCCAAGTTTCCTTCGAACTCCGGAATCTGAACGCTCATCGTCGGGGCTCTTCTCTCCTGCCTGCGATACTCTGGTGAAGATCCTCGTTGAGACTTCTCACGCCATGGGTTCTCCTCATCATCGCTGTCTATTCGACTGCGGGAAGTCGCTGCATGGTGTGTCCGTAACGACTGTAGCTGCTGCTGAAGACCGACTATCTGCTCCTCAAGCCGAGCATCTTGTGCTTTGTCTAGAGTCATACCGCGTTGAAATCTTCCAGCCATTGACAACCGCGGGCTTTGATACCAAGATGATACGGGGACGGAAAGGAATAAATGATTCCAATACCGAGAACGAATGGGGACGTCACTGAAAAGGGTGCAGAATGGAGTAACACTGGAATGGACAGAAAGTGTGTAGGGTAGGTGGCTGAATGATGAAAAAGAAGGGTTGAGATCAATCCTCCACGGATACAGATGTACCATCGTGAAAGAAGACTCGGATAGACTCGTTTGGCCGTGGATACATAGACAACACCACGAACAAGACAAGGATGAGGAACAACGCGGAGGATATAGAAACACCACCGCCGGTTGAACGCTAGACTCAGTCCGTACTTGGAATCCATCAAATGAAGAACGAGGTTGAAGGAGAATCCACTCACTTCGGGCAAAAGACAAAGCTTACAAATGGTTTATAATCTGATAATAATAAGTTCTCTCAAATGCTTACAAGGGCTCCCATTATATAGGGATTACCTGAATAAGAACTTAAATGCAAGACAATGAATGTAAAATAATGCATGCATGGCCACATTCATGGACGAACAATAAATGGCTTATTGGAAATGCAACAAACATGAATGCAAGATAGTGGAGGCGAGGGTGGCTGGACAATCAAAGCACCTTTAATGCCTGTCTTCAATGCAAGGTTGCATCTGCTTCGACCAGACTTCCTTCGACGGCTCCTTCCTTCGACGGCACCTTGGTTCGACATTTAGTCGATGATGAGCAAGCTAACAGCTCTAGTCGATGGTGCGTCAATGGTCCTTGTATCAGACATGATGTTTCGTCGTAGTCCTAGAAAGATGAATTCGTTCATAACTAAAGTAAACAAAAGTATTAATTCAATTCCAAGATTAAATAACAACATAAGAAAGACTAAAAGAAGAATTGGGTTAGAATCGTCTGTAGTCGTAGGCTCCTTGTCACCAGTCGTCTTCTAGGTCAAACTCTCCTTCAAAGAGATGAAGGAAGTCTTTTATATTTCCTTGAAATAACCCTAAAGAAACCCAAGAAAATTACGAAATAAAATATTATGTCCAGCGTCCGTACAGCTGTACGACTTTTTGATGCAGTTGTACAAAGTTTATGTGAAACTTCGTCTGCCTTCACAGAGACGATGACCAAAAAATTACAAAAATAAAGAAAAGAAAGACTAAACAACTAAAATGCCTAACAACTAGCACCGATTAACTCTAAAACGTGATCCCCTAACTCCATTTTCATGGTGTTATCATTCACCTTCCTCATCGTCATCTAGTAAAAGCCCATCGTCAATGGGTCATTGATCACATGCACTTTCTCTCTCATAAGCCTGTATAAGCCTTCAGATTCTTTGTGTTCCTGCCCCGTCGACTGATTGCGCTTTTTCGTTCTACGATCACCCATGGCACCCCCCGCTCTTTTACGTACACCACTACACATAGTCAATATCAACTTCAAAGAACTATAGGATCAAGCCGTGTAGAGTCTGGTGAACCAAACCCATGATTTCACCGATCAAGGGGTTAGGTGACAAGGGCAACTCACACTCGGCCCTTTTACAAAGGTGATGTATTCAACTCCAGTTAAGGCACCAAGAATGCGTCCATCGATATGTCCTTGCAGATCCAACCATCATCCCAAGATGCCAAGACGATTTCCTCGACCTAGGCAATTGGTCCAGGAATCCTGACTCCGACGATGCCACCCTCCATGGTTTTCCTGTCACTGGTACAGATAGATTTCCTAAGTGGGTCAATCTGTGGACCCAACATTGACGAGAGACATGGGAGAAAGTCGAGATGTACTATCTCATCAAAGCTTCGACAAGACCATCACGATGCAACCAAAGATCAATCGCTGCATTGCTGTCCCTATGGAATGTTCCCTGACGTTTCATTCATAACAGGCTGCTTACCCTTTTGGGACACTCCCGGGCTAATTGAAGCACCACGGGATTTCCCTTTTGTGAGGAAGCAACGATTGGGAACCGTTATCGACTCGCATATGTCGAAAGATGCCAAGTCATGGGACAAGCTAAAGGAATACTAATTCATGATTGAATGACTTTCCAAGTACATCTACTACAATTACAGTAAGCAATCACTGACGTCCAGGCCCCATTAGCAAACTATTTAGTTCAGGTGGCAGAACCAATAGCAATGGTACCGATCCTCCTCTATTTGGTATATAGGGCCCACTTCGAAGCCTTCACCAGCGACCCTAATGTCCCAAGAGCTTTTCCTTCAGGGACAGGTGCAAAGCCCTTGTGGATCAAAGCAGCATGGGCTCATGTCTTCTTCCCCAAGTCGCACAATTTCGATTTACTCGTAAAGGATGACTCGTCGAACTTCTATGGCGTCAACATTATTTGGTTCTTCCGGTATGAGAACTGGGCAAGAGATACAACTTCGGGATATCTCCATCAATTCCTAAAGTCCGAGAAACCTTGCTAGCGACCTTTCCCCTACAACAATCCTTTGTATAAGCTTCAACGACTCTGTAAACCGCATCACTTCTAGAACCATGTATTGACCCCAAGGGTCTTAGTTGCTAGTGATAGCAAGGGCATCATTGTCGAAGTTTACAGCACACAATTCTTGTCGAGGCAACTAGGATTCTCACAGAGCTGCTACAAGGTTCCAAGGATTATTAATTAATGATTTTCCATGACCTTTATTAACACAACATAGAACTGAGCAAGCATACACACAAGGAATGGTGGCTACCATTTAATTTCAAGTTAGGATTCTGGAACCTTGCTCGAAGAAACCCTTCTTTCGCTAATCTAATATATAATTCAATATTAGAGTACCTCCATCTAACGCATATTCACTTAGCTTCAAGTTGGCCTCTCTTTGTCCTCGAATACCTATTTTCCTTTCCTTTCCGAAACTCCCACTTCGCTAATCCCATTCCTTTCTCGACTCAGATCCTCAACACTTAGGTCATCCCACCGAGTAACTTTGTACATATTACATGCATAACTCCTTCACTTATCAAAGTTCTGACGTTTATGCTATGTCTCGCCCCACTACACCCTCATCCAGATATGATCTCCTTCTAGACCCTCTTAGATCCACCTATAGTTGAACTCATGGTTTAATTTCTAGTTTACTTACACGCCATCGGTGGTTCGACTCACACTCATAAAGGGGATAGCTTTTCCTTTCAGCACTCACTGTGGTGTTCTTCCATAGCATAATCCGCACTTCCCGTGTCCCTTGTATTTCTATAAGCGTATAAGGCCATGATCCGTTCCTACTTAAGGTTTATGGTAACGTTCCTCCCTTGATTCGTTCCTAAGGCGTCACATTTTTCCCTAATTTGCATTCTATTCGGTACCCTCACCCCATTCGCAACCCAAGTGCACTCTTCTAGACCTTGTCCTTAGGTTTCCTCCGGACTCGTTAGGATTCTTAGAAAGGTGGGAACTTTACCATCATTTGCACAAACAACACATCTCATGTAACCGATCATCAAGCAAGCGCTTTATTTAGGTTCCTTGTTTAGTCTATGGAAGTGGCCCAACCTTGTCGTGACTTTATCCTTAGTTACAAATACAAAGACGGTCGACAACTCACCCATGCCACTTCCATCGCCCTCCCGAAGTGGACTCACCTTGCTCATCAGCGATTGACTGAGTGACGGAGGATTGAGCGACAACTTTAAGCGACAAGACCCAGGCGATGATCATTCAGGTGACATTCATTCTAGGCGACGACATAAAGATTTGAAGCTGAAGGGTCATGAAGCTGAAGAGTCTCAGAGAAGCTGAACCAATTTCCCTTTCCTCTATTCATACATCTACTCAATCATGCACCTGCATTTAAGTTTGTTGCATTTACAATAAGCTATTTATGGTGCATCCATGAATCTGGTCCTGCATGCATCTAATCTAGGTTCATCATCTTGCATCTAAGTTCTTGTTTAGGTGATCCCTATATAATGGGCGGCCTTGTAAGCTTTCAAATAACGTTGATCAGATTGTAAACCCCTTTGTAAGACTTTGTCTTTCTATCCGAAGTGAGTGGATTCTCCTTCAACCCCTTTCTTCATTTGCTAAATTCCAAGTGCGGACTGAGTTGAGCGTATCAACCGGTGGGGGTGGTATCTGTATCCTCTGCGTTGTGCCTCGCCCTCATCTTGTTCGTGGTGATGTATCTGTATCTACGGCTAAACGAGTTTATCGAGTTCTTCTATCACGGTGGTGAATCTGTATCCGTGGTGGTTGTTCTCAACCTACTTTCATCTATCCCAGTTCAATTCCATTACCAACCGCACCCTAAACACATCCTTCCGTCCATGCCCCACGTCACTCCATTACGCACCTTTAGTAACGTTCCCCTTCGTTTTTGGTATAGGAATCATCTATTCCTTGCCATCTCCTTATCATCTTGGTATCAGAGCGCACGGTTGTCAATGGCCAGAAGATTCCAACGCGGCATGTCTCTAGATGAAGCACAAGTTGCTCGGCTTGAGCCGCAGATTGTCTTCAGCAGCAACTACAGTCGCTACGGACACATCATGCATCGACTTCCCACAGTTGATTAGATAGCGATGATGAGGAGAACCCCTGGCGTGAGGAGTCTCAACGAGGATCTTCACCGGTGTATCGAAGGCAGGAAAGAAGAGCGCCGACGATGAGTGTTCAAATTTCGGAGTTCGAAGGAAACTTGGACCTTGAGAAGTTCATCGACTGGATGCACACGGTAGAGCGCATCTTCCACTATAAAGAGGTGCCCGAGGAGAAAATGATTAAGATGGCTGTGTTAAAGATGAAGAAATATGCCAGCTTTTGGTGGGAAAACACCAACCAGCAACGCCGAAGAGAAGGGCGTGATAAAATCCGAACATAGTCGAAAATGAAGAGGGCTATGACTAAGAGGTTTCTGCTGGAGCAATATCGACGAGAGTATCTGTATCCTCTGCGTTGTGCCTCGCCCTCGTTTTGTTCGTGGTGGTATATCTGTATCCACGGCCAAACGAGTTTATCGAGTTCTTCTATCACGGTGGTGAATCTGTATCCGTGGTGGTTGTTCTCAGCCTACTTTTATCTATCCCAGTTCAATTCCATTTCCAGCCGTACCCTAAACACATCCTTCCGTCCATACTCTATGTCATTCCATTACGCACCTTTAGTGACGTTCCCCTTCGTTTTTGGTATAGGAATCATCTATTCCTTGCCGTCTCCGTATCAGTTGCTGCTCTAATTCATTCCATTTACTCATTGATCACGTTTTAGAGTCGTTTTGGTTCTTCCTTCGGTTGTAAATAGTGATCCGACCAAGGTACCCTTCCAAGATCCTGAGTTTTTCTTAGATACATGCTCTAGTTAGTCTCATTCTTTCGCTTGGCACTCGTACATCCCATTTGGAGGTCTTACTTAGATCGTACAGGATGATGTGTCCCTTGACTCTTGAATCGCCTTACTTCTTTGCCTCCAACTCGTCCCAAATCGCCTTGATTTCGCCAGGAAGAGAAGAAGAGGGTCGGGGAATGAAGAAGAATGAGAATGAAGGCTGTCTCTTATACACATCTAGATGTGTATAAGAGACAGGCCAGGAAGAGAAGAAGAGGGTCGGGGAATGAAGAAGAATGAGAATGAAGGGGAACCGAGTGCCCCCTCCCCCCCCCCCCCTATAGTATCTTTTTATTCACCTCTTTCTCCATTTACTATTCCAACCAGGTAATGTGGCTATTTTGCCACCATGCTTCCACCCGAGTAACTCTTGGTCCTCATCTCCCTTCGGTGGTATCTCCTCCTTGGGTGTTCATTGACTTTTTAGTCAAAATCCCCATCTTCATGGACTGAGGCTTTGGTTGGGCTCTCCTTCCATGTTCATTCTTGGCCCGTCTCCTTTGTTAACTTGAGGGAATGTCGCCCACGGTCCGATCCTTAATTTGTTCCTCCTTCTTTGATCGGTCCGTCCCTATTACAAATGGTCTCGCCCTACTAGGCCCCTTTGAGGCAATTACATTTGCCTTTCAACCCATTTCAGTTTACTTACTCCGACCACTCTTCGATCCATGTTATGGTTTCATTAATTCCTAACTCCGCTTTCCCTTTATTGCATTGATAACATCCAGGTTACTCGCCTCTCCCACGTCCTTCACTTACTCTCCAACTTTTATTATCTAACACGAACCTTAATCTCTATGAGTTGTCCATCTCTTTCTTATTTTCATATTCTCATCTGTCACTCTTACGAGCCGTTATGATTCTCCGAGGTTGTCCTTATCGCCCTTCTAACATTCCCTTCTCATGCCTAACCATGCCGTCCTCCGTCTTAGGGGCGCTTCTCTCTTTTCATGATTGAAGGCTTGGGCTCTTCACTTTCTTCACGGTTTCGCAATTGGGCGACTCCTGTCACCTCGGGGGTGGCTCCCTTCGTCCCCAACTCAATCCATGTCGATCCTTCCAATCTTTGGATTCTAAGTGCCCCGTGACCCTTCTCAATCCTTCTGATTCCTCTTCCAAGCCATCCTCAATCTCATCCCTTGACTTTAGAAATTAATAAAAAGTCGTATCGTTAAATTCTACCCCCTAAAAGGATTTCGTCCTCAAAAACTTTCTTTGGCTTCACTCTTCTTAATCCCTATGACGGACACCCCTTCTTGTCCTTCTAACTTTAATCCTCCGCGACTTGGGAGGTCTACCCCGTTTACTTTTGGTCGACTCCTCATACGGCGCTTCAATGCAGAACCTCATACATGCTTTGCTCATCTATCGCTAGTGGAGTCACTCGTACATACAAGAACCCCTCCTTACTCGGGTTCTATTTCGGCTACTACCCTTTCCCATTCCTCAAAAGAAGACGACCAGAGTGTGATTTGCATCGGCCTATGACCAATTCCTAGGGCATCCATGCCAACGGCACCATCTTCATCATAGGTACATCAACTCGCTGCATTATCAAAAGAACTCCCTTCCGCGGTCAACCAGCACCTCCCCGTCACAACTTTCTCTCCTGCCACGACTACCCAAGTGTCTTATACCGAATGGAATGGCCCGGCATCCTGCATCGGTGGCACTTGACGGTGCGCTGCATGCATGACTCCGCTTCCGGGTGATGCCTTCCATGCTTTTCACAAAAGAGGTCTTAGCTCTCGTTCTCATCCGGTGATTCTTCCGTCACCCCCTATGCAGTTGTAGATTCCTAGAGCACGCGAACCTAACAAAGCCCGGTACTCTTGAGTCCTCATCCGCCTCCTGAATGATGTATAGCTCTTCGATCCTTAGATTTCAACTATCCTCCTTCCTCACAATATAATCTCCTTTCCCCAAGTAATCGCGTAACCCAATTATTTATTCATGCACCCATCACATCTGCACTCCTTCGAATCCCATACTAGGTAATTCTCACCTCGGGGTCCGTCCTCATCCATGCGCATCCGCACCATTTTCAATTCCTCCGACTCTTCTTCCCTCCTCGCCATCAATGTCCTTTCTATGTTCTGTGCCCGATAGTCGATGTCTGCGTAAGAAGTAATCATCAATGGAGCAACTCAATCATATCTCTGGCTCTAATCCGAGCTTGAAGTTTCTAGCCCAGCTCTCTACATCAAGGTGAGGTCCTTAACGAGATAATGATGCAACATCCTCTCAACCTCATCAACCGTCGTCCCTTCCTGCTTTGGATGCACAAACTCCAACGCCTTATCATGGTAATAGGAGAAGGGAAGGTATTTTTCTAGGAAGGCAATCTTGAACACGGTCCATGCGTCCCCTGTATGAATTGACACTGTCACTATCCTTGTTGGGCTTTGCACCATATCTCCGCTCCTCCTCGGAGAGAGTATTCTGCCATCAGCAATTTCTCTTCCAGAGTGCGTATCAGAACTTTGAGTAACTTCTCGAGCTTGCTAATGAAGTCTTCTACCACCTCCGGGCCCTCCTCTCCTTTGAATTTTGGTGCCTCTAAGTTCTCGGACTGTCCTAGGAGCGCCACCTTCCTCTTTTGAGAGATCTCCACTTCCCTTTTCGAGAATGCTCACACCGCAACTCGGGTGCTTTTGTCAGCCATAACGCTCTCTTGGCTGCCCCTTATTCCATTCACATCAGCCATGTTCCATCCTCAAGCTCGAAAGCAACAATCAGCACTCGAACCTCCCATCACCCGTCTCACACAAGCACTATCATCCAACCTCTGTCCATTGAATTCCAACATTGGGCGCTATTGCCATTTTCAACGCAAGGTGTCCACCCTTTGTACCCTTGAGGATGTGTTTGCCCCTTTTCGGGAACCGACGTTACCCAAGTCATTTCTCACAAAACCAGCTCCACGTACACCATTCTACCTAGCCATCCCAACGCATTTCCGTCCACAACTTAGGATCAGGGATGCCCTTACCCTTCCTCACAAGGATCCAGCCATCGACCACTTATTCCTTTTTTTCTTAACTCGTCGTGCTTGGTTGTCGTCGTCCCCTAGGTTCCCTCCGTCCCTCTTCCGGGACCCTTTCACTCACTTTTATGAAATGCTAAAAAGCAGTCATCCCCTCGCCTTTGCGCCTTAGAAGATTGGAGTTATTGTCCCGCATCCCACCTTGTTTCCCTATAACCGGGTCGTCACACCGCATTCACTGTCCCATCCCGAATCATTTTATCCAATTAATTCCTAATTAGTTACTCTCGCTCCTAACCTTCCCGTCGTACCTTCTCCTACGACTCTCCTTACCTTGTCGAGGGATTCCGATCAACACTTTGCTCCGCAGTCCATGCTCGGATCAAACCTTGCCCTTGGTGCACTTGGCATAACCTTCCGAACCCTCTATTCTTTTGATTCGTTTATCACACGGAGTTTCGCGACTCTTGATTAGTTCCTTATGCGAGAGGTATTGGCACCTTTACTAGATGTGGGGAGATGGGAGTATGACTCTCTTATCCCTTTTTACGTGTCTACGGTTGCGTTTTCCTACGGTCTCCCGATTCCCACGCCATCGAGGGCGGGATCTCTTGGCACCCGAGTGCGGGATGACTCACCGGTTCCCCCCTTCCTTTCATGGCATCCGAGTGCGGGATAATTCTCCTGTCCCCTCTGTTTATGCCTTCAACCTTCGCGAAGACCCCGCAATCTTACTCTATCCCCACCATCAACTATGTCCGGCACACGCCTCACTCAACCTTACTATTTCTGGGTTCATCCCAACACGCGTCTCCTTCACACGTCCGACGAGTTCAAGCGTCTGTTCATGGGCACTAATTCTAAACGGTACGGATAAAAGCATTATATTGATCAGTTATGCGTAACCCCAGATAGGCGCGGCTTGCCTTACCATTCTTCTCGAGCACCACGGCCCTATCATTCCATTTCTTACCTTGTTCTCGCATTCCGAGCGTCCTTGTCATTCATATGGCCGAGCTTAGGACAGCGCAATACGTTTAGTATCACAAACAAATACACAAGTAATCATACTGATTTACTCATCCTGACACTTTCTTGTCCTTGTAATTCTCGTTATCCATGACCATTCTTTCACATTTCATCTTAACATGCACATTCCACTCATGCGTCCATCAAATTCAAGCACTGCTCATTCGTACCAATTTAGGACAACATAACCATGGCTATCATACCAATTACTCGCATACAAGTCAAAACGAAAAAATATAAGCAGCCATTATCACACACACTTGGTCAAATATCATTACGTTCACATTCGTTGCCTCTCTTACCCGCACATTTCAAGACATCCCCACGGTTAAACTCAAGGCACTAACAATACAATTAGTATCATCAAATCAAAGGCAACGAAAGCCATGACAATACATCATCAAGACAATTTCTGCCACCATCATCATCCCGTTTCGATTCCCAACTCGTTGTCTAGTTTCATTAAGCCGAGTTCACTCCAAGTCACGATGTTTCTCATGAAACGCTCCACTAAACACCACTTGCATACCCTTTTCGGAACATATTTCTACATTGCACAGGCATTTTCCTTACGCCTTGCTCAATTCTCGTTCCCTTTCATCCCCAGGTTATCTACCATATTACTCCTCGTCAACCTTAACTCTGGTATCAACCGAAAGGTTTTGAGGTTTCTTAATTAATGATTTTACATGAGCTTTATTAATGCAACTTAGAACTGAGCAAGCATACATACGAGGAATGGTGGTTACCTTCTAATTTCAAGTTAGGCTTTGTTCGCTCAATCCACAAGTGCACGGGTCGCGTCAAGTAATATAGAGTAAGTAAAGTGTCGATTCCATGAGGAGACAGTGTAGGAAATCCCTTCTATCGTCCGGTGCCAACGCTTTCAAAGTCAACACGAAAGTAATGAGAATTGTAACTAAAACTAAAAACGAAAGCAAGTAAATAAAGTGAAGGCAAGTGAAATCAATAACTAGGAATCCCTCAATTGTTTCGTTACTATCCCGTGTCTCCCCTCTCCCTATCTAAATTCCGTGTTCGTTGACTGACCGAAATCCCTAGTCATCATGCCCCTCTCGAAGTCTGCCGAACTATCTAAATAACCAATCCCTATCTCTAGGTTCACGATTTATTAGATGCGTTAAGCCCCGATTTTCCTTGGTTGCCTTTGGTGTATATCTCTATACTGCCTTAAGCCCGCTCGCTCTCACGGCACAAACCGAGCTACTTTCACCACTACTACTTCTTCTCTAGACTACCCAGATCCAATCCACTCCAACACATTATAGGCCGCAACTTCCTCCTTGATTGTAACTTCTTCGATCTGGTTGTAGTGCGCACCATTCCCCCTTTGTTGGAAAAGATTTGTCCTCAAATCTAAGGGGTCTTCATCATCCTCGTATAGTGCCAGGTCCTGAACATTGAAAGTTGCTGAAACTCCGTATTCCCCTGGGAGGTCAATCATATAGGCGTTATTGTTGATCCATTCCACCACACGAAAAGGTCCTTCTGCTCGAGGCAAGAGTTTATTCGTTGAAAATCTTTCCTTACGAAGATGAATCCACACCAGATCACAAGGTTGGAAGATCCGTTCTTTACTTCTCTGGTTCGCCTTCTTCATGTATCTTTCGTTTTGCTTCTCTATATCTGCTCGAATCTGCTGGTGGAGTTTCAGCATTGCCTCAGCTCGTTTGACAGCATCCATGTTCACGGCATCTTTGTTCGGCATCAGTAATAGTTGAATAGGCACCTGCGGGTTAATACCATAAACTACCTCAAAGGGAGATGCTTTCGTAGTGCTGTGAGGAGCTCGGTTGTATGTAAATTCGGCATGGGCAAGCTTCATGTCCCAATCCTTCTGATTGTTCGATTAACTACCTTTGTTTGGCCATCAGTCTGAGGGTGACAAGTGGTGCTAAAGAGTAGTTTTGTCCCAAGCTTGTGCCACAATATCTTCCAGAAGTAACTCAGGAATTTTGCATCATGATAAGATACAATCGTCGTTGGAATACCATGCAGCCGAGCAATTTCGCTGCAAGGAATTAAATGTGCCTTCTTCGAGAATCGATCAACAACCACCATTCTGGAGTCCTTTTGTCGCTGCGTTCGAGGAAAACCAAGAATGAAGTCCACCTGGTGGAAGTCCTCATTGGATCTCCTTCGGAAACACATCCTCGAACTCCTGAAGCAATCTCTTTACTAGAGGGTGCGTAGTTACTTCTGCCTCCATGCTTTCCGCGAGGATCATCAAGACGTACATGTGCTCATTGCCTCGAACAGCCTTGATCAACTCAACTTGCTTCGGAATTTGACTTTGAGCATCCTTCAGTGGCCTTGACGTGGCTGGTGCCGACAATGTAGAAGCGTGATCTTCTTCTAGTCCATGGTTATGGAGTAGGTATTCCGATACCCATCATGCACAGCTCGTCGATCATATTGCCATGGTCTTCCCATTAACAAGTAGCATGCGTCCATTGGCACGACATTGCAGGTCACCGTGTCCCTGTAGTTTTGACCAATAGACAAGGAGATGAAAACTTGTTTAGTTACCCATATGTCGCTGTCTTTGTTTAGCCATTGAAGCTTGTAAGGTTGGGGGTGTGGATTCGTTGGCAACTTTAACTTCTCCACCATGGTAGTTGACACTACATTGGTGCAGCTACCGCTATCAACAATCACATGGCACACCTTCCCTTGTACTGTGCAACGGGTTTGGAAGATGCGCTCTCGCTGGTCAGCTTCCTCCGGTACGACGTTTACATTTAAAGCCTTGCGAACCACGAGCAATTCTCCCTCATCTGGCTCCTCCACATATTCCTCTTCAGCATCCCATATGGTCCGTCCTCTTGAGTTCCTTCATTATCATCATCGTCGGACAGCTCCTTGATGGTGATCGTCCTTCGTGTTGGACATTCAGCCGCGACATGTCCGTAACCTTGGCATTTGAAGCATTTTCGGCCCCTTCCAGCTTCCTGGGGTGGTCGGAATTCTTCTTTTCCTTTCTCCTTATTGGCTGTCAACGGATTAGATCGAGATGATGTACCGCCTTTGCTGGGAGGAAAAACCTTAGTAGCTAGCCGTGGTGATGCTCGTTTCACTTGCTGCTTCTCAACCTTATGAGCAAGGTTGCACACATCTCCAAAGCTCCAATAAGGTTGTAACTCCATCGCATCTGCTATTTGTGATTTGAGACCCTTGATATATCTCGCAATGGTCTGTTCTTGTAGTTCAGATATGTCACATTGTAGCATGAGCTGTTCGAACTCGTGGGTGTACTCCAAAACTGACGTTGATTGTTGCAACGAATTTAACTTGAGGAAAAGGTCCTGACGATAGCGTTCCGGCAAGAACCGCTTCTTCAAGGCTCGCTTCATCTTTTCACATGAACGTATTTTCTCCTTACCCTCTCGTTGCCTTTGGTGATTGAGATTTTCCCACCACAGACTCGCGTATTGCAGAGGAGCGCTGTCATCTTAACACGTCTGTCCTCAGGGATGTCTTCATACTCGAACACCCTCTCGATTGTGTGGAGCCAATCAAGAAATTCTTTTGTATCTATCCTCCCTTCGAACTTCGGAATATCAATTCTTATTCCAAAAGAGCGAGCAGGCTGATGTCGTCGATGGACCCCCTGTTGAGCTTCGCTGGACCTCTCCACGAATGGGTTGTCCTCCTCCGCTTGAACAGAAGACGAATGTAAATGACCTTCCGACGTACCACGTTCGCTAAGAAGTTGTCGAAGTTAGTGCGTTAGATCTGCTCCTTCACGCTCCAAATGAGTAGTGCGTGCTTCTTCAAGAGAAACGCCGCGTGGAACTCTTCCAGCCATAACATCTTGCTCTGATACCAAAAAATACGGAAACACCCGGCAAAGTAAACTTGAACGTAAACAAATTAAGAACAAACCCGAACAAGGTCTGGATAGAACAACCTCGAACCCGGATGCAACGATGGCACTACCGTGAACGAAAAGCTGCGAAAACACTCTCAACTCACCACACTTAGATTCTAGGCTAAATGATACAGAGAAAAGAAAGAACCACTCAAATTTGAACTTCCCAAAAGATCTCTCCTTCTCCTTCAGCATAGAACCATTTAAAAGACTTCGAAAAGAGAGTTCTAGACAAACTGCACTAAATGCACTCCCCACTAACCCCTTAATCAATTCACCCACTACCATGATACAAAGACGGACGACAACTTATCCCCGTCGACGCGCAGCAAGAGAGGCGTCACTTTACTCGCCTGCGACTGAGCTACGATTGCGCTTCAGCACGTGCGACTCGACGAGTGCGACTCAAGGAGGTGCGACTTGCGATTCGACGAGTGCGACTCAAGGAGGTGCGACTTGCGACTCGACGTGTGCGACTCAAGAAGATGCGACTTGACATCATCAGCGACTGAGCAACGAAGAGTCGGCCAAGCCAAGAGTCTCGAAGATGAAGAGCCTCGAGCAAGCTGAATCAATTCGCATTCCTCATTCATGCATTTGTCATTCATGCTTTGCATTTACTTTGTTGCATTTCCAATAAGCCATTTATGGCTCGTCCATGAGTCTTGCCTTGCATACATCTAGCCTAGGTTCATTTCGTGCATTTAAGTTCCTTCTTCAGGTGTTCCCTATATAATGGGCACCTTGTACTCATTTGGATGGAAGCAAAAAATCAAATTATAACCCTTATCAGACTTAGTGTCTTTTATCCGAAGTGAGTGGATTCTCCTTCAAACCTCGTTCTTCATTTGGTGGATTTCCAAGTGCGGATTGAGTAGAGTGTATCAACCGGTGGTGGTGTATCTGTATCCTCCGTGTTGTGCCTCGCCCTCGTCTTGTTCGTGGTGGTGTATCTGTATCCACGGTATAATTTGATTTTTTGCTTCCATCCAAATGAGTACAAGGTGCCCATTAATAGGGACACCTGAAGAAGGAACTTAAATGCACGAAATGAACCTAGGCTAGATGTATGCAAGGCAAGATTCATGGACGAGCCATAAATGGCTTATTGGAATGCAACAAAGTAAATGCAAAGCATGAATGACAAATGCATGAATGAGGAATGCGAATTGATTCAGCTTGCTCGAGGCTCTTCATCTTCGAGACTCTTGGCTTGGCCGACTCTTCGTTGCTCAGTCGTGATGATGTCAAGTCGCACCTTCTTGAGTCGCACACGTCGAGTCGCAAGTCGCACCTCCTTGAGTCGCACTCATCGAATCGCAAGTCGCACCTCCTTGAGTCGCACTCGTCGAGTCGCACGTGCTGAAGCGCAATCGTAGCTCAGTCGCAGGCGAGTAAAGTGACGCGTCTCTTGCTGTGCGTCAACGGGGATAAGTTGTCGTCCGTCTTTGTATCATCCTCCCCTTGTTGAAAAGAGTTTGTCCTCAAACTCTCGTCTCGTCATCCTCCACAAACGGCATGAGATCCTGGACGTTGAATGTGGCAGAAACTCCATAGTCACCTGGAAGATCAATTTTGTAGGCGTTGTCGTTGATGCGCTCGATGATCTTGAATGGTCCTTCTGCGCGCGGCATTAGCTTGTTCTTCCTCTTGCCTGGGAATCGGTCCGTGCGCAAATGAATCCA